>VZQC01004719.1:936318-1067213 GCA_009823505.1 Rhizomys pruinosus
GTATGGGTTTGGGCACAACTGCTCGCAAATTGGTTTGACATGAAGGATGCTTGTACTCACAAATTATCACTTATTGTTAAAAAAAAATGAAAACAAAACAACAACAACAAAAAACCAGAAAGGTGCAGAAAAGTTACGGCAGAATGCATGATCTGGGATGGGTAGGGGTGGGGCGGGGTGAAGGGAAGGGGATATATGCCTGAACTGAATTGGAAAATGATGTATGAAATACACAAAGCATCAATAAAAAATAAATTAATTAATTAAAAGAAATATTTAAAAAAGAAGATCCATGTTGGGTGCAACAATTTATTTAGTTAATTTTTTAGCAACTGTAGTCATTTTTTTAACCCATCTGGTATCCAGGGTTTTTTATCCATGGCCTCCCAGTATTTCTCTAGTTTCTATAGACTTATTGGGCCTGACTCAGGCTGCCTATACCCGAATATGGCCACGGAGGGATGTGTCTTCTTTTCCCCCCAGCCAGGCAAACTTCTCCCACTGCAAGCAAGATTTTTCTCAAGAAGAAAAGGTACTCTATTATGTCAGCCTGATGGTTGGTTGGTTCCCTGAAAAGTGGCCTTTCTCTGGACTTCTCCAAATTCTCTTTGATGTTTAGGTGGGCCAATCTTTCTGTTGGTGGCTCCTGGTCCATCTTTTATAGTCCAAGGACAGACACTTCTTGCAGGCTCTCAGATTGGCTGTGACTTTGTCTGTGGGGATACATAGCAAACCCTTTTCCCGTAAGTAATGGATTTGGTGGGTTTTTGTTGTTGTTTTGTTTTGTTTTCCTTCTGTGCCAATATTGTGCCCTGCCACAGAACCAATGGCATTAATTTTGGCCTGTTAGAATGCTCCAATGTTTGTGGATTGGATTTTTCGTTTTTGAAAAAAAATTAGAGTGGACTGTAAACTGCATCCCAGAGGAAGCAATATTCCCCTCCCCTTTTTCTTGTTTATTAAACCCTTATATTTTGATCTATAATTTTTAAAGGGCAAGAGTTGCATTACATATGCATAGACATGAACCAAGTGGTAAAGGTCTATCTCAGATGAAGGCTCTTTTACTATCAACAGACATAGTTTACTTTTCCTGCCCTCTAGATTCTGAATTGTATTCTTGAGAAGGAAAGTTGGGGCATCATATTCACACACCCAAAGACAGGAAATAGGTTGACTTAAATCAAACTCACTGAAACTGGTTTCATTTGGAATGTCTCCTATGTTTCCTGGAGGTAAAACCTATTTTTCTTGAAAATATCAAAAGTAACACGTGCAAAGGATAACAGAGATACATAAAAACATTTTTAGTAGGTATGTGTAACTCAATACTTACATGTTTACATTTCACCTGAGACTGTAACAGGTGTGCAGTACAAGCCAAAAGAATGGACCTAAAATTTTGTTTGTAGTAGAAATTTTATAATAGTAACACTGAGTCTCTTGATAATGTTACAAACAATTATCTTAAATAAAATAATAAAAATTATAGCATTTAAAACTGTCATCATCTACACAGTACCAAGAGTTTCTAGCTGTGGAACACATTTTCATTGTAATAAGAATATAAACATATTGAAAATAATTTCAGTGATGACATTTTATAAAAGTTGTACTGTCTATAAATGGTCTGACAGATTATTAATATTTTATAACTACATTACAAAGTTCTTAAAAAGCTAACAGTACTTCATACCTACAAATACACACATGTATGTACAGACATACACACATGGTGATTCTTATCTTAGTATTTGTTCTAAGCAGAGCTACATACATTGCTGTAAAACATAAAGGCTTTCAGTTGAATAAAGCATTTTCAGAAATGTCATTTACATTTTAATATAGTAAATATCCCTCACTGGGTTTCAACTTAACAAGAGACAGAAAAATGGAATTATACATCCCATTCAAACTCAAAGCCAACCATAACCAAATGTTACTGGGATACCAAAACAAGCTATTGATTAAAGTTTTACTTACAGACAATTCCTTTAAAGGACAGAGTAAACAGTAGGTGACAAGAAGTATTTAGTCTTAATAAGGCAGTAAAGATCAATCCATTATTTTTTTTATTTCATTAATTTTGTTTATTTCTGTATGTGTATGAATGTACTGCCTGCATGCAAGTCTGTGCACCCGTGTCGTGCAATGCCATGGAGGTCAGAAGAGGGTCTCGGATTCCCCTGGACCTGGAGTTCTCCTGGAATTGGAGTTTCAGATGGCTCTCGACCACCATGTGGGTGCTGGGAATCGAACCTGGGTCCTCTGTAAGAGCAGTCGGTTCTCTTAACTGCTAGGCCATCACTCCAACCCCAAGATCAATCCATTATTAAAGAACATTTTAAGATCAACAATACCAAAATCACAAGGTGAAGTATATAGTTTTCATGAGTTTGAGTCATCCATAATTGTCTGTAGTCAACTCTTTCCCACAGCTACAAGCACACAACACAAAGGGCTACAGGGGACAGACTGCTAGGCCAGCAGAACACAGGCCCAGGGAAATCCCTTTGCTTCCTATGAGGATGAAAGGTAGGGGAAACATTTCACTGCAGAAATACAGCAAAGATCTCAGGACCCAAGTGGTCCCAAGCAACGCAAATCAGACTTAACATCCAATGCTAAATACTTCCAAAAAAAGGAGATGCCTCAAAACAAAAAGCAAACACAAATCAGGAGTTATCTTAAAAGTAAGCCGGGTGTGGTGATGGATGCACACCTTTAATCCTAGCACTCAGGAGGCAGATGCAGGCGGATCTTTGTGAGTTCAAAGCCAGCCTGGTCCACAGAGTGAGTTCCAGGACAGCTGGGGCTACAGGGAGAACCTGTCTCAAAAAAACCAAAAGAACAAAAAAAGATCCTTGAACAGCCAACTCAGATATGGTTTTCTATGAATAATTACCACTCAAAAGTTGCGAAGCATTCAGTAGACTCAGAGATAATAGATTTAAAGACATCTAGTTTATCCAAATTTGAAGCTTTTGAATGTATTATCAAATATCCATATTTAAATTCTGCACATGTGCATTTTAATCTGGGCATGCCAAAATAAATTAATAATTCTGTGCACAATAAAGAATGAAAGAACCTTGAAGTGGCCACTGTTTTGGCAGAAACAACATGAGCATAAAATCTACATACAAAAAACTTGGACATATGACAGACAGACACATGACTCTCAGACACATGGAAAAACAACATAAGCATCAGACATAAACATAGTTACATCTTTTAAATCTAGACAAGGAGGAGATCCCTTCCCCCATAATATATAGCTAAGGGGCAGTTCTCTCTCCTCTTCTGATACTTAAGAAACTGAGTTCTAGGATTCATGTATTCTTCCCCATTGTGCCCTGGTATCAAGCCACAGAAAGTCTTCAGTCGAATAATCTCCTGCAGACCCTAATTTAAAGTTGTCTATGGCTTTGAAGCATAATTGAGTCATTAATTCTAATTCTCACATTCACACACAGTCATTCAGAGTTTAAGATATTTGCTAGTTAATTCCATTAAATTACTGTTCTACCTAAAATGGCCCAAATACCTTGGGAACAAATTGAGGTTCAGTTATTGCTGGTTTCCTACCTGCCTATTTCCATTACTATAATGCTATCAGGTCTTTTAGTAACCAGGCCTATTTTACCATTTCCAGTACATTCCCCCTTTTATATTGACATAATCCCTTATGTTTATTTGAGAGGAAATATGTGATTCTCTTGAGGAATCACCTGAAGCTTGATGCTTTCCATCCAATTTCTAGTAAATTTACTGTGCCTATTTATTGCACATGGCCCTATCAAGAGGATTAATAGAATCAGGACTAATAGTCCAGTTAAGTGGGGCCAGGCAGTGTCCTCAGGGCTCCTTGTAACTCTTGCAGAAAGGCCCATTTTTTGCTTGCCTTTATTATTTTTGCAACCAGCTTCCTGGCATCTTGCTATGCAGGACTGATAGCACTTTTACATTTTTTTTAATAACTGTGCTGGATTGACTTGCCTAAATGTAGCACAGACATTTTCCTTTCTGATGGCTCCTGCATTTCTAGTTTCTGGCAGGGATTAGTTTACTGGAAGATACAAGAAGTTTCCAGGTCTCAGCTGAGAAAGAAAATGGCTTTTTTGGGCAGAGGGTCTTGACCCAAAACTGCCTAGCCAATTTCTAGCTCCTATTCTTATCACACCACCCTCTGAAGAGGTCACCCCAATTGCCAAGAAGGAATCCGGTCCCTGACTGCTCTGACTACATCCATGCTGAAAAGGGCACAAGATGTGGCAATTGGGGTACTCCTGGTCAGTGTGGATGTGGCAATTGGGGTACTCCTGCTCAGTGTGTCCATGTAAAGGACTCCCAAAAGTATAGCTACAGAGAAAACAAAGTTCTTGACTGTTGCTTATGAAGAAGTGAAGCCAAAAATAGTTAAGTACAAGCTCCATGAAGGGAATCAGGAGAAGTGAGAACAGGATGAATTCACATGTAAAACTTAAAAGTTCATTAGAATTTCTCATTGGGGGGTTCCAACACATCTATTTATTAGGTTTCTCCTTTTTATTTTGGATATGGTGTCTGGTCCTAGGACCTGCTTTCCAGGCATTTTGATAGTCACAGTGTGAGTTCCCTCTTAAGTAGCTTCTAGACAGAATGAGAAAACTTCATTATTTAACATCATTTAACAATAATAGTGGACTTGTCCTTTTCAGCTGCAGGAGGCATCCTATTGTTGAACAAGGGCAAGATCTGAAGTTCTATATCTGCTAAATATCTCACATGGCATAAGACTAAGTTTGGGAGCACAGTCTCTCAGAATTTAAAGGAAATGTATTGATTACTTATTTTTGGTTATTAATAAATATCTGAATTAATAACATTTTATTATGATGGTCTTTTATAGATAGGCACAATTAAAGTCATAAAGAAGGCAGGCTGGGGGGATTTCCCAAGACCACCTGAAGCACAGGTAGGAGCTGGGTGCTCCAGCCAGGCGGATTGTTTGGCTTGATTCAATTGTCTTTGGCTGGATTGGCTTGTGTGGCTGTGGGGGTGGAGTTATCCTCCTAGCTGAAATAAAAGGTGGGCCCGTGTGAGGCTTGAGATTGGGGATTTCCCAGGACAACTTGAAGCACAGGTACACTCACCCCTCCACCATGCCAACTGGGATTGCGGAAGGAGTGTCCAAATAGATTCTTTGGAGAACCTTCAGAACAGAAAGGGAAGAGTGAGTTGGACTTCCAATAGAAAGCCTAAAGCTTAGACAAGTCAACACTCCACAAGCAAGGAGAAAAGGAGAAAAAAAAATCAATCAAACAAAGGAAGGCATCTGAAAGAAGCAAGCAAAGCAAGCTTTCAACACAGTGAAGAGGCATTTGGGATTCACATTGGAATACAGGCAAAGAGAAAACCACATGCCAGGGACACGAAGAAAAGACAACATGGGAAAGGTGCAGGATAATTCCACATCAAGCTCTACCAACCCTGTGGAAGATTCCTACAGTGGGATCCCCCTGGGAATGGCCCAGGACACAGATATTAGAAGTAAAATTGTGAACATACTCAAAGAAGTCCACGACTATAAAGAGCAAGTCAGAGAATTAAGAAAAGAGAATGAAAAACTCATGAAAGGCCTAGAGAGAGAGAATGGCAAACTCCAGAAGGAAGTAGAAACACTGAAAAGATCCCATGTTGAAAAAGATAAGGAAACCAACCAGCAAAGCAAAGAGCTACAGGAAGAGATTGAGAAGCTCCAAAAGGAAGTGGAAATACTAAAGAAATCAGAAGAGGAAATGAAAAAGGAAACAAAACACTCATCCAATCAAGATGAAAGGAGTGGGAAAAGCCTCAGAACTAGAATGGAGGAAGAAGAAAAAAAGAATATCAGATCTGGAAGATAACACAGAACAATTAACCTCAAGTAACAATTATGAAAAATTTAAAAATACAAAAAAGTGGAACAACCAGGAACTGTGGGACACTATGTAAAGATCAAACTTCTGCATCATAAAGATAGAGAAAGGAAAAGAATCCCAAGAGAATGGTATTGATCAGATCTTCAACAGAATAATAGACGAAAATTTGCCCAAACTAAAAAAAGACCAACCAATACAAATACAAGAAGACATAGAACTCCAATCAGAAAAGAAACACTCCAGGTCATATCATAGTTAAAACACTAGATGCCCAAATCAAAGACAAAATTCTGGAAGCTACAAGAGAAAAACAACAAGTTACATATAAGGGGAAAACCCATCAGAATTACAACTGACTTCTCAGTGCAAACTATGAAAGCAAGAAGAACATGGAGCAAAACATTCAAAGTGTTAAAGGACTATAGATGCTAACCCAGGTTACTATACCCAGCAAAAATGTTGATCATAGTTGAAGGAGAGAGAAGAATCTTCCATGACATAAACAAGATGAAAGAATACGTGTCCAGAAAACCAACCCTTCAGAGAAAACTTGAAGCAATTCAAAGGACAGAAGGAAGGAACAACCATCCCCAGGCACCTAGAAAGAGAAATCAATAAAAGCATAACTGCAGAAATAGAAACCTAAATAAAAAATGGAAATGGATAATAAGGTGAAAGGAAACAACACAAACCTATCAGTTATAGCCTTAAATATTAATAGACTAAATTCACCAGTCAAAAGGCATAGACTGGAAGATTGGATTAGGAAACAGAACCCATCGATATGCTGTCTACAAGAAACTCACCTTACCTTCAAGGATAGGCACCACCTTAAAGTGAAAGGATGGAAAAAATATTCCAAGCAAATGGTACCAAAAAGAAAGCAGGTGTTGCTATTTTAATATCAGACAAAATAGACTTCAAAGTAAAGGAAATCAGAAGAGACAAAGAAAGCCATTACATTTTTATCAAACGAACAATTCACCATGAATATTTCACAATTATGAATATATATGCACCAAACTCTGGTGCAGCAAACTTTATAGAGACAATTCTCCAGGACCACAAGGAGATTAACCCCAGTACACTCATAGTAGGGGACTTTGATACCCCAGTGAAACATTTGGACAGGTCAACAGGACAAAGAATAAACAGAGAGACATCTAAACTGAATGATATGATACACCAAAAGGACCTCCCAGACATCTACCGAATATTCCACCCTAATAACAGATAATACACTTTCTACTCAGCACCCCACAGAACATTCTCCAAAATTGACTACATACTGGGACACAGAATAAACCTCCACAAATACAAAATGATTGAAATAATTTCATGCTTTCTATCAGACCACAATGCAATAAAGCTCACCATCAACACCAGGATAAGCCCTAGTATCTACAAGAACACATAGAGACTAAACAACACACTCCTGAATAATGAATGGGTCAAGGAATAAGTAAAGAAAGAAATAAAAACATTCCTGGAACTGAATGACAATGATAATACAACACAACAAAACCTATGGGATACTTTAAAAGCAGTCCTAAGAGGGAAGTTTATAGCCCTGGGTGCCTACATTAGAAAAACAAAAAGAGCACAAGTGAACGATCTAGCACATTTGAGAGACAACAACAAATGAACCCTAAACCCGACAGGAAGAAAAACAAAAATCAGAGCAGAAATCAATGAAATAGAAACAAAGAAAACAATACAAAAAAATCAATGAATCCAAAAGTTGGTTCTTTGAAAGAATAAACAAGATAGACAGACCTCTAGCCCAGTTAACCAAAAGAAAGAACAACTCCAAATCAATAGAATCTGTGATGAAAGGGGAAATATCACAACAGACAATGAAAAGATCCAGACAATCATATGGGAATACTTCAAAAACCTATACTCTACTAAGTTTGAAAACCTAGAAGAAATGGATGAATATCTGAAATCCTGGGAATCACCAAAGCTCAACCAAGAAGAGATTGACAGCTTAAACAGACCTATAATATATGAAGAAATTGAACATATAATAAGAAATCTCCCAGGCGGAAGAGATGGCCTAGTGACTAAGAGCACTGACCGCTCTTACAGAGGACCCGGGTTCGATCCCCAGCACCCACATGGCGGCCAAGAACCGTCTGAAACTCCAGTTCCAGGAGGTCTCCAGTTCCAGGGGAATCCGATGCCCTCTTCTGACCTCTGTGGCATTGCACGGCACGGGTGCACAAACTTGCATGCAGACAGTGCATTCATACACATATGGAGGAAATAAAGTAAAAAAATAAATAAATAAATAAATAAAATTAAAAATAAAAAAAATAAGAAACCTCCCAAGTACAAAAAGCCCATACGGTTTAATGGCAGAATTCTATAAAACATTTCAAAAAGACTTACAACAATTATTACTCAAATTGTTTAGAAGGATACAAAGGGAATTCTGCCAAATTCCTTCTATGAAGCCAGCATCGCTCTATTTCCAAAACCAGGCAAAGATACAACCAAAAAGGATAACTGTAGATCCATCTCACTCTTGAGCACAGATGCCAAAATTCTAAACAGGATCCTGGCAAATCACATACAGACACACATCGAGAAGATCATCCATCATGACCAAGTTGGATTCATACCAGAGTTGCAGGGATGGTTCAAGATATGAAAATCAAGAAATATCATCAAACATATAAATGGACCGAATGACAAAAACCACACGATCGTCTCAATTGACTCAGAAAAAACCTTTGACAAAATCCAGCATCTCTTCATGCTTAAATTCCTAGAGGGAATTGGATTGGAGGGATCATTCCTCAGTGAAATCAAAGCCATATACAGGAAACCCACTGCCAATATCATCCTAAATGGGGAAATGACAGCAGCATTCCCTTTAAAGGTAGGAACTTGGCAAGGCTACCCCCTGTCACCACTCCTCTTCAATATAGTGCTTGAAACACTTGCTAGGGCAATAAGGCAAGAAAAGGAAATCAAAGGAGTACCAATTGGAAAACAGGAAGTCAAGCTATCCCTTTTTGATGATGATATGATTGTTTACTTAAGGGATGCTAAAAACTCCACCAGAAAACTCCTATAAATGATTAAGAGCTTCAGTAAAGTGGCAGTATTCAAAATTGACCTAGAAAAATCAGTAGTTTTTCTTTACATCAACAACAAGCAACTGAAGAAGGACTACAAGGAGACCTTCCCACTCACAATAGCCTCAAAAACAATAAAATACCTAGGAACAAACCTAACCAAAGACACCAAAGTTCTCTACAACAAAAATTTTAAACCATTGAAGAAGGAAATTGAAGAAGATATCAGAAGATGGAAAAACCTCCCATGCTCGTGATTGGGAAAATTAATATAGTAAAAATGTCCATTCTACCCAAACTCTTGTATATATTTAATGCAATCCCAATTAAAATCCTCAAGAGTTTCTTCACAGGCTTGGAAAAAAAGTCCTTAATTTCTTTTGGAAAAACAAAAGACCCAGAATATCCAAAACAACCTTGAATGAAAAGAGCAATACAGGGGGGATCTCTATATCAGACTTCAAAGTATACTACAGGGCTATAGTCATACAAACAGCCTGGTACTGGCACAAAAACAGACCTGTTGACCAGTGGAACAAAACTGAAGTTCCAAACTTGAGCACATACAATTTTAGCCATCTCATATTTGACAAGGGGGCCAAGAAGACACAATGGAGGAAAGACAGCATCTTCAGCAAATGGTGTTGGCAAAACTGGATCACCACTTGTAGAAGAATGAAATTAAACCCCTACCTCTTGCCCTGTACAAAAGTCAACTCCAGATGAATTAAAGACCTAACATGAAACCCCAAACTCTGAAGGCGATAGAAGAAAAAGTTGGCAGCAGACTACAAGACATAGGCATAGGAAAAGACTTCCTAAATCAGACAGCAGCTGCACAAGAATTAAGATCTACAATTGACAAATGGGACCTCATTAAACTCAAAAGCTTCTGTACATCAAAAGAAACAATCAAGGAAGTGAAGAGAAATCCCACAGAGTGGGAGGAAACCTTCACTGCAGAAACATCTGACAAAGCCTTGATTTCCAGAATATATAAATTACTCAAAAAACAAAGGAGAAAGAAAAAAAATGACCCACTCTATAGATGGAGCAAAGATCTGAGCAGAGACTTCACAATTGAGGAATTAGAGATGGCTGAGAAACATCTTAAGAAGTGTTCAATGTAGCTAATAATTAAGGAAATGTAAATTAAAACCACTTTAAGATATCGTCTTACTCCAAAAAGACTGACTAGGATCAAGAAAACAAATGATACCAAGTGCTGGAGAGGTTGTGGGGAAAGGGTAACACTCATCCACTGCTGGTGGGAATGTAAACTCGTACAGCCACTATGGAAAGCAGTGTGGAGAACCCTTGGGAGACTTGGAATGAACTTGCCACCTGACCCACCCATACCACTCCTGGATATTTACCCACAAGACTCATCTTACCGAAGACATGCACGCACAGCCATGTTTATTGCAGCTCTCTTCACAATAGCAAGGAGCTAGAACCAACCCAAGTGCCCCTCACTTGACAAGTTGATAGAGAAAAGATGGTACATGTATGCAATGGAGTTCTACGCAGTCGTAAAGAAAGAAGACATCATGAGCTTTGCAGGTAAATGACTGGAGCTAGGAGATATCATGCTGAATGAAGTAACACTGTCCCAGAAAAACAAAGGAGGAATGTATCCCTCATTAGTGGGTGCTAACACCAATTACATAATTGTGTGGCAACTGAGCAATGTCAATGTGATCTGAAAAAACAAAAACTGTGTGCTTATATTATGAATCCCTTAAAAATAATTAAAAAAATAATAGAAGAAAAAAAAATCCCCTGGGCGGGGTAAGGCAGGCTGGAATCTGATGCATGGTGAAATGGGGTTTCCTTAGGAGATAGAGAACCTGGAAATAAATTTGTAGTGAGTGAAAAAAAACAAAAACAAAAACAAAAAAAAAACAAAAAATATTTTTTTTTTTTTTTTTTTTTTTTTTTTTATATTTTTTTTGGGTGGGGTCTCTTTGAACAGGTCTCCCTAGTAGCCCCAGCTGCGCCGGAACCTACTCTGCAGTGACAGACTGACTCTTGTAATCACAAAGATCCGCCTGCCTCATGCCTCCCAAGTAGCTGGATTATAAAAGCATGACCCCACCATGCCCTGCAAAACCATCACTTTAAAGGTAAGCAGTTGGGTAAAATCTTGTGGCCTGAGGTCAGTTCCCTAAACCATCTGGGTGCTGTGGACTATGCCTTTATCCTAGCCCAACAGAGGCCAGTGTCAGGAACATATGGCTTTCTGAATAAAATAGGATTTATTTGGCCACTTCAGGTAAGAGAGACGAGGGCATCTAAAGATTTAAAGGATAAGAGAGAGGAAAAAATGAGAGACTAGATGGGGCTGGTACTAGTGAGCTAGAAATCAGTTAATGTACTATATAAAACATGTCAAAACTCAAAGTCACTTCGAAAAATGAGTAAATGACACATAAACACAAGTTGAAAACCAAAATAGTTTTCTAATAAAATGAAGTACAACATCTACAAACCATGTAAAAATAGTAGTCATCTTTAAAAAAACAGTAACGTATAAACGCCATGACAAAGAAGTTAAAATGCAAAATAAGTGTCCATTTAGGAAACAGAATCAATAACAGTGATAAATTGTAAACTGCAATAGTGCAGACTTGCATACTTTTTTTTTTTTTTTTTATTTCATTTATTTCTGTTTATGTGTATGAATGTCTTCTGCATGCAGTCTGTGCACTGTGTCAGTGCAATGGGAGGTCAGAAGAGGGTCTCTGGATTCCCTGGAACTGGAGTTCTCCTGGAATTGGAGTTTACAGAGTTCTCAGCAGCCAATGTGGTGCTGGAGACTCGAACGACGGTAGCGTCTCTGTAAGAGCTGTCAGCGCCTATTAACCGCTAGGCAGGCCATCTCTCCAGCCTCTGGCATTAATAACTTTTAATTTTTTGTACACAAGAAAATGCATTCAACTTGTTACGGGTAGCATGGACACTAATTGCTTTCTATAGATGAATCCAAAATGAAACCCAAAACAGAAAATTAAATCAAAAAGATTAGAACATTGGAAAAAATGGCTATAGTCTAGGAAATCCAAGCTATATGTTCCTCGTTAAATTCAGTACTCCCACTAGGCTTGGAGGCACAGGCCTTTGATCCCAGCACTTGAAAGTCAGAGGCAGGCAGATCTCTGTGAGTCAAGGCCAGCCTGATGTACATAGTGAACTCCAGGCAGCTGGGACTGCAGGGAGACACTATCTCAGACAAAAAAAAAAAAAAAAAAAAAAAAAAAAAAAAAAAAAAAAAAATAGGAGTAGTTCGAGTAGTCCGGAAGTGGGTGGGGAGTCACAGGTTTGTTTTAAAGTTAGTGTGTCTATTGATGCTTTGTGAGTTCTAACATTTTTTACCAAGTTCCAGTTCAGGCTTATTTCCCTTCCCATCCCCTCCCACCCCCACCCATGCCCCAAGATGCATGCATTCTGCCTAACCTGTCCTGCATGCTTTCTCTTCATTTTTTTTTTCATTTTTAGCTATAAGTGATAATCCATGAGTACAAGCATCCTTCATGCAAAACCTATCTGCAGGCTGTTGTGCCCAAACACCTACAGCCCCACCATCCAGTGGGGGGTGACAGGTTGTTTGTTCAATCAAGTTGATCAAATGAGTGTCCAGACTACATTGCTGTAGTTTCACCATTCACCCCAATCGCAGCCCTTACATTCTACCACGCCCCCTCTTCCGCAGGTTGTTCCCTAGGCTTAGAAAAGGGGCACAGGTGGATGAGAGGTAAAACAGTCCACTCTCTCTGGAGCTGTTGACTTGGACTCTGGTCAATTCTGGCTGTTTCCTTTCATGGGCTGACAGTTTGTCCAGGAATAACCTTTCAATCCTGGCCTGGCGCGTTATGGCGTCTCCGGGTATCACCATTTTGAAGCATGACATGTGGACTGATAGTGACTCTGGGTGTTTACTGAAATTTAAAATAGTTGTATCAAATTAGGAAAGCAGCTGCCTCAGAAGTCCAGTGGTTTAAGCTGAAGGTTTATTTTATTTTATTTAATTTTTTATTGTTATTAAACTGTTTAAACTGTTTCTATACAGCATACATCATACATCATTTCTCAGCTGACTTTAGAGTCACTTCCTTTTCCATTCCCCCCACCCCACCTGAGTCCCTGCACTCTGCCATACATGTCTTGCATCTTTTTCTGAGTCTTTTCAGAGTTTATTTTCCATTTCTTTTGTTGTTGTTTTCTCTCTGACTTGCATTGCATATATATACATATATATATATATATATGATTATATACATATATAAATATATACATACATACATACATCCATACATATAGACATCACTTGAATTGGAGGATTTTTTATTTGTTTTTTTTTGCTAAAAGATGTCATATTTTCCTTAAGGAAATGTTTGAAGGCTCCTCCTTGGCAAGCCCAAACAACTATCAATCTTGTCCTTGTGCTCCGCTTCACATTGGAGTCTTTTCCTCCCATGGTCCAAGAAATGAGTTCCAGTAAGCATGCATCCTGTCTTTATCCCCCTGCACTGGCCTCCATGATACAGCCTGGGAAGTCCAACAATGGCAGTCTATACTCTGATAAGGCTGAAATCCCAGTAGCTGCTCAATCCACAAGCTGCATATCTCAGTAGTCCCCATCTGGCATTGGAGGTTTGGAGGAATCTTGGAGAGACATGAGTCTTCAGTCCATATTGGAGGGTTAAAAAACTGTGTCTCACGTCTTTGAAGAATGGCAAAAGCAGTGGCAGTCACAGAGTAGATGCATTTGCCAGTAAGAATTGAAGATAGACCAAACAACAGTGCTCTCTCTTTTTTCTTTTTGTCTTTTTACTAAGATCTCAAGTTTTGTGTCTGAAGTACAATTTCTCAGGCCTTACTGATTATTTATTTCTGGTTTTCCTTTCCTTTTGGATGCTTAAGGCCACACAGTTAGCCCAGATTAACCAAGGTTTTTGTTTTCTTAAAGTTTTTGTTGTTGTGTTTGCTATTCTTTAGTTGAGAGGTAAGCACTGCAAAAGCCCAGAGACAAAATAACAGATAATAAGGATACTCTTGTTTAGCAATCTAATTGGGAGTAGCTGTAGGGAATATAGTAAGGCAAGAAAACAAGTTATGGGGAAACAACAAGAACAACACACCTGGATTTGATGGTAATCAGGTATGTCTTTACCAGTGCTCCAGCAGAAATCTCTTAAGGGTCAGTTTTAGTGTTAAATTGTAGGGTACCCATCTCAGATGGAGAAGGCAGTAGAGAGAGAGAGAGAGAAAGAGAGAGAGAGAGAGAGAGAGAGAGAGAGAGAGAGAGAGAGAGAGAGAGAGAGAGAGAGAGATTCTCGCATACCACATGAAGCAGAGAAAGAGGGAAGCCTCAGCCTTAAACAGACAGTAGCGCCCTAGAAATGTAGGAGATGTCAAACCTAAAGTCCAGGGGTGCCAGACCTTTTGGCAGTCCACAAACAACATGATGTGAGTGCAGAGGGGTTCAGTGCGTCAGGGACTTGAGGCACAAGTCAAGGTGGAGAAAGGCTCAGGAATCTTTACCAAGAATCATTACTGCTAATCTCCCGAAGTTCAAAATAGAAGGCTGAATCTATGGAGAGAAAAAACAGCCAGAATGCAGGAGGCCAGGAGCCAGAAGGTAGAAAGCGAGTGGCCTGAGAGGGAGATTAGAGCAGAGGAGAGAGATGGTACCTTAGGCCAAAATGTAGGTTGCAACTGGAAGCTGGTTCTCAGGACAGCCTGGCTATTCGGAGGCAGAGTATCAAAATCTGTGAAACAAGTATATTAGGTTTTATGCATATTAGGTTAGAATTATGCAGGCGTGACTCCCAAATAAAAGAAAAACAAACACTGGGCTGCTTAGGTCACTCAGGGATTTACTTTGTAAATAGACAGGGCTGGGCTCCATGCTGTTGGAATGTGGCAGCCAGCAACAAAGATGGAACCTGGGGCAGGCCCTTTCAAATGTCTTGGGTGGGACATCAGGGAAAAAAGAAGTGAGGCCATTGACTGTTAGCTTCTGGGGGGAGCGGGGATCTGTGTGCCATTGGAGTGCAGGGAGGACCAGACCTAGCATTCAGTTATGTTCTGTTGATGTGCTTTACTCATTGTATATGGTATGTAAAACACACACACACAATACAAGTATGGGTAAAGGATGAATTATATATCAAGAACAACACATAGATAATAATATTTTCAGGATTTCAATTTGATACAATCTTTAAAAATTCTGAGTCTATTATTATAAATATTAAAACACTAAAGAACTCTACATTTTTTTTACATGGTATTTATTTAGGTATGGACATAAATCAAGTATTTTTGTCTTCCATTTAAAATTTGTAGTTGACTTAAAAATGTATGCTCTTATTTTATGCAGACTTTTAAATTTATAATTTATAGATAATTTCTAGTCTTTTTTCTTTGGTCTTGAACTCTCCATCCAAGGATGACATTAAACTGTTGATCTTTCTGCCTCTGACTCCAAATGCTGTTATTTTGTGCTTGGAGGTATTCTTTGTCACACTGGGCTTTTCTTCTTTTTTCTCAAAGTATTTGTGAACCTCCTGGATATCAGAGTCCTAGAGTGCCTGGTTTTCTTTCTCCCTTCCTCTTCTTTGCCCCTCTGCTTGATGTCTGTTGTCTTTAATTCTTAAAATTAAAACAAAATATTACAAAAAGTCATCTATAGCCACAACTACTTGAATGTTGTCTTTCCTGTTATCAATGGGATTCTAATTAGACTGATCAGTTTTAATTAATATGCTGTCTTGTAGCAATTTAATGAAATGCCTTGTTGAGGAAAATTGATCTGGCCTTGATGCTAATTACTCTTCTATACTCTAAGCTTTATCAAAATAAGAATTGATTGTTTCCTGGCAACCTGAGTTCTGTTTCCCTTCCTTTGTCTGATGTTGTTTATTACACACTGTCTTCTACCTAAGTGAGTCTCCTTAATTCCTGTCATGCTCTCATCCTTAATTCATACTGTGTCCTCATTCTCAATTTAACTCTGCCTTGGTCTCAGGCATAACCTGAATGATTAGAGTTTTATCACCTGTCAGACAAAGCATTCCTTGGTTAAAGGTCTCTGAGGAACTCTCCAGATCACAGTCCCCTAATCTTGAAGGCTAGTTACAAGCTAAAGCTGATAGGTGAGACCCAGGTCAGGCTTCATACAAAAGTTAGAGAGATCAGGCTGATGGCAGATTCAGAGATTTTTAAATACAGTAACATTAACATTACAAAAGGAATATCTTAAAAATTTTCAAATGTGATTTGTTTTCTTATGTTTTCTCAATACAGTATGTAATTTTCTTAAGCTTAAATATACAAAATTCCAATAATCAGTTGACTGGTTTCCCTTTATGTTATTTTGCTCTCTTTAAAATGAGAATAATTTTATATTTTCTTTAAGTCATAATGTATTTTGAATACAAGTCTGGAAGTCTTACAAATAATTTTAAAGTTCTTCCCCCATTAACTGTATATTGATTGAGGGTTTTTTAAAATAAAATTCCTTAAAAACAGCCTGGTACTGGCACAAAAACAGACCTGTTGACCAATGGAACAAAACCGAAGATCCAAATCTGAGCACATACAATTTCAGCCATCTCATATTTGACAAGGGGGCCAAGAAACCACAATGGAGAAAAGACAGCATCTTCAGCAAGTGGTGTTGGCAAAACTGGATCACCACTTGTAGAAGAATGAAATTAAACCCCTACCACTCACCCTGTACAAAAGTCAACTCCAGATGGATTAAAGACCTCAACGTGAAACCCCAAACTCTGAAGGTGATAGAAGAAAAAGTTGGCAGCAGACTACAAGACATAGGCGTAGGAAAAGACTTCCTAAATCAGACAGCAGCTGCACAAGAATTAAGGTCGACAATTGACAAATGGGACCTCATCAAACTCAAAAGCTTCTGTACATCAAAAGAAACAAACAAGGAAGTGAAGAGAAATCCCACAGAATGGGAGGAAACCTTCACTGCAGATACATCTGACAAAGCATTGATTTCCAGAATATATAAACTACTCAAAAAACAAAGAAAAAAGAAAACAAACGACCCGCTCAATAGATGGAGCAAAGAACTGAACAGAGACTTCACAAGCGAGGAATTAGAGATGTCTGAGAAACACCTCAAGAACTGCTCAACATCACTAATCGTTAAGGAAATGCAAATGAAAACCACTTTAAGATATCATCTTACTCCAATAAGACTGGCTAGGATCAAGAAAACAAATGATACCAAGTGCTGGAGAGGTTGTGGGGAAAGGGGAACACTCATCCACTGCTGGTGGGAATGTAAACTTGTACAGCCACTATGGAAAGCAGTGTGGAGAACCCTTGGAAGACTTGGAATGAACTTGCCACCCGACCCAGCCATACCACTCCTGGGCATGTACCCTCAAGACTTACGCCACCACAGAGATACATGCACGGCCATGTTTATTGCAGCTCTCTTCACAATAGCAAGGAGCTGGAACCAACCTAAATGCCCCTCAACTGACGAGTGGATAGAGAAAATGTGGTACATCTACACAATGGAATTCTATGCAGCAGTAAAGAAAGACGACATCATGAGCTTTGCAGGAAAATGGCTGGAGCTAGAGGACATCATGCTGAGTGAAGTAACACAGTCCCAGAAAAACAAACGATGCATGGTATCACTCATCTGTGGATGCTAGTGCCAATTACCCAGTTGTAAGTATTTCTTGTGTAGGGCCCCCTGAGCTTTTGTACAAAGCAGTTGGGCATAATGCATTTTGGAAACAACAACAACAGAAAATACTGCATCAAAGAACTGACTGAAACAGTGAACTTCTGCTCAAAACAGTCAACTTCCCCATGGAAAATATTGGGAAAGACTAAGAGATGGAAAGCATGTTTGGCAGAATGCACGAGCTCTGGTGGGGTGGGGGAATGAGCGGGAACATGGGTCTAGATTTGTTAAAAATAAATAAATAAATTTATGTAAAAAAACAAAACAAAAATAAAATAAAATAAAATAAAATTCCTATTGGAAATAAGATTTAAACTATCAATCTTTTCCTGTAAAAATGACCTAAATTGGTCTTCTTGTTTCCATTTAAACTTGATTTGCTTTAATGATGATGTAAATCAAAGATAAGTAGGATTTAATTTGATACAGGGCATATTTTGATCTTCATAATACTTCTCTTTTATTATTATCAATATTGCAACTTGAGACATTGAAGTTCTTGATTGCCCATCAACTCTTCTTTGTGTGTGATTCCCAGGAAGTGAATGGAAGCTGTAGATTATTTACTTCTAGTTGAGTAAATGATATGATTATATGTATTAGTTTATGGAATGTCATAATTCCTAGAATCATTATTTTAAACATCCTAGAAGGATTTGGGAAATAAATAGTTTTATATGAATTACAGGTTTACCTTTAAGAACTCAATATTATCTTATGGGGAAAGTAAAAAAAAATTAAAGTTTTATTGAATCAGTGAGCTATTCCCCAGACAAATATTTTTGTGGTGCAGTGTGTTACTGACAATATGTAACAGTCAGTATGTGACTCATTAATTATGTATAGCTACATGCACCTAGCTCATGCTAGTGCAAATATTGCCTCAGTCGTTAAGTACACTGGTAAATCCAGCTGAATGGCTTTGGCTAAGTATTCATCAGTGAATAAAAACACAATTAAGTAACATTTAGGCTTTAACTTTTATTTTGGTTACTCCCTATTTCATAAGTATTTTCATAGCTATCAGAATAATTGTTTGGGTAGGGGATTCAGTTATTCTACATTTATCTATACCTTTCACTAAATAAAAAGGATATCATCTGGAATACTTTCTATTACTCTTCCTAGATTCTGTTTGAGGATTATGGAATCCAGTAGCTAGAATGAGAATAGTTGACTTCATTACATCTACTGATGAATAACCAATTATCACTTTCAAAGTGATGAAAGTTTGATCGGATATGACTTTTTCATGATTACAGTTTGTAAACATGAGCAAAGGAATGTCTTTGATATAAATCAAAAGGAATGTTATTGATATAAATCAAAATATGAGAAAATAATATCAAGTAGACAAAAGCTGCATATAATGTTACAGTTAGAGAGGATCTAAGTTCTAGGAGCTAAAGCCTGAAATGCCTATTCCCAGAACTTTGAGAATAAATGTTGTCCATGATAATATTTTTGTTGTCTGGTCTATGCTTATATGAGCTTGTTTCTCTTCATATAAGTGATGGGAGCTGAAAATCAGCCATGCTGCAATCATGACTCATGTCTCTAAGAGTCTATGTAGGTCAAAGTCTGCTGTGAAACCTCAACAGGAGAAGGAAAAAGTGGGATGTGTTTGCTTATAAACCAGAGCATGGCGGCATGCTGAGTAGTGTTTGCTATCATGAGAGAATCAGGAAGCAAAAGTATTTCCTGGATGTGTTAGATGACAGGAATGAGAGATAAGCTATTCCTAGATAGAGAATTTAATATTGGGCAAATTAGATCACAACCACTGAAGTTTTTAAAATTACTCAGCTTTTGTTCAACTCCAATAGTACACAAATTTAATGGTCGTGTGGTAATGGGGGAGTGAAAGTGCTAAAAGGAATTAGTATGGCTCGTCCCATCACATCCATCTGCCCATTCCTGTATTTTCCAGCACTGATCTGTCAGGAGTGAATAAAAGAGAATATTAACCTTTTTATGAATTTTGAAGTATTACTTATGATTGGGCAGTTTGATTACTGAAATAAGGTAGCCTAGCAAGAAGTAATCAGAAAGCATTTTAGTATTTAAGACTGACTGAGAAATTATATGAAATATGCTTTATATTTCATTTGGGCAGAAATATAACTAGTTACACAGAATGGGTTTGAATAGATAGTAGCTGGGAAAAATAAATTTATGTGATTTTTACATCTTGCGAAGTCTGCCTTTTCAGCCTACAAGGAAGCAGAGTTGTTGAGTAAGTCTGCTTTCATTTCCAGAGAACAACGCATGGCTGTTCAATCTGAATGCCATTCATGCAGAAGCCATATTGGAATCAATTCATATTAATGTTGAGCACATAACACTAAAAAGAGAAAGAGAATATCATAGTTCCATGAAAGTTGTTACATTGGTTTGAGCTCTTGGTATAGATTACAATAGGCCAGGTGACTTACAAATCAAAAGATTTTATTTTTTCATTACAGAACCCAAGAGCAAGGGGGCAATATGGTTGTATTATGGTAAAGGCTCTTCCAGATTTCAGACAATTGATATCTTGTAATTTCAAAGTAAGTGAATTAGCTCAGCAGGGATTCATCTTCATGACCTATTTATTGTCTGAATTTCTGTGTTCAAATAGTGCTATACAACATTGTGTGGTCCTCCGTTTTTCCGTGGGCAGGTCACCAGTCACTTGGTGCACTTTAGGCCAGTTTGCACACCAAGATGAAAGTGGAGGCGGAGGGAAAGGAAAGAATTTTGGGGGAGCCCGAACAGATCAAAGAAAGAACCATCTGGGAGCCAGTTCCAAGAGACTGAATAACTCATTTATTTGCAGGCATTTAGGGTCTTATATAGTAGCAATTAGCAGGCTTGAGGTGAGGATGCAGGGAGGTGGTGCAGTAGAAATTTACAATGCACTTTCTACAAAAGCCTTGTTTATGCTAGCCTACAGAGGGTCACTTGGGTCCTGAAACTAAGATGGGTTCAGGAATGTGACACCTTCTACTGAAACCCCCAAAGGGGCCTGCAGGGTCAACTGTCCATCATCAGAGAGCAGAAGCAGGCCCGACTCCCTGGCTTTGAAGGCTATCAGGGCAAAAGCCTGCTCCCTTATTTCTTCAGCTAAATAGAATATCAGCCCCACACAGCAGTAAAGCTTTCTTCTTCTTTTTTTTTTTTTTTTTAATTTATTTACTTATTTTCGTATGTGTATATTTGAATGTACTGTCTGCATGCAGGTTTGTGCACCCATGTCGTGCAATGCCGCGGAGGTCAGAAGAGGGTGTCGGATTCCCCTGGAACTGGAGTCAAAGATGGTTCTCAGCCGCCATGTGGGTGCTGGGGACCGAAACCCCGGTCCTCTGCAAGAGCATTCAGCGCTCTCAAACGCTAGGCCATCTCTCCAGCCCCACACAACAGTAAAGCTTTAAAATAAATGAAATTGGGACTGGAGAGATGGCTCAGCATTTAAGAACACTTGCTGCTCTTGCGCAACACCGGGGTTCAATTCACAACACCCACATGGTGGCTAAAAACAATTCGTAACTCCAGTTACATCCACAGGCATTGCATCACATGAATGCACTTACAGACATGCAGGCAACACACTCATACACATAAAATTAATAAATCAATAATTTTTAAAAAGTAAAATTATTGGCAATTTATTTGTCTTTCATTTATTGGTCATTATTGGGACTCGAGTTCCTTTGTGAGTCACTGGCTTTTATACTGGTATAATAACTTACAGGAAATATGTTAATTCCCATAGAAACGATATTTAGTTTCAAATGACTATATATATATTTGAATAGTATGTGAATGGTGGATTGCAAAATAGCAAAAAGGAAAGTGGGTCATAATAATTGGATTATTGTCTCCAATAATAGATGTTATTCCCTATCAATAATGTAGTAGCTATGGGGGAAAACTGAGAAAAAGACAGGAAATTATGGACATTCATGACAATGTGAAGAAATGTATCTCTGATTTTTTGAGACTCAATAAATGATGGAGCAAATTAATATAAAACAATTGAAGATGCACATGAAGGAGAGGTTAATAATTACAGTCACCTTCTGTATTCAACTAGTTGTATACAATTTTTTGGTGTGTGTGTGTGTGTGTGTGTGCGTGTGTGTGTGTGTGTATGTCTGTCTGTCCATCTGTCTGTGATTTTTGTGGCAAATGCTTTTCCTGTTTTAGGACTATAGGTCTCCCAATTTGGAAGAAATATAAAACTAAATGATTGCATTAAGATTAGCTAATTCATATAAGATAAATATTTCTTTGTTGTTTTCGATTGCAGTGTAGCTACGTAAAAGTGTTCTTGTGGATGCTGAGTACCCCAATAATTGGATGTTATAGATTATTAATTATTATCAAATTTGCCTTATCCTTCTTATGATGATAACATTGAACTTAGAGGGCTGTGTTAACTGCTATGATGTTACAGTTTGTCAATTGCCATTTCTGCAGAAATATTGCAAATCTAGAAGAAGATGGTCTTCCTGCCAGGATCCTAATAGATCTTCATCACAACCATGTGCTTCTCTTGAGGATCAGTTTAATCTAGGAAAATTTTTCATCATCACAATTGGAGATGCTCTAAGCAATCAGAATTTAGGCACTGGATAATTGTACATCTAGTATCATTGTCACCAGACTAATATACATTGTCCCTCTTAAAGTAGTTATTGTGAAAATAAACATTTAATATAGAAAACTGGTTTTAAAATATTCAGGTTAATCTTCTGGGGGAGATAAATTATGGATCATTAGAATATGGGTAGACTTTATGTTGAGTCACCAGGGAAAAGACATAGAGTGTTCCTGAGTGGACTAATTTTTGGCTAAAATTTAGAGGATGAATAAAAAAATGACAAGTCATTCAGGGGCTGGAGAAGGAATGTTTAACAAAAAAATGGCAAGTTTTTATGCATATAATAACAGCAAAATGCTTCCAAAGAGTGAATGTTCATATATGTAGAAAGTGGTTTCTAAATGAAATATAAGAATGGGTAATAATAGTGTTATTTACACACATTTTTGTGTCTATGATATAAGCATTTTATTTTGCCATTATTTTAATTTTGTCTTCTCAATTACATAAAAAACCCTGTAAAGTAGCCTGTCTTATGTTAAACATTTGTAGAATTATCTTGGAATAGATCATTTATTTTCATCTATTTCATGAGTAAGAATGTTATGCCTTCATGTATGTAAGGCAACCATATCATGCAGATCCCACAGAGGACAGAAGAGGGTGTTGGATCCCCTGGAACTGGTGCTATAGATAGTTGTTAGTTGTTAGATACCATGCTGGTGCTGGGCACTGAACCCAGGTCTTCTGCGAGAGCCATTAATCCTCTTAACTTCTGACCCATCACTCCAGTCTGAAATATATAATTTTTGCATAAATGTTTTTCAACTTTTCCAAAGACTACTCTCTTATATGTTAGATCATCTTTCTCTTAAAAGCTTCATTTCTTGTTTTTTTCACAAGAATACTGTAATTTAATTTTACTTTTGAAAATATGATGTAAAATTCAAGTATCTCTGATAGCTTTTCATATTTTATGCCAAATTTTCCATTATATATGTATGAGTAATGGTACTTAACCATAAAGGATCTCCACACTTATAGGTAGAAAGTGAATCAGACAGCATCAACAGGAATGGATGAAAGATTAATTCTCTAATATAGAAATCTATAGTCTCTTTACAGATTTTTCTCTTTGGAAGACAGAGAGGGGGTTGGAACCCTTGGGACTGAAGTTGTGGATGGTTGTTAGCTGCCATGCGAGTGCTGGGATTTTAACCTAAGTCTTCTGCAAGAGCAGCCAGTGCTCTTAATGTGTGAACCATCTCTCCAGCCCCTCTTTACTGATTTTTTTTTTCGAGAAGGTAATATGCAGGCCTTGCTTCTGCTTTTAAGGTGAGCATTGCTATTTTGGATAAACAAAATATTGAAAAAAATGAAAAACAGTGAAAAGAATTTAGTATTGAACAAAGGGAGCAGTTAAGGTGATAAATATCTGGAAACTCTACAGAAAGCAAAGTGTAATTGTCACATGATTTTGGTAATGGTTGTTATATAAAATGTCTTTTCAGGAGTTATATTCTTGCTCCTCAACTAGTGCTTTTATTTTTGAACAGTTGTGGAACTATTAGGAGAGGAAGTGCAGTGACTTTGTAGGTTATACCAGGTCCTATAGTCTGCTTCCTGTTTCCCATGAGGTGAGTGGCATATATTTGTCATGAAGGGCTCAGCATTAAGAGAGCCAATGTAAAAGGTCTGAATGCTTTGAAACCATGAGCCAGAATATTTCTTCCTTGAAGTTATTTTATCAGGAAATCTGTTATGGTAATGGGGAAGTCTGATTAACATAATTCTTTAACAGGAAGAAATAAGATATATAACACCTTGAAACATTATAAACCAGAGGACAGACAATATCACAACTGCAGATTCCCATAAGACCTGGTCAACCTTTCCAGGAAAGTTTGTCTAGGCCTGTATTGTATTTACCAAAGCGCAAACAAACAACTTTATTTATTAGATTCTCTTCCAGACATTGTTCTGAATACCAATTAGATTATACCAAATAATGTGGGTTTTGTGAAATTTTGAAGGTAGAATTGAAGTACATACCATCATCTTAGTGGAGATTTTTCAAATTGTTCCATATAATTGTAAGGATTCAGAACCTGATCACTGGTGGCAGGGAGGCTTAAAATTTCATGGCTTATTTACAGGGTCAAGGTCCTACTAGTCAAAGGAAAGCTATAGGGAAGAAGTCACAGCTTCCTGATTCCTGTGGCACAGTTGAACTACTCAGTACCACACAACAGTTCTGTATGTATTCTTTCAAGCATATGTCATAATCATATTTCCCCAACTTTCTGATGGTGGTAAGACTGTGTCACTTGCTTTGACTGATATACTTAGGGAAGAAAGTTTTATGTATCATTTCTAAGTTCTACTCTATATAAATATTGGCATGCCATTACTTTTTTCTTTTCCTCAAATTGAACTAAGGTGGAAGAGAAGTTGCAACTATGTCTCACAGACAGGTAAGAGAGAGAGAATGGGCAAGCAATAAATATACTATTGTTTTCCCCATTACTGTTTTTAGTCACCAAGATTTAGATATTGTTACCTTAGCAAACCATAGATTAATCTTCATAATTCATATATTCATGCCATATATGAAATATTGTTTAAAAATATAAAATCTGAACATTTAGTTGAGCAGGCAGGTTCAGTTATGCTTTTAATGAACATGAAGAGAAGTCACTAGCAAAATGTTCTTTAACTGAAACAGAGTTTGCTACTAGTTAGGAAGACATTCTACGAAGGAGTTTGGGAAAAAATTGTTGAAGAAATAAAGAAGCTGTGTCTCTGGCTATCAGAGTACATGTTTAAAAAACTGAATACTTCGTGGCTGGAGCCAAGGCTCTTAACTGCTGAGCCATCTATCTACCTATATAGTCATGTATTTCGTAGTTCCCAGGTCATGATGTGTTATGAGGGGAAATAACAATGGAAAACTCTTCTAGGGGACTACAATATCAAGAAGAAATGATACTTCTTATGATTATTAAAAGGACATATTGAAGGAATATTCACCTTCCCCTAATTAAAAGGTCATGCTAACGAAGAATTGATAGAGAATACTGTCTTCTGTTTCTATTCTCTTCCTGTCAATAGTAAAGAAATATTTTAATAATTATTCTGTACCTCTCTAAATATGATGTGAAGCATATGATCTGGAGTATGCCTCTGCAGATCATGAACAACCAACTTTGGGCTTGATGTAAAAACTGCAATGAACACAAGAAGTCACTGAAATAAGTGCATGATTCTGAGACTTGAATTAATTCTTTATTAAAATTGTATTTTACTTTTAAGTGTGTGTGTGTGTGTGTGTGTGTGTGTGTGTGTGTAAAAGTATCTCATGTGGATAGTTATCCATAGAGTCCAGAAGACAGTTTTGGATCTACCTGGAGATGGTGTAACATGGTTGTTGGGAAACATTCCTGTTCTTTTCAAGAACATTTCTTGATGTTATCTGCTGAGCCATCTCATGACTTAGAGTCATTCTTGAGGAGGCAGAGGAGAGGAGATGATGTGAGGAGAGGAGAGAAGGAACATCTTTGGTTTCTGTCCTTTGAAAATAATTTGAAAACTATCGGTCACCACTTCTGTTTGGGTCTTAATCTAATCTATCAGAAGTATCCTTCAATGAGGCAAATAGTTTTTCCACCGTTAACCATACAATTTTAGTAAAGCATGATGTTATATATTTTTCAAAGTATAAATAATCATTACTAAGGGAAGGAAATGCCATCAGATTACTAAAAACTGATAGGCTGTGACTTCTTCCTTTTTTTCTGAATAGTTTAAATGAAAATGTACACAGGTGTTACTTTTGTCACAGCCAATAGGAAACTGTGGCTAGGTTACTGTGAGTTTTTTTCTAGAATTGGCAGCTTCCAGAACAGAGAAACTGTTTTTCCCTTATCTTTCTCACCATAAAATTACCATCAGTAATGGTCCCTAAGACTTAGGTTGAAGATGTTTGATGTTGGTGTCTTACCCAGGGACAAGCATTCTGAAGTCACTGTATTGTATGAAATTCAAAAAATAAAAAAATGTAAGTCAAAAGATTTTATAAAGACAATGTCTGTCATAAACATCATTCAGCATTATTGTTAGTTATTTTTCCACATGTAAGATATGGATGTAGTTCTCTGGCCAGTTGGGGTTTGAGGAAATATTGGACCTGGTGTAGGCTAGAGGTTAACAAAAAAGGAACGGAACATGGTGATGCACAGATGCAATCTCCACACTTAAATGGAGGTAAAAGATCAAAGGTTCAAAGTTATCACCTACATAGAGAGTTCCTGGTCACTGAACACCTTGGGTAACATGAGATGATATTCTTACTCAAAAAAAACAAAACCAGAATGAAAACAGGTAACCAACAAAAAACCCCATAAAGCAAAAGATGACTCATAAATTTTGTGCACATGTATTTCATGAACAAATAACTATTTCTTGTTCCCCTATTGTTAATCACACAAGCTTATATTTATATAGCTTGTGTGAAGAATCTCTATAATCTACAATAAGCATTGATTCTACAATAATTTGGAGTTGCTGCTATTTTTTTTTAATTTTTTTTTCTTATTAATTTTATTTATTTCTGTATGTGTACGAATGTACTGTCTGCATGCAAGTCTGTGCACCCGTGTCGCGCAATGCCGCGGAGGTCAGAAGTGGGCGTCGGACTCCCCTGGAACTGGAGCTCTCCTGGAACTGGAGCTTCAGATGGTTCTCGGCCGCCATGCGGGTGCTGGGGATCGAACCCGGGTCCTCTGCAAGAGCGGTCGGCGCTCTTAACCGCTAGGCCATCTCTCCAGCCCGAGTTGCTGCTATTTTAATGTGTGTATGCATGAGCATCTATCTCTCTGTCTTTCTGTGTCTCTGTTTCTCTCTCTCTCTCTCTCTCTCTCTCTCTCTCTCTCTCTCTCTCTTTCTCTCCATCTGAAAACCAAAGAACAAGCTTGGAGCATATTTCTCAGAATCTTCCTACCTTGTTTTGGATACAGGGCCTGTCATTGGCCTGGAGCTTGCCGTTAGGAAAGGCTGGCTGACCAGTGAGCCCAGGGAAGTGCCATTCTTTCCCTCCACTGGGATTAAAGTGTGCACTGATATTTTCCAGCTTTTAAAAGTGTGTTCTTACTTGAACTCAGGTACTTACGCTTGCATGACAAGTCCTTTTCTGACTATGTTTTTCTCCCCAGACTTTAGTTTGCCTTTGGTTTTTATTTTTTTATTTATTTTTATTTTTTAATTTTTTTTATTAATTTTTATTTATTTCTGTATGTGTATGAATGTACTGTCTGCATGCAAGTCTGTGCACCCGTGTCATGCAATGCTGCGGAGGTCAGAAGAGGGTCTCGGATTCCTTTGGTTTTTATAATTGTGTTGGAGAGATGGCTCAGAGATTACAAACACTGGCTCCTTTTGCCAAGGACATCTAACAACCATCCATAACTCCAGTTAAAGAGGATCCAATGCTTTCTTCTGACTTCTGCAGCCATTGCATGACATGAGTGCACTCACACACCACATGTAGGCAATACATTCACACACATAAAATATAAGTAATAAAAAGTGTGTCTTAAAGTAGCTAGGTATGAATAGCCCACCACCTGGGAATTTTGAACCCAAAGTCAAGAATTTTGATTACTTGTTGCTGTATTTCTTAGATTGTGCTAAATATTTCAAGTAACCTGAAATTTTGTTCTCTTCTCTACATCTTGGGGTAATTTTAAAATTACAGAATACTCTATATTAAATATCTTTTAGTTTAAAACATGTAGAATATAGTGGTTCCTAAAATTGAATCCTGAATAATATTCCCATAAGTGATATATTCCCAGGACCACAGCAGATAGTTACATACCTGTGTATAATATAATCTGATAAGTTTGTCAAATAAATAATTAAAAGTATTTGGCTTGATTAATGGCTAATGACATTAGAAAGGGCATGTTTATCACTGGAGATGTTAGAAAAAATGACTAACAGACACTTCCATTGAAGTTACAATGAGATAGCAAGCTCAATGCATATACTTAAGTATATTCATGAGACATATGCACTATTGTTATCTGATGCTCTGGAAATCTGTAGGGTTATTTATATGTATGTAATAAAATGCCATTTAAGGGGTTAGGGGTAGATGGTTCAGGGTAAGAGTGCAAGCATGAGGATCTTATTTCACATTGCCAGCACCCAGGTAGAAACTCGTGCATGACTCTACATGGTTTTAACTCCAGTGTTGGAGGCTGGGACAAGTACATCTGCTATGTCCTTGGTCATCCAGACCCTAGCTGAAACAGCAAGTTCTGTTGAAGTTAGGGAACCCGTTTGAAGGCAATGAAACAGAGAACAGCAAAGGAATATACTGACATACTGACATCTGTGGTGGTCCCCACATGCATGTGCATGTACCATAGAACACACACACAAACACACCTATCATTTAGCTTGTGAAATCCTTGTTCTTGGATGACATTCTAATAAAAAGGATTATCAAAGGCCTGGGTCATCTCAGGAACAGAAAGCAGGAATTTCAAGGAAAATACTGATACAGTTACCTGATTTTGATTCTTGGAAGTGAACTAAATGGAAGTCCAATGAAACAGAAATTTCGGTTATTTCAGTTCACTCTGAGAGTATTATTTGATACATGTTATCTAGAAGTAGCCACCGAGAACCTAAGGGAAAAAAAAAAAAAAAGCCAAGTTCCACTTTTGAGCTAATGTTTTTTTCACTTTTGCAAGGGAAGCTAATTTGAGGTTCTCATTCAAAATATAAAGTGATTTCTATTCTGGGATTAAAAATAGATGGTCAGGAGCCGAGATGGTAATGGCCACGCTGAGGGGGCTGAGCTTCAGGGAGGGCTGAGTGGTGATTGCCAGCTGTAACCGCCACTGCCTGCTACGTGTGCCCCCACCCACAACTGCCACTGCCTGCTACGTGTGCCCCCGCCCTCCACCTCAGAGCAGTTTTCCTTCCGGTCATGGAAGCTGACAGCCTCTAAGACCCACATCATGAAGTTAGCTGATGAATTGCATATGCCATCTCCTCCTGAAATGATGTTTGGAGACAACTTTTAAGGATCCAGCATGGCACTGGCTTTGGAATTGAATTCAATGCTGTCGATGCACTAAAATGTGTAAACACCTACCAAGGAATGCTTAAAGTAGCTTGCAATGAAGAGTGGCAGCAAAATAGGACAGAAGGTGAGCACGTTAAACCATATGATTGGACCTACTCAACAGATTGTAAAGGAACATTATTTGGAGAATCTCTAAAATTAAAGGTTGTACCTACAACAGACCACATAGATAAAAAGAAATTGAAAGCTATAGAACAGATTAAATTTTTTGAAGAAGTTCTTCCATTTGAAGATGAACTGCATGATCATGGAGTTTCCAGTCTGAGTGTGAAAATTAGAGTAATGCCTTCCAGTTTTTTTTCTGCTGTTGTGGTTTTACTTGAGAATTGATGGGGTGCTGATGAGAATGACACAAGGCTCTACCATGAGGCTGACAAGGCCTACATGTTACAATAATATATATCACGGGAAAGCAAAATTGCTAATTTAATGCATGTTCCACCTTCTCTCTTCACAGAACCTAAAGAAATATCATAATATTTACCAATCAAAGAGGCAGTTTTTGAGAAGCTAGTATTTCCTGAAAGAATTGATCCTAACCCTGCAGATTCACAAGGGAGTACACCTACAAATAGAAAGTGGTACAACTTCTTGCTGTGGAACCTGACTGGACACCTTGGCCAATTTTTTAATAGAAAATAAATGATTTGTTTTTATTTTTTCATTTTTCATCATTTCTTTACATGTCCGTGTGTGTGTGTGTGTGTGTGTGTGTGTGTGTGTGTGTGTGTGTGTGTTTTGGTTTATTTTGTGTGCTTTTATTGATATTTTGTGTATTTTAGACATCATTTTTCAATTCATTTTAGGCATATTTCCTTTTCCCTTTCCCCAACCCACCCCAGATCATGCATTATGCCATAATTGTCCTGCATCTTTCAGTCTTTTTTTATGCTTAGAAATTCACATTTTCCTCCATTAATTTTACATTACTCTAAAATATGGATACCTACTCTCCACCCATATACAGTAATTAAAGAGTCTGAAAATAAGTGGTGGGTGGATTCTAGAGCCCATTTGAGACTCACATTATAACAACATAGTTGCTTTCAGATAAACAGAAATATAATAATATTGTTGTTCAGCTTCCTTTCAACTGGGGATTTGGTGTTAGCATCCACAAATGAGGGAAACCATTTGCCCTTTGTTTTTCTGGGACTGTGTTACTTCACTTAGCATAATGGCTTTGAGCTCCATCCATTTACCTGCAAAGTTCATAATGTCATCTTTCTTTACTGCTGAATAGTACTCCATTGTGTAGATGTACTGCATTTCTGTCATCCACTTGTCTGTTGAGGGGAACTTAGGTTGGTTCCAGCTTTTTGCTATTGTTAAGAGAGCTGCAATAAACAGGATGTGCATGTATCTTTGCACTAGGATGAGTCTTTGGGGTATATACCCAGGACTTGTATGACTGGGTCAGGTGGTAGGCTCATTTTGAGTCTTTTAAGGGTTCTCCACATTGCTTTCCATAGTAGTTTTACAAGTTTACATTCCCACCAGCAGTGGATGAGTGTTCCCCTTTCCCTACAACCTCTCCAGTTTCTGTCATCTTTTGTTTTCTTGAACTTAGCTTGTTGTATCAGTGTGAGATGATATCTGAGAGTGGTTTTAATTTGCATTTCCTTAATTATTAATGACCTTGAATGCTTTTTAATATGTTTCTCAGACATCTTTAATTACTCACCTGTGAAGTCTCTGTTCAGCTCTTCACTCCATCTTTTGAGTAGGTCATTTGTGTTCTTACTTCTTTGGTTTTTGAGTAGTTTGTATATTCCGGATGTTAATGCTCTGTCCATTGTATTACTGGCAAATATTTCCTCCCAACTCTGTGGGTTTTATCTTCATTTCCTTGATTTTTTTCTTTCCCTGTACAAGAACTTCTGAGTTTGATGAGATCCCATTTTTCGACTATTTACCTTATTTCTTGTGTAGCTGCTGTCTGATTTAGAAAGTCTTTTCCTATGGCCATGTCTTTGTATGCTGTTGCAAACTTTTTCTTCTATCACCTTCAGGGTTTCAGGCTTCACACTGAGATCTTTGATCCACTTGGAGCTTATTTTTGTACAGGGTGAGAGGTAGGGGTTTAATTTAGTTCTTCTACAGATGATGATCCAATTTTGCCAGCACCATTTGCTAAAGATGCTATCATTCCTCCATTGAGGTTTTTTGCCCCTTTGTCAAATATGAGGTGGCTGAAACTGTATGAGCTCAAGTTTGGATCTTCAATTTTGTTCCATTGGTCAACAGGTCTGTTTTTGTGCCAGTAACTGGCTGTCTTTATGACTATGGCCATGGAACATAGTTTGAAGTCTGGTAGAGCAATTCCCCCTGTATTGCATTTTTCACTCCGGATTGCTTTAGCTATTTGGGGTCTTTGTTTTGCCATATGAATTTAAGGATTTTTTTTCCAAGTCTGTGAATAAGCTCATGGGGATTTTGATTGGGATTGCATTGAATCTGTATATCAGTTTGGGTAAAATGGACATTTTTAGTATATTAATTTTTCCAATCCATGAGCATGGGAAGTCATTCCATCTTTGGATATCATTTTCAATCTCGTTCTTCAGGGGTTTAAAATTTTTGTTGTAGAGATCTTTGGTGTTTTTGCTTAAGTTTGTTCCTAGGAATTTTATCTTTGTGTGTGTGGGCGGGGCTATTGTGAGTGGGAAAGTCTTCTTATATTCCTTCTCCACTTGTTTATTGTTGGTGTAAAGAAAGGCTACTGATTTTCTAGGTTAATTGTGCAGCTTGCCACTTTACTAAAACTCTTAAACATTTCTAGAAGTTTCCTGGTGGAGTTTTTAGCATTCCTTAGGTAGATTATTATATCCTCTGCTAAAAGGGATAGCTTAACTTCTTCTTTTCTAATTAGTACTCCTTTAATTTCTTTCTCTTGTCTTATTGCCCTAGCAAGTGCTTCAAGCACTATGTCAAAGAGGAGGGGCAATACAGGGCAGCCTTACCAGTTTCCCACCTTTAAGGGGAATGGTTCCAATTTTTCTTCATTTAGGATGATGTTGGCAGAGGGTTTGCTATACATGGCTTTGATCATGTTGAGGAATGTTCCTTTCAGTCCTATTCCCTGTAGGACTTTAAACATAAAGGATGCTGGTTCTTGTCAAATTCTTTTTCTGCATCAATTGAGATGATCATGTGTTTTTTGTCTTTCAGTCCATTTATGTGTTTTATGATATTTACTGATTTACATATGTTGAACCATCTCTGCATCTCTGGTATGAATCCAACTTGATCATGATGGATGATCTTTTTGATGTGGGTCTGTATGTGATTTGGAAGTATTTTGTTGAGATTTTTGCATCTGTGTTTATTAGTGGTCTATAGCTTTCTTTTTGCTTGCATCTTTGCCTCATTTTGGTATTAGAGTGATGCTGGCTTCATAGAACGAGTTTGGGAGAATTCCCTCTGTTTGTATCCTTCTGAACAGTTTGAGTAGCAATGGTTGTATGACCTCTTTAAATGTTTTATAGAATTCTGCCATGAAATGATCTGAGCTCAGGGCTTTTTTTAGTTAGGAAGTTATTTTATTCCATCTTCAATTTCTTCAAATATTATGAGTCTGTTTAAATTGTCAATCTATTCTTGGTTAAGCTTTGTTAGTTCCCAGGATTTCAGATATTCATCCATTTCTTTTATGTTTTCAAATTTAGTGGAGTATAGGTGTATTAGTCACCTTTCTGTTGCTGTCATAAAGCACCATGACCAAAGGAACTTATAAAAGGAAGAGTTTATTTGAGCTTACTATTGACGGTTCCAGTGAATTAGAGTCCATTGTGGCGGGAGGCATGGCAGCTGGATCTGGAGCAGCATGCCGAGGGTCACATCTCACAAAGAGCACAGGAAGCAGAGGCAGCAACTGTAGGTCACGAGGCTTGTTAAAACTCACTAAGCCTGCCCCCCAACAATGCACTTCCTCCAGCACGGCCACACCTTCTAAGACCTCCAAAAACAGCACCACCAACTGGAGACTGATGCCTTTAATTCCGACCAGCAGAAATAAAGCACCTCTAGCTCGTTCTTCTCAATGCGGTTTATTCAGGCCTTTTACAGTATTTTTACTTCCTTTTTTCTTCTTCTTGTTCTTCCTCCCCCCAAGACCAGAAAGTCCCTCTATTTATCCACCTTCCCAGCCCAGGTTGCGTGGCCTCAGTCTATTGGTATCATCTGGCCTGATCTTGTATACAGGGTGCACCTGCGCAGCTCAAACAGTGAGCGTGGCTTTACTTTGAGGTAGGAGGGAATCAGGTGTGAGTCATAAGACTCAGGTGTGAGTCATAAGACTCAGGTGTTAGTCATAAGACTTGGATAAAGTCCCGGGCGCCTTCTTGGGACTGTCGCCACACCCGCTCTCCACAGGAGACAAATGTCTGAATACTTACAGCCTATGGGGGACACTCATGCAAGCCACCACATTCCACTCCCTGGCCCCCATAGGCGCCTGACCATATAAAATGCAAAATGCATTTATTCCAACCTTAAAAGTCCCCCACAGTCTTTACCAGTCTCAGTGCCATTCAAAAGTCCACAGTCCAAAGTCTCCTCTGAGACTCAGGCCAATCTCCCAAACTGTAAGCTCTTGTAAAATCAAAAGACTAATTTCATACTCCCAACATACAGTGGAACCAAATACACATTCCCATTCCAAAATGGAGAAATAGAGGCATAGTGAGGAAATACTGGACCAAAACAAGACCAAAAAACAGCAGGGCAAATGCCAAGTCCAGTAGCTCCACATGCAACCTCTGGGACTTGACTTCCAAAGGGCTTAGATGGCTCAGCTCTTCCAGCTTTGCTTGCAACATACATCTCTTTCTTAGGCCGGTACCACTCCCTGTATGCAGCTCTCCTTGGCAAATATCTCACAGGTCTGGCATCTCGAATGTCTTCGTGGGGTCTCCGCTGCCAACCAGGCTTCACATTCACAGCTTCATGCAATGGTCTGTCGGGGCCTACTTTATGCAGGGACATCCCTGCTGCACTCTGCCTGACCTTGGCAGCTCTGTGAAACCATGGAGGAAGAACTGATGACCCCGTCACTCTTGCAAACTTCATGCCTCTAAAGCCAGCACCACATGAATGAAACTGCTGAGTTTGGCTGCAATTTTCGGATGGACCCTGGCCTATTTCAATCACATTTGCAACTTTTCTCTGCCCTGGACTTGTTGGAGGATTAGCTGGGTGTGGTCTTGCCCTGAAGGTACTGATTCTTCTGTTTACTTGTAAATCTCCAGGCCTCTCCTTAATTGCTTTAATCTCCTATGAAAGGGCGCCTCTCTTTCACATGACTTGACCCCACCTTTAATCTTCCTAGGCACTTTTCAGATCCAAACTGTACATTCTGCATTTCTTTCTGCCCCATCTGCTCTTCTTCACTGTAGATCTGCACAATATTCACCATTAAAAGCCACGTCACCATTTCTACATTAGGCTGTCTTGAAATATCCTCCACCAAAGACATCAGTCCATTGCTTTTCAACTTAGCATCAGGCAAGCATTTGGGCTGCGGGCAAACAGCTGCCAGACTCTTTACCAAAATATCCTGGTTGCTGCCTAAGTCTTTATTTTCCCCTGGAACCACATCTTTTGCAGCCATGCTTTCTTCCAGGCCTCGACAAGAATGGCCCTTTAAGCTCTGCTTGCAGTAGTCAACAGCCTTTCTAGCCCAAAGTTCCAAAGTCTTCCACATTTCTCCAAACATCCACATGGTCAGGTTCTTCACAGCCAACACCTCACTTCTGGTACCAATAACTGTATTAGTCACTTTTCTGTTGTTGTCATAAAGCACCATGACCAAAGGAACTTATAAAAGGAAGAGTTTATTTGAGCTTATGATTGATGGTTCCAGGGAATTAGAGTCCATTGTGGTGGGAGGTGTGGTGGCTGGATCTGGAGCAGCATGCCGAGGGTCACATCTCCCAAAGAGCAGAGGAAGCAGAGGGAGCAACTGTAGGTCATGAGTCTTGTTAAAACTCACTAAGCCTGCCCCCCAACAATGCACTTCCTCCAGCAGGCCACACCTTCTAAGACCTCCAAAAACAGTGCCACCAACTGGAGACAAATGTCTGAATACTTACAGCCTATGGGGGACACTCATTCAAACCACCACAATAGGTTTTTTAAGTATTCCCATATGATTTTTTGGATCTTTTCTTTGTTGTGATGTTTCCCCTTTCATCACGAATACCATTGCTTTGGAGTTACTGTCTCTCTTTTTGGTTAGCTGGGGTAGAGATCTGTCTATTTTGTTTATCTTTTCAAAGAACCACTTTTAGATTCGTTGATTCTATGTATTGTTTCCTTTGTTTATATTTCATTGATTTCTGCTCTGATTTTTGTTATTTCTTCCTGTCTTTTGGGTTTAGAGTTCATTTATTATTGTCTCTCATGTGCTTTTAGCTGCATTGTTAGATTGTTTATTTGTTCCCTTTTTTTTTTTTTTTTTGATGTGGGCACTTAGGTCTATAAATTTCTCTCTCAAGACTCATATTTAACAGAAAAAAATGTAATTCATGGATTAACATACCATCCAAACACCTGTGTCTATACCAAAATAACCTACCATAACAATTAGTACTGTTTAAGTACCTATATATCTAATTGCTTGTGCTTCATTAGTAGGATCAAAAGGTTATTCCTGGACAAACTGTCAGCTCATGAAAGGAAACAGCCAGAATTGACCAGAGTCCAGACAACAGCTCCAGAGAAAGTAGACTGTTTTGCTTCTCATCCACCTGTGCCCCTTTTCTAAGCCTAGGGAACAATCTGCGGAAGAGGGGGTGTGGTAGAATCTAAGGGCTGATATTGGGGTGAATGGTGAAACTACAGCAATATAGTCTGGACACTCGTTTGATCAATTTGATTGAACATACAAGTCCCCCCCCCCGCTGGATGGTGGGACCCATGGGCTGTGTGGGTTTGGGCACAACTGCTTGCAAACTGGTTTTACATGAAGGATGCTTGTACTCATAAATTATCACCTATTGTTAAAAAATGAAAAAAAAAACTGAGTGAAAGATGCAGGACAGTTATGGAAGAATGCATGATCTGGGATGGGGTGGGGTGGGGTGGGGGGAAGGGAAAGGGAAATATGCCTGAACTGAATTGGAAAATGATGTGTGAAATACACAAAGCATCAATAAAAAATGAAAATTTAAAAGACTGCTTTTAAAGTATCCCACAGGTTTTGTTGTGCTGTGTTGTCTTTTTCATTCAGTTCCATGAATACTTTTATTTCACTCTTTATTTTCCTGACCTATTCATTGTTCAGGAATTTGCTGTTTAGTCTCTAGGTATTCTTGTAGCTTGTTGGACTTATTCTGGTGTTCAAATTGAGCTTTATTGCACTGTGGTCTGATAGAATGCATGGAATAATTTCTGTCCTTCTGTATTTGTTGAGGTTCCTTTTGTGCCCCAGTATGTAGTCAGTTTTGGAGAATGTTCTGTGAGGTGCTGAGTAGAAAGCATATTCTCTAGAGTTTGGGTGGAATATTCTGTGGATGTCTGTGAGGTCCATTTGATATATTATATTGTTCAGTTCTGATGTCTCTCTGTTTATTTTTGTCTTGTTGACCTATCCAAGGGGCTAAGTGGGATGTTGAAATCCCCTACTAATAGTGTGTTAGGCTTAATCTGTGTCTTGAGTTCTTGCAGAGTAGTGTTTATAAAGTTAGTTGCACCAGAGTTTGGTGCAGAGACATTAAGGATTGTGAAATCTTCGTGGTTCATTGTTCCTTTGACAAGGATGTAATGGCCCTCTTAGTCTCTTCTGATTAATTTTACTTTGAAATCTCTTTTGTCTGATATTAGAATATCCACTCCACCTTGTTTCTTGGTAACATTCACTTGGAAAATTTTTTCCATCCTTTCACTCTAAGGTGGTGTCTGTCCTTGCCAGTGAGATAGGTTTCTTGTAGACAGCATATAGAAGGATTCAGTTTCCTAATCCATTCTCCCAGTCTATGTCTTTTGATTGGGGAGTTTAGACCATTAGTATTTAAGGTTATTATTGAGAGGTGTGTGTTGTTTCCTTTTACCTTATTTTTGTTTGCATTCTTGGTCTAGTTTTTTATTTTCTCTGTTATGATTTTGTTGTTTTCTCTCTTTAAGTGCTTAGGGATAGTTGCTCCTTTCCTCTGTTCTTTGGATTGCTTCTAGGATTTTCTGAAGTGTTCAACATGTATTCTTTCATCTTTTTTATGTCATGAAAGATTCTTCTTTCTCCTTCAACTATAATTGACTTTAAAATTTTTTTAATTTATTTTATGTGTATGAGTGTGCTCTCTGCATGTAGGTAGGTGCTCCCATGTCATGCAATGCTGCAGGGGTCAGAAGAGGGTGTCAGATTCCATTGGTACTGGAGTTAAAGACAGTTCTTAGCTGCCATGTGGGTGCTGGGAATCAAACCCAGTTCCTCTGCAAGACCAGTCAGTTCTCTTAACCACTGAGCCATCTCTCCAGCCCCTATAGCTGACATTTTTGCTGGGTATAGTAGTCTGGATTGGCATATAAAGTCGTTTAGTACTGGGAATACTTTGGTCCACATTCTCCTAGCTTTCATAGTTGGCACTGACAAGTCAGCAGCGATTCTGATGAGTTTCCCCTTATATGTAACTTGTTTTTCTCTTGTAGCTTTCAGTATTTTGTCTTTGTTTGAGAATCTAGTGTTTTAACAATTATATGGCATGGGGAATTTCTTTTCCGGCCCGGTCTGTTTGGTGTTCTATGTGCTTCCTATATTTGTATGGGTTTGTCTTTTTTCAGTTTGGGGAAATTTTCTTCTAATATCTTGTTGAAGATCTGGTCAATAGTGTTGTCTTGGGATTCTTCTCCTTCTTCTATCTTTTCATAGCCTCCCACATTTCCTGATTGTTCCAATCCTGTGTTTTTTTAAAATTTTCATTAACTTTACTTGAGCACTCTAGTTGGTCCATGTTATCCTTCAGGTCCGATATTCTTTTTTGTGCTTCCTCCATTCTGCTTCTGAGGCTTTTTCCCATCCTTTCCTGTTGATTGAATGAATGTTCAATTTCTTTTTTCATTTCATCCTGTTATTTCTTTAGTATTTCTACTTTCTTCTGTCATTCTCATCTTGTAGCTCCTTGGTTTGTTGGTCATTTTCTTTTTTCATTTTGGCCTGGGATCTTTTCAGCATTTTGCCCGGATCCTTCTTGAGTTTTTCAATCTCTCCCCTTAGTTCTTTCCAATGTTTGTCATTATCACCCTCTTGGTACTTATTGAGTTTTTCATTCTCTTCCCTTAGTTCTCTAATTTCTTTGAATATGTCCATAATTGTTCTTCTAAAGTCCATGTCTTGGTTTCCTTCCAGGGAGATCTCATTGTAGGAATCTTCTGTAAGGTTGGTAGAGTTTGGTGTAGATTTATTATGAGCTTTTCCCATGTTGTTGGTTTGCGTGTGTGTGTGTGTGTGTGTGTGTGTGTGTGTGTTTGGCATGTGGATTTGTTTCTTTGGGTTCTGGTGTCTCAACGTTGGCTGCACGGTAGAATCACTAATACTGTGTCTGCTAGATCCTCTGCACCACAGCTCTTCAGGCTGTTGGGGGGGGGGGTGTGCACTGGTATCTTGTTGGCCAACTCACCTGGGAGCTTATCTCAGGCTGGTGTTGTGCTGTGTGTGCATCTGACTCCACCCAAATCACATGCTGGGACTGGAAGATTGGAAGGTCCAAGGCGATACCAAGCCTCCATGGGCCACCAGGCCTCCATGGGGCACAGGGGTGCCCAAAGCACCCAGGCAAGCAGGACTCACCTGGTCTTTTGCAGACTGTTGTGCCGGATACAAGTGAAGTCCGCTCACACCAGGATCTGGGTGCATGCTGATGTTTTGCTGTGTGCGCATCTTACTCCACCCATTTTTAGAGGATGTTTTTATTATGAGAATTTCCTTGCTTATGTGCTGGTTTTCTGTAGCCTTAAAGGGAAATAAACATAAAATATTGTTGGCAGGCAGGTTCCATTCAACTGGTATTTGTACTGTCTTCAAATTCACACTCCATATTACATGCCCTGAAGGTATATTTGGATTCCTGAGTAATCAGCCACAGTGCTGTGTGTGTCTCCTGAAGCACTGACTTCTATTGTGAAGAGGCTAATTTGTAAATAACCATCGAAACCTGATATCATGTGGCTCCTGGGAATCTTGATCATGCGTGTTGATGTACTTTACCCCCTCTTTGCTTCGGGATTTCTGGTGTTTATTTGCACTTCTGTAGACTTGTGACTGTCACCTAGGAAACTAATCTTGTAAAACTATTCATTAGTTGGAGTTTCTGGGCAATATATTATGTGTGTGTTTATACACAGGTATTTTTAAAGCTTATTAACTTACATGGCTTGGTCCCTGAGTAGTGTTAGATTACTTGTTTTGATAATTGGTTGTTAAAAATTGTGAAGAACTAAAAGAATTTAATTTTTGGTTGTTTAAAAGAAGAAAAAGAAGGTGGGAGAAGTATAGGGCACTTCTGAAAATTTTATTAGTTTATTCCCCTGTGGAATATCAAGAAAATGCTATTTAGACATTGCTAAATATTGCATATATCATTTTATATTTATGTGTTCCAAGTGTTGTTTGTAAGAGAATAAATAATAAGAAATTACAGATCAAAAAAAAATAGATGGTTAATATACATAAAGTATTGGTTCTGATATAGAAACTCATCTTAGAGAATGCAGGGAATTTTTCAAAATGTAAGAGCCAAATGTAATTTAGAAAGGAGTTTCCACTTAACTAGGTACTAGAAATACAGAAAACCATAAAACCTAAGAGATTTGTAGATTATTAGAAAGAAAATAATAAATGTTAGGAACAGGGAATAATCTAGCTAGTTTAACAACAAAGCCTTAAAATGTGCAGTTACCCCTGGGGATTGTAAACTGGCCACACATAACAACATCAAAATATTTTACTTACAAGGAAAAAAATGAACTATCACCTATAGGCTAATTTCTGAGATGAGAAAGTGTAAAACGAGATGAAATCTATTATTTGAGATTCATATTATGATACTTGACAGCTTTATTTTTGAAATCCCCCTTTGATTTTCAAAGCCATATTTTGGAAATCATAACAATTGTGGCTGGTCATTTTCTGTAGTGTATTAAAAGAATAATATAGAGAGATGGCCTGGCGGTTAGGAGCACCAACTACTCTTGCAGAGGACCCAGGTTCGATCCCCAGCACCCACATGGCGGCTGGGAACCATCTGTAACTCCAATTCCAGGAGAACTCTAGTTCCAGGGAAATCCGACACCCTCTTCTGACCTCCGTGGCATTGCACGACACGGGTGCACAGACCTGCATGCAGACAGTACATTTATACACATAAATAAAATAAAATAAAAAAGTTAAAAAAATAAATAATATAAAAGTCAAGTGTGATGGCACATGCATGCAATCCCATCATTCTGCATGCTGTGGTAGGAAGATCACAAGTTCAAAATCAGTCGGGGATATATAAATAGCATGTTCTACATCAAGCTTCTAACAAAATAGCAGAGAATATTATGAGTATTCAGTATCCTATTTCCACTATCTTTTTTTATGTCTTAGTTAAGGTTTTAAAGGGAAACAGAAATAATATATGTATACATATATGAAGAGAAAACAGAACGGGGTGGTGGAATTGTAGAGAAGATGGATTTGAAAAAAAAAGACAGAGAAGGACACTATCTTAAGGAAAAGAAAATTCAAATATGACCAGGTTTATAATAACATCAAGTCTCATAATTCAAAATAGTTTAATGACATCCTTTTAGTCTTCTGAAAAGGTATTGAAGAAAAACAGAAAGTGAAGTAGAAAAGGATGGATGGAGGCAGGGAGAGATGGAGGGGGAGGAGAGAGGGAATGGAAGTAACGAATGATATATATATATATATATATATATATATATATATAGAGAGAGAGAGAGAGAGAGAGAGAGAGAGAGAGAGAGAGAGAGAGAGAGAGTTATAGTTGGTTATAGTCATAGTTATAGTTATATAAAGTTATATATACATAAATATATACATACATACATACACATATCACTTGAATTGGAATTTTTTTTTTTCCTAAAAGGTGTCATGTTTTCCTTAAGGACGTACTCAAAGGTTCCTCCTTGGCAACCCCAAACAACCATCAATCCTGCACTTTTGCTCCACATTGGGGTCTTTCCCTCCCATGGTCCCCCAATGAAGTCCAGTAAGCATGAGTCCTATCTTGATATCCCTGTACTAGCCTCCATGATACAGCCCAGGTAGTCCAACAATGGCAGTGTATATTCTGGCCAGGCTGAAATCCTCTTAGCTGTTTAGTCCACAAGCTGGGTATCTCAGTAGTCCCCATCTGGCATTGAAGGTTTGGAGGATTCTTGGAGAGACATGAGTCTTCAGTCCATATTGGAAGGTTAAAAAGCTGTGTCTCATGGCTTTGAGGAGTGCCAAAAGGGGTGACAGCTGCAGGGTAGATGCACTTGCCAGTAAGAATTGAAGACAGACCAAACCACAGTATTCTCTCCTTTTTTTCTTTTTGTCTTTTTACTAAGATCTCAAGTTTTATGTCTGCAGTACAGTTTCTCTGGTCTTACTTATTATTTATTTCTAGTTGTACTTTCCAAGACCTCCCTGAACAGGAAGACTGGTGACCCACGTTTGTAGGACATTTCAAGAGATGCCCCCATGCATAATCCCCTAACACTTGATTGACCTCTGAGGACAAGGAACAAAGTTATTCCTTAGGTCCCTTGGCCAAATTGGTATGGACGTTAAGTATGGTCGTTAAGCATCCAGAAAGGCTAAGTTGCGCCAGCCTCTTACATTGCATCTATATTAAAATTGTATCCTTTGGAAACAAACTATATTATTTCCATATCAGGTTTCTTGATTCGCATATTTCCATTTGCATCCCATATTACTCAAAAAGATGCACACATACCCTCCATCATATAATAAAAGCCCAAGGTCTGAAAATAAATGTTATATCAACTCTAGAACCTGTTTAGGGATTCACAATGCACAGTTGTCTTTAGATCATTAGGAATATAACATTAAAGGAAATGCAAATTAAAACCAATTNAGTCAGCTGCGATTCTGATGAGTTTCCCCTATGATGGAACTGTGTTTTCCTCCTTGTAGGCTTTCAGTATTTTGTCCTTTGTTTTGAGCATCTAGTTGTTTTAACTATAAATGGCAGTGGGGAATTTCTTTTCGGCCCGGGTCCTGTTTGGTGGTGTTCCTATGTGTGCTTCCTATATTTGTATAGGTTTGTCCTTTTTTCAGTTTGGGGAGAAATTTCTCTTCTAATCATTTTTGAAGATCTGGTCATAGTGTTGTTCTGGGATTCCTTCTCCTTCTTCTTCTTTTCATGCTCCATTTCCTATTTGTTTTTATTTCTTTTTTTTTTTTAATTTTTTTTTTTTCATTAACTTTACTTGAGCTTCTAGTTGGTCCATGTTATCCTTACCAGGTCCGATATTCTTTTGTGGCTTTCTCCATCTGCTTCTGAGGCTTTTTCCATCCTTTCCTGTTGATTGAATGAATGTTCAATTTCTTTTTTTCATTCATCCCTGGTTATTTATTTAGTATTTCTACTTTCGTTCTGTCATTCTCATCTGTAGCTCTGGTTTGTTGGTCATTTTTTTTTTCATTTTGGCCGGGGATCTTTTCAGCATTTCCCAACTTCCTCTGCTGGGGTTTTTCTCCCTTTAGTGTCTTTCCAACATTTGCTTTTCTTAGTCTTTTTTTATTTTGATTTTTTCATATATATATTATAATATATATATAAATAATATATATATCTATATATATATTATTTTGGGTCTTTTCGAAACAGGGTCGCCCGCGTATTCACAGCTGTCCCGAACTCACTCTGTAGATCAGGATGGCCTTGAACTCCACAAAGGTCTGCCTGCCTCGGCCTCCCAAGTGCTAGGATAAGAGGCCGTGCACCACACGACCCGGATCCGTCTTGAGTGTTTTTTCAATCTCTTCACCTTAGTGTCTTTCCCAATGTTTGTCATATATCCCTCGTGGACTTTCTTGAGTTTTTTCTTCTCTTCCCTTGTTCTCTAATTCTTTGAATATGTCATAATTGTTCTTCTAAAGTCCATGTCCTGTGGGTTGCGTTCCAGGGAGATCTCATTGTAGAATCTTCTGTCCAGAATGGTAGCAGTTTGGTGTAGATTTATTATGAGCTTTTTCCCATGTTGTTGGTTTGCGTGTGTGTGTGTGTGTGTGTGTGGGTGTTGTGTGTTTGGCATGTGAGATTTGTTTCTTTGGGTTCTGGTGTCTCAACAGTTGTGCTGCAGCGGTAATCACTAATACTGTTCTGCTGATCCTCTCACCACAGCTCTTCAGGCGTTGGGGGGTTGCTGGGGGGGGGGTGGCACTGGTATCTTGTTGGCCAACTCACCTGGGAGCTTATCTCAGGCTGGTGTTGTGCTGTGTGTGTGTGTCTAACTCCACCCAATGCACATGCTGGGACTGGAAGATTGGAAGGTCCAAGGCGATACCAAGCCTCCATTGCCACCAGGCCTCCAGGGCACAGGGGTGCCCAAATGCACCAAGGCAGAGCAGTGCTCACCTAGTCTTTTGCAGAGCTGTTGTGCCGATACAAGTGAAGTCCGCTCACACCAGGATCTGGGTGCATGCTGATGTTTTGCTGTGTGCGCATCTTACTCCACCCATTGTTTAGAGGATGTTTTTATTATGAGAATTTTTCCTTCTGACGTTATGTGCCTTTGAGTTTTCTGTAGCCTTAAAGGGAAATAACATAAAATATTGTTGCACGGCGAGGTTCCATTCAACTGGTATTTGTACTGTCTTCAAATTCACACTCCATATTACATGCCCTGAAGGTATATTTGGATTCCTGAGTAATCAGCCACAGTGCTGTGTGTGTCTCCTGAAGCACTGACTTCTATTGTGAAGAGGCTAATTTGTAAATAACCATCGAAACCTGATATCATGTGGCTCCTGGGATCTTGATCATGCGTGTTGATGTACTTTACCCCCTCTTTGCTTCGGGATTTCTGGTGTTTATTTGCACTTCTGTAGACTTGTGACTGTCACCTAGAGAAACTAAGTCTGGTAAAACTATTCATTAGTTGGAGTTTCTGGGCAATATATTATGTGTGCTATCTTATACATTACATCACGGAGTTATTATTTTAAGCATTATTAACTTACATGTGCTTGGTCCCTGTAGTAGTGTTTGCACTTTACTTGCTATTTGATAATCGTGTGGTTGTATAAAAATTGTGAAGGAACTATGAAAAAGAATTTAATTTTTGTGTTTGAGTATTAAAGAGCAAGAAAAGAGCTGGGAGAAAATTATGGGCAACTTCCTGAAAATTTTGATTAGTTCTATGTCCCCTGTGGCTCTATCTACAGAATGCGGTCTTTGCACATGAGCTGACTATTGCCATTAATCATTGTTCATCTTCTTACGGTTGTTCCCGCGGGTTGCTTTGTAAGATATATAGCAATTGGCCAATACAATACTATAAAAGCCATGTCGCTGAAACCTGATGTCATAAATCCATCTGCCTCCGTGCGTATAGATCTCGGATTAGCCTCTTAACGAGAATGCAGGGAATTGTTTTCACAGATGTAAGAGCCAATGTAATGTTAGAAGGAGTTTTCCACCTAACTAGGTATAGCAGAATAGACAGAGAATAACCATAAAACCTAAAGGAATTGTGTAGATTATTAGAAAGGAAGTAATAATAAATGTTAGGAACAGAGGAACTACATCTAGCGTAGTGTTAACCGAACAAAGCCTTAAAATGTGCAGTTACCCCTGGGGATTGTAAACTGGCCACACATAACAACATCAAAATATTTTACTTACAAGGAAAAAAATGAACTATCACCTATAGGCTAATTTCTGAGATGAGAAAAGTGTAAAACGGAGGATGAAATCTATTATTTGAGTGATGTCATATTATGAATACCTTGTACCAGCTCTTATTTTTTGATCCCCCTTTGAATAAGTTTCAAGAGCCATATTTCTTGTGATAATCATATACACATTGTGGCTGGTCATTTGAGATTTCTGTAGTGGTATTAAAGAACGAATAAGCTGTTTGACGAGAGAATGGCCCTGGGCGGTTTTATGGGCACAGACGATACTCCTTGCAGAGGACCCAGGTTCGACCCCAGCACCTCACATGGCAGGCTGGGGAAAGCAAATACGTGTAACTCCAATTCCAGGAGAACTCTAGTGTTCCAGCGAAATCCGACACCCGTCTTTCTGACCGTCTCGTGGCATTCGGTCAACGACACGGTGCCAGACTGCTCATAGGCGACGTACATTTAATACAGCAAAATAAAATAAAATAAAAAAAAGTTAAAAAATAAATAATATAAAAGTCAAGTGTGATGGCACATGCATGCAATCCCATCATTCTGCATGCTGTGGTAGGAAGATCACAAGTTTCAAAATCAGTCGGGGATATATAAATAGCATTTCTACTACTCAAGCTTCTAACAAAATAGCAGAGAATATTATGAGTATTCAGTATCCTATTTCCACTAATCTTTTTTTATGTTTAGTTAAGGTTTTAAAGGGAAACAGAAATAATATATGTATACGATATGGATGAGGAAAAACAGACGGGGTGGTGGAATTGTAGAGAGATGGATTTGAAAAACAAAAGACAGAAGAATGAAGACAGCTCATCTTAGGAAAAGAAATTCAACTATGCACCAGGTTTACTAAACAGTCAAGTCTCCATAATTCACAATAGTTTAATGACTCCTCTTTTAGTCTTTCGAAAAGGTATTGAAGAAAAAGAAAAAGGTTTTTGAAAAGTAGAAAAAAGGGATGGATGGAGCAGGGAGAGATGGAGGGGGAGGAGAGAGGGATGGCAAAGTTAAGAATGAATATATATTTATATATATATATCATATATATATATATATAGCGAGAGAGAGAGGAGAGCAAGAAGAGAGAGCCGGAGAGAGGGAAAGTTTAGTCTGTGCCATGAGAGAGGCTGGCAATTGGCAATTCTGGAATCCACAAGTAGGCCAGTTTGCTGGAGATCTAGGAGATAATTGATATCTCAACTGAAGCATGACGATAGTTAACATAAAGAATTTTTATCATCAGGGGACCTCAGTCATTTGCCATTAAAGCCCTTTACCTGACTAGATGAGGTCAATCACACCATGGTGGGTCAACTTTCTCAGAGAGTATACTGAGTTAAAACACACAGTGGCCTGGTAAAAAGGTGAAGGCAAGAGTAGGGAGTTTTTACTTGACTTGGAGAGAATGCAGATCTGTAGAATACGTTTCAGATAAGAATCCACATGACCAGTTAGATGACTGAAAAATTTATGTTGATGAATCGGAGTTAGAGGAAGATTTGAATCAGGTAAGAAATAGTCATATTTGTTCTAAGAGCATAATCTGAAATGTGTGGATAAAGTGGAGAAGGGCAGAGCAACTTAAAATATGGATTTGGAAGGAAATTGGGAACAAGTTTTACTACACTCAGGTTGAGGCAAGGATTTAGATTGTGCTTAGTCTTATTATAACTTCACCATTAATTCAATCAATTTTTAAAGTTTGGTTTTTTAAAAGAATTTCTATATTTTTTCTACTTTTTCTTTTTTTTTTTTTTTTTTGGTTTTTTTGTCTTTTGAGGCAAGGTCTCACCTTTTAGTCTCAGCTGGCCTGGAACTCCGCTATGTAAGACCAGGTGGCCTTGAACTCACAAGACTCACCTGCCCTGCCTCCAATCTAGGAAAATAAAAAGATATGAAGCCACCATGCCCAGCTCATCCTACTTTCCTTAAAAGAAATCTATTGAACATACCTTTAACTTTCAATGACACTCAATAATATGATAACTAATTATTCAACTTTGTTTTGTTTCATAGATTTATTTCATATTGGTGCATTATTTTCTTTGTGTTTTCGGCCTATTTCCTGTCTTCCTTATAAGATGCTTAAATATTAGAGACTTCCTCTAGTTTCTACTCTAGCCTACTTCTGAAAAATTAGAGAACAAAATTGTAAAGGAGGCATTCTAGTGAGTGGGCAATTAGAAATACTAAGACAAACATCATGGAATGTCTCTGAGATAAAGAAAAGGGATTTCAGTCAAAAGGTTTATGACAAGCTTTGTAGGTATGCAACATGCACAATGTATCGTACATGAGTCTATGGTAGGCCTGAGCAATGTTGGTTATCCTCCTTAGTTTGCTCTCAGCATTGTTTGTTGTTTGTCATCGTTCGGTTTTTTTGGAGGCAAAGTCTCTCACCAAACACAGAACATTATACAACTTATCAATTTGTCTAGACTGGCTAATTAGTGAACTACAGGGGTCTGCCTCTCTCTGTAAGCCATAAACTGAGTGGATCTGGATTCCAAGTACAGTCTGTTCTATCAGGCTTTTACCTTGGTTTCCAGGGATCCAAATTCACACCTCATGTATGGACAGCAAGTACTTTGTCATCTAAGCTTTCTTTTCATCCATCATATCCTAATGTTTATAACTTAAAATTTAACAAACTTTTTCAACTGGTTGGGTAAAGAGTTTGTAAAAAGCAAGGGTAGCAAATGAACAGACCATATCTAAAAGTTTTAAACATAAATATTTCTTAGACAAAAGGTACCAACTATTAATAAAGATATCTCATGAACATCATTTAAGGCACTTTCGTTTTTTTAAATTTTTATTATTTATGTATGTGTTAGGAATGTACTGTCTGCATGCAAGTCTGTGCACCCGTGTCGTCGTGCAACGCCGCGGAGTTCAGAAGAGGGTCTCGGATTCCCCTGGAACTGGAGTTCTCCTGGAATTGGAGTTTCAGACGGTTCTCGGCCGCCATGTGGGTGCTGGGGATCGAACCCGGGTCCTCTGTAAGAGCGGTCCGTGCTCTTAACCGCTAGGCCATCTCTCCAGCCCCAAGGGCACTTTCTTTTAAATATTCACCATAATTACAATTAAGTAGGCCTGGGACCAACAAGATCTGTGTGTCCTAGGCAGTTTTTAGCACTGTACTACATTAGTATTTCATATATGTGCTCATGATTTTTTTCATATATTAGAAATTTTCTTTAAGTTTTTAAAGTTCAGAAAAGAAAAACGAGACAATGGTAATTTCTACAAGAAGCAAGAAAAAGGGGAAAATGATTTTACTTGAGTCCCAGTCTGTTAATTTTGAGTCTTTTCCAAAGGTTTATTTATCATTCATCTCTTTATCCTTTAATAAATATAAATGAGTATGATTTTTGTAAATTATTACCTTGGGGAAAGTGTATTTAAATGTGCAATTTCCCGAATATTAATTAATATTATATGATTAATTGATGGTCTTTCAAATAAGGAACAGGCTCATGATGAGCAAAATAGAAATTATCTTGGTCTTGGAGGAAGTCCTGTGGAAAAGGGTCAATAGGTTTGCTTTCAAAATATATGCTGGGCATGGTGGCACACTCCTTTAATTCCAGCACTCAGGAGGCAAGGCAGAAAGATCTCTGTGAGTTCAAGGCCAGCCAAGTCTACAGAGTGAATTCGAGGCCAGCTGAGGCTATAGGGAGACCCTGTCTCAAAATGATTATCTCTCTCTCTCTCTCTCTCTCTCTCTCTCTCTCTCTCTCTCTCTCTAGTAGAGGAAGTGGAGATATATATATATCTCCACTTCCTCTACTGGAAAGTGAATAATCACACATATAATTCTGTTTTGCATGATCCATATTGGTTAGAAGTGTATTTTTTGTAATTTAATCACCTTTCAAAGAAGAAAATCACTCTATCAAATGGAAGACTGGAAACTCTGCAGTGTTCCCTGCTGCAGCCTCAGGCCTGATACAACCTTTGTCTTAGGAAGTCACTTTCCCCTCTGGATGGCCCTTACTTCAAAATGCTGATGCACTAAATTACAGCTTCTTCTGCAAATGAGTATGATAAGCCCTTGTTTAGAGAGTCAATGTGAGGAGTAAAATTAGACACTATATAATACCATTGTAACAATAGTAATAGGGGCTTGGAGATATGGCTCAGCAGTTAAGAATACTGGCTTGTCCTGCAGAGAACCCAGGTTCAATTCCTGGCACCCACATGGCAGCTAACAATTGTCTCTATCTCCAATTCCAGGGCATCTGACATCCTCTTCTGACCTCCATGTGCATTGCATGTATGACATGGGTGCACTTACACATATGCAGGATGTGCACTCGTAGACATAAAATAAAAGTAATAAATGAAATATTAAGAAATAATAGTAATAGTGCTAAAACATAAGTAACAATAATATAAATAAATTTTTAAAAATTCTTCTATAAGGAAATATTGGCCAATATTTGTTCCTCTGACAAAGAAGCAAATATTTTGCTTATCCATGTCCTTGAGATAGTTATTTGGTCTCATAGCTCTTGAAAATGATAATATAGAGAGAAGGATAGGTACATAAATCTCTGGAAAGACATGTCTCATAGTAATGTTTTCTGAGAAACTGGAATTTATAGCTTTTTTGTACTGGGTATGATGTTATTCCAGTTCCTTCCCTCTCTTCTTTCTTTCCTTCCTTCCTGCCTTCTTTCTTTCCTTCCTTCCTTCCTTCCTTCCTTCCTTCCTTCCTTCCTTCTATCCTTCCTTCCTTCCCCTTCTTCCATCCTCTTCTCTTCTTTCTTGTGGGGGTCCTCTTCTTTTTGTCCTTCTCTCCTCTGTGTTCCCCCCTCTGTTCCCCTCCATTCTCCTCTGGTTTCCTCTCATTTTACCAAATCATATTTATATTTATTAATTTTAGTAGGAACTGTGCAAATTTGCTCAGAAAAAAACCTTCTGTAATTTCCTGGGGATTTTTTTTAGGAATGAGCTTAAGTACAAATTTTTTTCCTTTCTATAGCTCTTCTCTAAAAAATAGCCTATTAATCAAGACAAATAACATCAGGAAGCAGGCTTAGTCAAATTAGTAGAGGAACTCTCTTAAATGACCTTTAAGAATTAAGTAAAATAGTCACCTCAGAATTAAAGAATGATAAAAGTAAAAAAAAAAAAAAAAGCTCAGTGGGTTAAGAGCATCGACGACGCTCTTCGCAAGGAGGACTCTGGGTTTGATCCCACACCCCCCATGGCACGAGGTAAGAACCATCTTAAGCTGGCATGGTAGTGCACACCTTAATCCGAGCACTTGGGAGATAGAGTCGCAGATCGGATTCTCTTTGGTTTTCAAGTCCAACCTGGTCTACAGAGCGAGTTCTAGGACAGCTTGGGCAATAGGGAGACCCTTCTCCAAAAAAAGAAAAAATAGACTTCTGGTGTGGGTGCCACACATCAGCCTTTAAGTCCCAGCAGAGGCAGAGGAATGCAAGATCTCTGCGAGTTCTGAAGGGCTGGCTGGTCTACATATTCAACCAGGCCAAGCTGGAAAAAAAACAAAAGACCTGCCTAGAAAATAAAAAAAACATAAAAATAAACTAAACATAAAAGTACAAACTGACGAAGCAAGCAACTCAGTTTCCTGGGCATGGTCAAATGAATGCAACTTACCAAGAATGGACTTGGGGTGGGGCTGGAGCATAACGTTGGCAGTTAAAAGCAATGGCTGTCTCTTGCAGAAGGACGACTAGGGTTTGATCTCAGCACCCATACATGTCAGATAACTTTACCATCTGCTATGCCATACAAGGGGATCTGATGCCCTCTTTTCTCCTATATGCACACAACAACATTGAACATCACATGAGCACTTACATATTCAGGGCAATACACTCATACACACAATTTTTAATTAAAATAAAAAGTTAAAGATCATGGAAGCCTGTAGGGCTTGAGAGGTTGGCCAGGGTTAAGAACATTTGCCTACTCTGCGGCTGGATAGATGCCGACCTGTGTAAGGCACCAACTGCTCTCGTGCAGAGGACCTTCGGGTTCATGCTCCCAGCACCCACATGTGCGAATACTGAGAACTGTCTAACTCCAGTTACCACGGGGAGATCCATAGGCCCTCTTCTGACCTTCTCCCAGCACGGCAGACCACGGGTTGCCAAACCTTACATGCAGACAGTACACTTCACTACACTACAAGAAAAAAAACAAAATCGTTAAAAAGAACATTTGCTACTATTGCAGTGACCCCGGGTTCAGTTCCCAGTACCTCACATGGCAATCAACAACCACCTGTTATGCCATTCCAAGGATCTGGACACCTTCTTCTGGTTTCTATGGGGCTCCGCACACAATGTGCCTTAAACTCACGCAGCGCACATACATATATACAGCGTACACATATACATATGAAAATAATAACTAATAGCTGGGTGTGGTGGTTTCCACCATTTATATCCCAGCCTTGGGAAGCACAGGCCAGGTGATCTCTATTTAATCTGTTCAAGTCCAGCCTTGGTCATGGTAAGCAGAACTCTTTGCTAGCATTGCAAAATCCTACTTCAACAACTCCCATCATACCCGCTCCTGTCCAAAAAAAAGATAGAAAGAAACTATATGTCTTAACATGATAACATGTCTTGTTATTTATTAATCAATTATCTTCAAAACATGTTTAGTATGATTATCCATTGTGGCATCACAACACTTTAGTTCTTTTTAATTGTGGTGCGGTGTTGAAAATATGTGCAGTGGTGTGTGCATCAGGACTCCATGATTTGGTATGCACTGGGATGGTGGTAGAGTTGTGAGGATGCTGGAATAACTTTGCTTTGAGTTCCCAGCAGGTGCTGCCCTAAGTCCTCCAGGGGTCCCCCACCTGGTCCAGTTCCTTCCAGGCCCTTGTTCCCAGCTAATACAGTGGTTTATAACACTAGGATGTTCCAGAGGGCTCTGTGCAAGAGCTCCGTTCTTCTAGGTGAGAGTCCTGCTTCTTCACAGTGGCAGACATTTTAAAACAACCTTGTTTAAAGTGCTACAGGCACTCCCCGTTCTAGCCTCCACCTATATGCTCCCCGCTCTCACACCCCCCCTCAAAGAAGGTTGACAAGATATTTACTAACAAACCTTACTATTTGGGGATAGTGTAGGTTAGCATATTGGGGTGGATAACCGACCATTTGAACAAACAATCGATGTATTTGACTATTTTTTTTTGCTTTTTTAGGATTTTTCTTCAGACAAAGGCAATCTCCACATTTGGTTTCATATGGCCTGGAATCACTTCTTGTAAAGACCTTCAGGCTTGTGGCCTTTACTGCACAGAGAGCTGTCCTGCCTGCTGCCTCCCAAGTGCTGGGACTTAAAGGCATGCTGCCACACCACACTTTGGTGTAGTTTGACATTTTAACAAAGGCTGTAATCAATAAAACAATGTTGATTTTAATTACCTCTTCAAAATAGCCCAGTATGTCAACTGTGGTTTGTTTTGTTTTTTTGTTTGTTTGTTGTGTGAGATAGGGCCCCCGTAGCCCCACTGCCCTGGCAACCACTGTTAGACCACGCTGGCGCTTAACTCACCAGTACTTGCTGCCTCTGCTCCCGTGTGGCGGGAATAAAGTGTGGCACCACTAGGCTAGCAGAAAACATAAATAAAGAATGAAATAAATAAAAGATTGGTTTTGTGCTGTGGTGACTTGTGGTATTTTAATAAAAGGATTTTACTAAATAATGTTATAATACTTCAAATACTTCAAGATTGTTGAACAAGGATAATGATTTTAGCAGTTTGCTAAATACTGACAACCTAAATCAAAATACATGAGGTAAAAGCCACACAAACTATGGCACATTTTGGACAGTGGAATGCAGAGAAAGCAAAGAATGGGTAAGCAAATTGTGGCATATTCATAAGATGGAATATTAATCAGTGGAAGAGAAGAACAAATTATTAATAAACAGAAGAATCTCAGAAAAGATTATACTGAAAGAAGTCAGACCCAAAAGTACACGTTAATAAGATTTCATGAATATTGACGTTCAAAACAAGCAAAACTGTGGAGACAGAAGCCAGAAGGGGGTTAAGTGAAGAGTTACTGGCAAGGACATGAGAGGAATTTCTGGGATGATGAAACGTTCCTGTGCTGGATATCTTAGTATCAACTTGACACAACTCATGGATAGCGATACTTGAAAACTGAGGGAACAGTGAAATGCCTCCATTTGACTGGGACTTCATAGGACATGTCCCTGTGGGATATTTTTCTTGATTGTTGGGTGAAGGTGGGAGGGCACGGTAATCGGACACTGTGCAAGCTTTGGTCTCTATCCCTTTTCGGTCTTCGCCGAGGTTGTTTGTATATATCTATATAAGAACAATCTACAGGCTGAGCATGGGCCTTCGAGCATCTAGAGCCAGGTAAGCAGTGTCCTCCATGGCACTGTCTTTGGCTCCTGCTCTAGTTCGGCGCCGCTCATTGTTAGTTTCCTTCTTCTTTCTGCTTTCCCCCAGTGTGATGAATGTGTGACCTGGAAGCTGTCGAGCCAAATAACCCTTTCCCTCCCCAGGTTGTTTATTGGTGACAGAGTGTGTTGTTCAAGGCAATGTGAAGCAAATCTAGAACATTTTTTGTTCCCATACCCTTTGTTAGGGGAGAATTTTGTGTAAATAAAATTAAACAGTGGAACTGAACACTTCATGATATGTATATTGTACTTCATGTAAAAGAGACTCTGTTTGAAAAATGGACTTATGGGGGGGGGCTGGAGAGAAGCCTGCTGTTTAAGAGCACTGACGCTCTTCAGAGGACCGGGTTGATCCCGCACCCCATGGCGGCTAAGACCGTCTGTAACTCCATTCCAGGAGAACTCCAGTTCCAGGGAATCCGAGACCTTCTTTAGCTGACCTCCGCGGCATTGCACGACACGGGTGCACAGACTGCATGCAGACAGTACATTCTACACATACAAAATAAATAAATAAATAAATAAATAATAAAAGAAAAATAAAAAGAAAAAAAAAAGAAAAAAAAAGAAAAATAGCTTAATTGTAGGGGCTGGAATATAACTTAACTAGCAAGTGCTTGCCTAACATGAATGAGGCTTGGGTTCCATCCCCAGCACCCAGTAAAACCAGCAGAGTGGACCATCTGTAATCACCAGCACTTGGGGGGGCAGAGCAGGGGGGCTCAGAGGGTTACAAGGCTTCTTTTGCTACATAGGAAGTTGAGGCCTGAAGGCGCTGTAAAATTTTTTCCTATGGTCTTTAAAAGTATGCTGTTAGCAAGGTGGGGTGGTGCACAGCCTTAATCCTAGCCTTGNCCACAGAGAGTCATTTTTTAATCGGTTCTTACTTTAAGATTTCTAAAGAAAGATATCCCACCATTTCTCTTGGCTGACTACTGTAGGATTTTATTTCTTCCTGATTTCTCCAAAGTATGTTAATACAATTAACACCAAATTATGTTAATCCTTCTCACTTCTTAGATGTGGAGTTGTTGTTTTTTCACTCTGTTGCGAATTCCACATGTGTGATAATGGGTTTTTGGTAAAATATCATCTGGTATTTGGTTCCCCTTCAATTCACCCCTATACTTTCTCTCCCAAATTCATGTGGTCCATTTACCTACTGAGTGGCTTTAGTGCTGCCTGCATTTACATAGGTATAAGGCTATCTCTTGAAACATGGGTAGCCTCCCAGAGGCCCCACTCCCTGAAGCAGACTGACTCTTCCTCCTTACCATCCCATGAGTCTGGCAGTTTGCTTTTAATTAAATGGCCCTACCGAAAGCTACAGTAAATCAGAAGGATAAACCAAACTCATCTGTTGGAATCCGTGTAAGATAAAAGTCGATAAAATACTAAAGTATGTTCAAAACCCGTTGATAGGTGACGTATGGAACCTGTGGAGCTGGATTAGTTGGACAAGAGATAGAACGGACCTAGTAAAGAAATTTGACTAAACGTGAAGGGGAGCTGACAACCGGCATTTAAGGGTTAGCGTCTAGAAATGTAACAGTATACAGCTAATGGTCCAAACAAACTCTTCAGGGGCGACACCAGAGCTCAGTGGCTGGAGTAGGTAGCGGGGTGGGAAGGTTCCGGCCAGAGAGGGTGAAGCTAAGTCATTGAAAAATGCGTCCAGGGTTTAGAGGTCAGCCTGCCCTTCCAGCCCCCGACCCCACCCAGAGGTCATGCATGTGTCCGATACTAGCTGCAGTCTTCTCAGTTCGGGTATAAGGGGGGAGTTTTGTTCCGCAGAGATTAGTGTGTTGGGGCCAGAAGGGACTTTGCAGGTCAAGACGGGGGCCCAGGTCCGTTGGTTTGTTTTGCTGGTCACTCCAATGTGTATATTGCCTAAATAGAGCAGTATTTTACATAGACCAAATTATGGCAACTGAGAAAGAGAGACGTATAGTTGGCTTCCAAAAATGCGGGTAGGAACTTCGCATGGTTCCCTTATTTATATTCCTGTAAAATATTCATATATGTCCCTCCACCATTATACCAATATACAAGTCTGAGGAAATAGTGGAATGGTTAATTCTAGAGCCATTAAGGGATTCACCATTTTAACCAATATTCACTTTCATTATAAAAAAGAAATATAATCTTGATTATACTTAGTTTTGTTTGCAACTAGGGATTTGTGCTTTAACATCCACAATAGTGATGGATTACCGTTCTTCATGTTTTGTTCCCTGGGACTGTGGTTACTTCACTAGCATAATGTCTTCTAGTTCTTCCATTTACCTGCAAAGTTTCATGATTCGATCATCTTTGCTTTTTTTTAACCCTGTAATTTTTTTATTGATGCTTTGGCATTTAGTACACATCATTTTCCAATTAGATCAGGCATTTTTTTTTCCCTTTCCCTTCCCCCCCACCCCCACCGCAACCCAGATCATTGATTCTGCCCATAACTGTCTTGCACTGCTGCATAGAACTGCCATTGTGTAGAATTATAACCATTTTCTCTTATTCACTCATGTGGTTGTAAATTTTTTTAGTAGACAGCAGCTGCCAATGGAAAATCAAGTGACGACTGGACAAGTGGGACTCATTAAACTCAAACAGCTTTTGTATAGTGGAAAGAAAAACATCAAAAGGAAGGATACAAATCCATAGAGTAAAGAGGAAACCTTCACACCAGTGACTACATCTGACAAAGCTTTTTACCATCCAGAGTATATAAACTTACTCTCAAAAAACAATCAGAGCAAGAAAACAAATGACTACTCAAAAGAGGATGGAGTTAAAGCGCTGAAGGTCACACAAGTAGGAAGTAAAGATGGCTGAAGAAGACATCCTTTTTTTTTATGTTTTATTATTTTATTTATTTCTGTATGTGTATGAATGTACTGTCTGCATGCAAGTCTGTGCACCCATGTCGTGCAATGCCAGCGGAGTTCAGAGAGGGTCTCGGATTCCCCTGGAACTGGAGTTCTCCTGGAATTGGAGCTTCCAGACGGTTCTCGCCGCCATGTGGGTGCTAGGGATCGAACCCTGGGTGCCTCTGTAAGAGCGGTGGCGCTTTAACCGCTAGGCATCATTTTTTTTTTTTACAGTTTTTTCTTTTGACCAATGTTTATTCAAGCTGTGTGTCATTTTCATACAAAGAATTGTTCTTTTTTTAAGAGTGTAAGAATTTTAGTACTATGGCTCTCACTACGGTCCTGGGCACCATTGATATTAGTACACCTCCGGGCCCGACATCATGAAGATCGATACAACTCTAGTGTGGGCAAAACGAATGCGCACCTTAACACAAATATAGCGCAAATCCGATGAAATCCAGCTGAGCGGGCTGGAGACTCGGCCTGATTGCGTTAAGAGCGCTGATCCGCTCTTTACAGGGACCCGGTTCCATCCCCGCACCCAAGTGGCGGCCGAGAACCGTCTGAGCTCCAATTCCAGCGAGAACTCCGCCATCCTGCATGTTTGCCTTCGCCAAGAGAGAATCCGAGTAGCCCTCTTCCTGAGCCTCCCGCGTGCGTTGCCGACACGGGGGCACAGACTTGCAATGCAGACAGTACCATTCATACAACTAACAGAAAAATAAATTATAAAAAAAGTGATATTAAAAGCACTTTCATAGATTCATCATTATACTCTGGTGAAGACTGGCCTATGATCAACACAAACCCCAATGATCCAAATGCTGGAGAGGTTGTGGGGAAGGTGGGAAGGCACTCACTCATCCACTGATAGATGAATATAAACTATGTCAACAACTATGCAATCGTACGGTTTCATAATAGACGCAAAATACTATCTCCTAGACCACAGCTATACCACAGGCCTGGGATTACCCAAAGACTAATCTTATTGCAGAGACACATGCCACCTTCTATGTTTAGCAGCTCTTCTTCACAATTAGTGAGAGCTAGAGCGCCAGCTCAAATTGTCCCTCAACTGATGAGTGGTAACGAAAATGACGAATGTGGTACAATCTACTGCATATGCAATTCTATTGCACAATAAGGAAAGACACTCAACTTTCCAGGCAAATGGTAAATAGAAGAGATGTATTGCCTAAGTGAAGAGTAAACAACAGTCCCAGAAAAACAAAGACTTATGGTGTCCGATCATTTGTGGATCCTAGCACAAAAATCCTTATTGTAGAGCAAAATTGAATAATTCATTTTTTTCTTTCTTTTTTAGTAATATACCGATGTTAATTTTTTTTCATCATCTGCTATTTTAATATGTAGAAAATGTAAAGTAATATTTTTTCTTTATTGCGTACAACTCCCTATTTCTTAAAAATGTGGATCCTAACATATTTTATGGAAATTAGTTATAGTTTCTTTTCAGACATCTAATTTTGGCTATATGCACTATATGATACCAATTGGAAGGAAAAACAACAAACAATAGGACCGTGTCAACAGAACTGACTTCAAAAATAACTTCTGCTCAAAAAAGTAAACCTCTGCATCGAGGAAATTTAAAAAAACCTGAGAAAAGAAAGCATTTATGGCCAGACTTCATAGAGCTTCTGGCAGGGTGGAGGGGCAAGAGGGGGATGGGTCCTAAATTTGATTAAGAGTTGTTGTATTGAAATGGACCCAACTTCAATAAAATAAAAGAAAAAAAAATACACAGTAGCTTCAAGGGAAGATATATAGAGTTTTAAACTTTTGTGCTGGGATCAGCTTAGGTCCACATTTGACATACCTTGGATTTGAGGAGCCTCATTGGGGACATTGCTCCATTGGACTGGCCTTGGCTTGTATCTGTGGGGAATTTTCTTTATTGCTGATTGATACTGGAAGGGCCCAGCCCGTTTATACAGGGTCACCCCGGGGCAGGTTTTGCTGTCATTTGTATAAGTGAAAAACAGGGACTGAGCATGGGCCAGGGGGTCCAAGCAGTCTAAGCAAACATTCTTCCATGGCCCCGGTGCTCCTGGGTCCAGATTCCTGCGCTTAAGTTCCTAAACTGTCTGCTTAAGTGAAGAAACTGTTACCTGGGCAGATTTGTTCAGATAATACAACAACTGTCCCTCCCCAAAGTTGGCATTCGGTTCAGAAACATGTTTTTCACACTTTCTTTCTTTAGCCTGATGGCACTTTAAAACACACTGTTTGTTTTTAAAATCATATGAGGACTGTACTTTTATTTTTAAAATTAAAAAATTTTTAAATATGAAAACAAATTTTTTTTAATTCTTTCATTTTATATATTGCATAGAGTGTTTTACCTGTGAGAGTTGAATCAGAGAGGGTTCAGCTCTCCCCATGTGAACTGGAGTTAAGGTTTGAGTGTTAACTTGACTTTGGATGCTGGGAAACTGAACTCAGGGCCACTCTGGAAGAGCAGCCATGGATGCTAACTCCAAGATAGCTAACCCATGCACTAGACTTCAATTTTTCTTTCTATTGAAACCTGGAAGAGGTTAATATAGCTACCAATCAGGTTGGAACAAAATTCTGCATGCTCTTTTAATATATATATACATTGTTCTCTAGGAGCACTGATAATATTTTGTACTCTAGAGAATCTTTTCAAGGATATTAGTAGGGCAAGAGACCCTGAAATATAGAAATAGTATCTTCTTCCAGGGAATAGAGATTTGTTTTTAGAGTAGTATGACAAAGATGTTTCCTTATAGGATATACAGTAGCTACATTTGTCAGCAGCTCTGTCACCAAAAATAGAGGGCTTCCTAAATTTCAGGTCTCTCAACTTGTGTGCAGGCCCCTGTGAAACAGAGCATCACTTAGCTTCTGCATGGCTTGCTGTGGGGTCGGGGAACTCATGTGAACATGAAATCAATGATACCTGCTGTGCTGTGCCTTATATATCCCTTTTTCTCCAGCTCATAAATGTCTTGTCTTCTGCCTACATTTATGACACTGTGACAGGCACTTGTTTGCCAGCAACTGCGACTGAGTCAACTCTTCTCGATCCCGTCTACGTATCGAGGATACTGTGTACCATTTAATCGTGTGGCTTTATAGTTCCCTGTTAAAATTTGTGAAATCTAACTCTACAGATGTAATTTAAATCGCCCCAAATCTGAATATTAAACACTGGTCTAGCTAAGAAGGTAGTCAAAACAAACTAGCACACATAGAGCTGATACTTCACTCTCTCTGATGCAGAAACTTAATTGGTGCAAGTAAGATGTGTTCTCAGACTGTCGCGAACAAAGTGCACACATGTAACGGCTGGGATGCTAATTGTAGGGGTATGTGTAAGCCTCTAGAAGAGTGCCCACAGTAAATCATGACCATTAAACATGAAATGAGTGGAAAAAAAAACCAGCAAGGGTTCAAATCGATAACGAACCAGGTGGTAGAAAAAGCCCAGTATGTTATGTTTAGGGTGGTTTGTAGCGGGTGTTAAAATAGTTTTTGATGAGTGATGCGGGGGTAATGGCAGCATAGTGGTCACAAGTCATGAAGGCATTTTTCCCTTGTTCCCTCCCACCCCCCCCACCCCATCCCCGATCATGCAATTCCGGCGCAAGTTATTCTGTAAGCATTTATTGCTTCTGTGAAATCGCAATAAAGAATTATTAACTCTATTTTACAGCTAAATTTCTCCAGACTTATTTGATAACAAAATTTTTACTAGCATCCTGTGGATCTAGTGTCCCACTGAACACATTTTGAGAATCATTGATTGAGATATATAGCTCTATGAGACTGTTTTGTACCTATTAGCACATTTCTTTGAATGGCTTTCTAATTTAAATGGTGTACCAGGGCTAAAAAAAAAAATTAAGAAGGATTTGTGAGTCTACACATAGGGTGTAGCAATTAATCTAACCCTAGATTCACAATAAATCATCAAAATAGGACTAAAGTGTTGATGTGCTTAAACTTTCTGAACTAATCTAAGGAGAAGTCACATTTCCATATATCTGAAATAGGATAGCAGGACAGAAACCCACCCAAATGTAGAGTTAATATTATATACTGACAGCATGTCATTCCTGGCCACATGTCACATCATGAATTGTAATTTATGCTAATAACTGAAAGATTTAAATCCTATATGTTAATCATAGGGACTATGAATTGCTGTTTGCAATTAATAATGACTAGAGTATTGAACAAGGAAGAGAGAGAATATTTCCATCATTAATAAACACCTATTGAATACTGTTAATATTTATACTTTAGAGTTCTGATTCTACGTGACTATAACCAAACTTCCTGGATCTGTGTTTGCTTTCACCAATATAGTTAATGGCTTTCTCTAGATGGAAAGAAATTTATGCAATGGTTAATGATTGTGTGTGAGTGTAGTGTCCTTTTTATATTTGTGTGTGCATTTAATTTCACTAATTTGGTCTTATGTTTATCATTTTAAAATTGTGGAATATTATAGAGCTAATGTTAGAAAAAATGTCACGAAATTAAAAAAAAATAAAGCACATGTATGTACTTTCTGAAATTAATAAGTGTCCATTACTTTGGTTTCTTTTCCTAGAAGTCTTTCTCTAATGCTATTACTAATTATTTCTTTCTGGAGGTTCCCTGAGTTCCTCTGTCCACTTATCCATAAGTTAGAGAAGAAATGATGAACAATCATTGTGTCAGCTCCTTCGTAAAATATCACTTGATTAACTCTAAAATCTAACGCTAAAGTGGGTTTTATTCAATGTACTTCGAAAAGAAAGCTTAGAAATATATATTTATGAGTACAAGAATCAAAAGAAAGTGTTTTTGTCATGAAAACAGAAAATATCTCATTAATTTGCTACACAAGCAAAAGAAAAAATTAAGCTTTTAAAATTGTGACTTTGGTATTGTTAATTATGGAAACCATGGAGCTAACAGTGCACGACTGCAAAACACATGATTTTAATGAGTAGTATGAGGCATGTGAAGAAAACTAATTCTTTCTAAAGTAACTCTTTCTTTTTCTTTACAAGAGTGGTCCTGTTGTGCCGGGCCTAGCTCTGTAACCTGTATTGTCTCCCAACTAGGAAAGCTTCTTGCCTTAGGCATGGAAAACCATGCATTCCTAAAATATCTCATTTTATTTAACAAATCAGTATATAGTTGCAGCAAATGGTACTGTAATATTTTAGTTCCATATGGCACCAAAAAGGGCAAAATCAAGAGAATTATTTATTTTAATTCTGTTAGAAGCAAATTAAGCACAAATTTTTCATAACACTGGAAAATGTCCATGAAAGATGGATGCTTTTTAAAAAACTTTGGATTTTAGCAGGAGTGTGGTGGTACATACCTTTAATCCTAGCATTTGGGGGACCAGAGGCAGCGGATCTTTGTGAGTTCGATGCCAGCCCTAGTCTACATAGTGAGCCCAGGACAGCCAGCGCTACAGAGAAGACCCTGTTTTCAAAAAGTCCAAAAAAAAAAAAAAAAAAAAAAAACCCAAAACAAAACCAAAAAAATTTTTTTTTTTAAGATTTATATTTTATGTGTAGAAACAGTTGTGACTGTAGATAATATACCAAATAGATGGGAGTTTAAAAATGGTTTGCTAGCTGCCATGTGGAATGGTTGGAACTGAAGCCCTAGATCCTCTGTTAGTACTCTGCTAGATCCTCCAGTAATCTTAACCACTAAGCCCATCTCTCAGATACATGAAGACTATTCTCAACATTTTAAATAATGTCTTCATAATCTTGTCCCCAGGGCAACTAAGTAAAGGGATGAAACGACTTATGTCCTTAATAAATTTTTTACTTGATCCAATTTTATTCATGAAAAAATTTTAAAATTTATGAGAAGTCTTGGAAATCTCCTCCCTGAAACTAGCTCTCATAGTTTCTAGAGTATACTATGCAGGGAGAAATTTCAATCAATGGTGCAGCCCAGCTGTAAAGCCTAATAACTACAACAATGATTATCCCAGTAAAACAATCTCTATTGGTGGAATAGTGGACCACTTCTAGCTTGGGGTAAAACAACAGCTATCTAATATCCGTAAGCCCACTCAGTGGAGGGAACTCATCTATGGTACCGTAAGCAATAGCCAAATACAAAGGGCTGGAAAGGTCATAGATCCTAGAGAATATCATATTCCTAGAGAAATGCAATTTCCTACTGTATTTTAAATATATCCTTATATTTGCAGACTAGTATACCTCTTAAAAGTCAGCAAAGATGCTTCTTTGTGTAAAATATGCAGACTTTATATACTACCAGAATGGGTTAAACATAGAGAATAAATGTATATGTGATGCTTTTTCACTAGTGACACATCTTAAAAATGGAACGTCTTACACTTAAGGCTCAAGGAACACAGAACAAGGAGAAAAGAATTACCAAAGCATCGCTCAACTCTCATCAACAAAGCTTCTCAGGGAACAGAGGGTGGATTAAAAAGCCATGACTGGCCAAATGTAGAGAATAAGAGACGGCAAAGTGTGTGTCCCAGCAGGGGACGCTTATAATAATGTCCTATCTATTATCTAATCTATCTATCTAGCTATCTATCTATCTATCTATCTAGCTATCTTCATCTATCTATCTTCTATCCTATCTATCTATCTATCACTATCAATCATATATCTATCAATCATCTACCATCTATCTATATATCTATCTACATCAATACTTTCTATGTATCTAATGGGTTAGCAAATTGACATAAAAGTTTAAAGAAACTACATAGTTTTAATTGGTTTCAGAAGTAGGCTGACAAAAATGTAAATAAGTCTATGTGAGAAAGAGATTTGTAAAAAGCAGGGGGTATGGCAGTGGTGGCAATAAGACAGGAGAGGTTGATAGTGAAAATAACAAGAATACATTATGCACATGTATGAAAAATAAAAAAAAAAAAAAAAAAAAAAACTGATAAAAATATAAAAATATCCAAAATAAAAACAAAGAAACCAAAGCAACTGCTGGAACAGAGCTGCTGTAGAGTCTAGTGCAGGACAGATGGCAGTTGAGTAGGCCACATCAACTAAGCGGCCCAGGGACCACTGAGAGTTCTCTTCCTGTCAGTCCATAATATTCAAATCAGTTATCAGATGGCAAGTTGCTGGGGAGTCTTTCCATCTTAATGGCCACTGCCTATCTCTTCATGGGGTTCAAATAAAGGAGTTACAACCTTTCCCCTTTTTCATTGGTATGGTGGTGTGTCTGATAAATTCTTAGGCCTAGTTTCACTGATTTGACTTTAATACACTCACGTGGCTCTACAGTCTTTATTCACTCTGATAAATTTCTATTGCCAGGAATATATGGCTTATCAGTCTGTTCTGCACGGGTGATATCAATGAAGTAACATTATTTGCTTATCCTTAAAACAGCAATCACCCTCCATCTTCAAAATGGAATCAAAATCAGCTTGGAAAATGGAAACTCTCAGTGCAAGGCGCAGTCAGAAAAAGCATTCTTTTGTATAATGGGGAGCAAAAGAGCAATGGAAGCTTTATTTCAAGAATAAGAAACCTCCAAGAAAACTAGCAGTGCAAGGGTAGTATGCTGGATAGCTTCAGGTGTGCCCACTAGCAGTGCCTCCATCTGACAGGCCTAGGGCCACACCACTTTCTAATATGGGAGGGCCCAGCCAACAATAAGTGGTGCCACCCTAGGGAAGGCGATCCAAAGATATATAAGACTGGCTGAGCAGAGTCTGGGAGGGGAGATGTTGAGTTAGTTAGCAGCATTCCTCTCTCTGGTCTGTGCTTCACTTCCTGGCTCTGGAACTCAAGTTGATGTCCTTACTTCCTCAGTGATGCAGTGACCAGGGAGCTAGAAGTGAAAAATAAACCATTACAACATTCCAAGTTTGGTTTTTGATCAATATTTTATCATAGCAATAAGAAAAACTAAACAATGTCAGAAAACCTGCATGTTTCAGAAACTGCTGGAGGCAGTCAAGTCTGAGAAGCAAACATGTTAGACCACCCAAATATGGAAGCTTCCACCATGCTTGACCTATACCTGCTTAGCTAGTTTGTCACAGCAGGAATGGGAGAGTTATTCCCAACAAGAGGAGTGAGATAGGACTAAGAAAAGACCAGGTCAGTGTATTGTAGTCAGAACATGTTTTGTGTGGACAGAAATTCTTTTAAGAGTAACTTAGCTATTGACACTAGAGGAGGTTTAATTTCTAGCTACAAACCAATCCACCCTTCCTGAGAGGGAGAAGAAATTCCTAACTACATACAAATAACCAGGGCTTCTCCTATGATATAAGGGAAATAACTAAATTCTCACAGTCTAATCTTTGTATTTCATCTGAATGTGGAAGGAGAGGACACTCGCAATTTTATAGGCTAACTAAAACTGAGACCTTATTGCTATAGCTAGACAGACATTATCATTCTTGGAGACAATTGATGAAGGACCCATTCTTTTTTAAAATATGTATTTTTTTTTATTTATTTTTAATAATTCTAGACCCGTGTTCCCCCCATATCCTCCTACTCCACCAGAGCTCATGTATTTCTGCCAAACATAATTTTCATCTCTTTCTCAGTTTTTTTTTTTTTTTGATGCAGAAGTTTACTGTCCTGAGCAGAAGTTCACTGTTTCAGTCAGTTCCTTTTGTGCCGTCCTTCTGTTTGTTGTTGTTGTTGTTGTTGTTGTCGGATGTTGTTGTTTCCAATATGCAATCACGCCCAACTGCCTTTGGACAAAAGCTCAAAGGGCCGTGCAAAAGAATCTTAACAACTAGGTAATTGGCACAAGCAGCCACAGATGAGGATACTATTCATTGTTTGTTTTTCTGGGACTGTGTTCGTCACTCAACATGATGTCTTCTAGGCTCCCAGCCATTTTCCTGCAAGCTCATGATGTCATCTTGCTTTACTACTGCATAAAAATCCATCGTGTAGATGTACCACTTTTTCCTGCCTATCCACTCGTCAGTTGAGGGCCATTTGGGTTTGGTTCCAGCCCCTTGCTATTGTGAAGGGGCTGAAATAAACATGGCCATGTATGTATTTCTATGGTGGGGTGAGTCTTGGGGGTACATGCCTAAGAGTGGTATGGATGGGTTGGGTGGCAAGTTCATTCCAAGTCTTCCAAGTGTTCTCCCACATTGTTTTCCAGAGTGGCTGCAGGAATTTTACATTCCCACCAGCAGTGGATGAGTGTTCCCCGTTCCCCACAACCTCTCCACAACTTGCTATAATTTGTTTTCTTTATCCTAGCCAGTCTTATTGGAGTAAAGATGATATCTTAAAGTGTTTGTTGATTTGCATTCCTTAATGAAGGACCCATTCTTAATGATCAGCTTTTGTCCCCATTTCACATACCCCTGGTAGCAATAAAAGGAAACAATCCCAATAACCCCTTAAGATTTAAATGACCAAATCAGGCACGGTGGCCTATGACCTAATCCCAACAGAGTTAGGCAGATTTCTGTGAGATAGAGGAATGCCTGGTGTACACTCTGAGTTCCAGAACTGCGGGGGATAGTGAAAGACACTGTCTCAAATACTTCTCAAAGAATGTTTAAATTGCCACAAGAAAATGTGGAAGTTGCAAGATATTTTTCCAGTAATAGAAAGCAATTCGCCTGAGTAAAATAAAGGAATCTACTATCTCCCTGAGTGGAGACCCAACAATCTGAATTACTTCAAGAATTAAAATATTACCTAATAAATATCTCTTGCTCTAGCAGTTAATTGAGCTTAGATAGTCCATCACTTGGGCTAGACAGATCTCTTCAAGATAGCTGTTTCACTAGAAGATATACAAGAGAGATGGGAAAAGCAATTATCCCTTTAATGAAATAACTTACTTGTCTTTTTCTGAATCCTGTTCCTCAAATAAGCTGCTTTAGAACCTCTTTCAAGCAGTAATGCTAACTTTCTTTTTCCTTCTTTCTATGTATTTTTATTTTGGAATACTGGCCAAAGACTGAGCATGCTTTCCTGGATGTCCTGGACATTCTTGCCCTTTCTGTGAAGTTTCTCTCCCCTTCATAAATCTACTTTCCAGCCTCTAGTTATGAACTTGATGGCCTCCTCCCAACTGAAAAAGGCATGATACTTCATTTTCACTTTCTCCTTCTTCCCATCAGTTTCTGAAATTTCTAGCTTATCTGCTTTTTGTTATTCTCTCAAAACCTAATAAAATGTTCTCCAGCTTCCTTCGGAGTTGTTGGTTTCTAATTCTTTTTTTGAAAGCAAGATTAAATCTTCTGCTAAACCAATCAACTTCCATGACAGCATAATCAGGCAATTATTCACTCTCCTTCTATCAATGTTACTAAAACCTACTTATTATACCACACTTTGCCTAACTTATCTTGTCTTTTATCAAAAGAAAGTTGCTTGCAAAGTAAAGGATCTAACCATAATTTAAAGAGCCTCACAAGCAGACTCAGATATAGCAAGCATATTATACTTACTGGACAAGAAGTTGTACAGGACCATTAGTACAAGAAAGAGCCTCTAAAGAAGAAGACAGACAGTACATGAAACAGATGGGTGGTATTAGCACTGAAATATTTAAAAAAACAATATTTTTAAAGTGCAACATATAAAATAAAATACTATAGATGATCAATAAAATCCATTTAATAAGCTTAAGAATATATTCCAATTTCCAATTCTCCAAGAAGAAAAGGAGAACATGAAAAGCTGAAACAGTTTTTAAGAACTTGGAAAAAGTTTAAAACATGTAATATGATCATAATATGGATTCTAGAAGGAGGTAAAAAAATAGAACATATATTTGATGAAACAACTAATAATTACAGAAAGTTAGCATCAGACACTAAACTAAGCCCCAGGAAGCTCAGAAAGAAATAAGCAAGCCATGGATCAAACAAATACCACATTGAAAAATCATATTGACACAAATCAGAAAAAAAAAATACCTAAGCATGTTATATTTTATTCAAAGAAAAATAAAAATCTTGAGGGACCCTGGAACAAAGGATTTGTTTATGGAGGAGAAAGGAGAATAATTATATAAGAATTAAAATTTAACTTCTCAGAAACTGCGTGTAGAAGAGAGGAAAATAAAATACAGAAAGTGTTGAGAAATAAGCCACTAGTGTAGAATTACAGATATACATATAAAAGAGAAGGGAATGAAGAAAATGTGGCATATAGTGGAATACTTTGCCCACAAAAAGGAATGAAGTTCATTCTTCTTCAGGTAAATGGACCCACTATAAGTCAGCAGGGAAAAGTGGTGAAGGATGTGGGGTGTGGATTTCTCGGGCAACTGAGGGAAGAACAGAGAGGGATTTTTGATCAAAATAGTTAATCCATACAGAAAGGCTCAGACAGCTCTCCATCACTCCAGCTCCTGTGGTGGTTTGCATGAGTGTCCCCATAGGCTGTAAGTATTCAGACATTTGTCTCCAGTTGGTGGCGCTGTTTTTTGAGGTCTTAGAAGGTGTGGCCGTGCTGTAGGAAGTACGTCATTGGGGACCGGTTTTAGTGAGTTTAACAAGCCTCATAGTTCACAGTTTGCCACTCTCCTGGTTCTTGTGCTCTTTGTGAGATGTAACCCTCAGTGTGTTGGCTTGCTTCTCCAGATCCAGCTGCTGCCTCCCACCACAATGGACTCTACTTCCTTGGAACAGCCGAATTGTAAGCTCAAATAAAACTCTTCCCTTTTTATAAGTTCCCTGGTCATGGTGCTTTTATAGCACAGCACAGAAAAGTGACTAATACAGTGATTTGGTAACCAAGAGTGGGCTGTTGGCTGTGAAGAACCTGACCATGTGTACGTTTGGAGAAGTGTGGAAGACTTTAGAACTTGGGCTGGAAGGTTGTGTGGCCTATTGTAAAAAGCAGAGCTTAAAGGGCCATGCTAGTGGAGGCCTGGAAGAAAGCATGGCTGCAAAAGATTTGGTTCCAGAGGAAAATAAAGACTGAGGCAGCAACCGGGAATTTTGATAAAGAGGCTGGCAGCAGTTTTCCCACAACCCAAATGCTTTGCCTTATGCTAAGTTGAAAAGAGGTTGACTGATGTCTTTGGCGGAGGATATTTTCAAGACAAGCCTAATGTAGAAATGGTGGCATGGCTTTTAATGGTGAATATTGTGAAGAAGAGCAATGGGGCAGAAAGAAATGCAGAATGTAACGTTTGACTGATAACTGCACTAGGGAGATTAAAGGTGGGCCCAAGGCTTGTGAGGAGAGTTTCCTTTTGATAAGATTAAAGAGATTAAGGAAGGGCCTGGAGATTTACAAGCAAACAAAGAATCAGTACCTTCAGGGAGAGACCACACCCAGCTAATCCTCCAGCAAGTCCAGGGCAGAGAAAAATTGCAAATGTGTTAAAGTGGGAGAGATTCTATCCCGAACTTGCAGCCAGAATCAGCAGTTTTCAGTCACAGGGTGCTGGCTTTGAGAGGCACAAGGATGCAGAGTGAAGGGGTCTTCAGTTTATTCCTCCCTGATTTCAGAGAGCTGCCAAGGTCAGGCAGAGTACAGCGGGGCGTCCCTGAATAAAAGAAGGCCGGATGGGGCATTGAGTGAAGCTGTGAATGTGAACCCCGATTGGCAGTGGAGACCCCAAGAATATATTCGAGATGCCAGACCTGTGAGAAAAGATATTTGCCAAGGAGAGCTGCATAACGGGGAGTGGTACCAGCCTAAGAAAAAGATGTATGTTGCAAGCAAGCGAAAAAAAAAAAAAAAAAAAAAAAAAAAAAAATAAGAGATGAGCCATCTAAGACCTTTGGAAGTCAAGTAAGTCCCAGAGGTTGCATGTGGAGCTTCTGGACTTGGTTTTTGCCCTGCTGGGTTTCGGTCTTGTTTTTGTCCATTATTTCCTCACTATGCTTCTATTCCTCCCCTTTGGAAGGGGAATGTGTATGCGGTTCCACTGTATCTTGGGAGTATGTATTTGCCTTTTGATTTACAGGAGGCTACAGTTAAGAGATTGGCCTGAGTCTCAGAAGAGACCTGGACTGTGGACTTTTGAATGGCAGTGAGACTGGTAAAGACTGTGAGACTTTTAAGGTTGTACTAAATGCATTTTCCATTTATATAGTCAGAGCCTATGGGGGGCAGGGATTGGAATGTGGTGACTTGAATGAGTGTCCCCCATAGGCTTGTAAGTAATTCGACATTTGTCTCCAGTTGGGGTGGCGCTGTTTTTGGAGGTCTTAGAAGTGTGGCCATGCGGGGGGATGGGAGGCAGAGGCAGGCAGATCTTGGTGAGTTCAAGGCCGGCCTGGTCTATGGATCGAGTTCCAGGACAGCTGGGGCTACAGAGAGACCCTGTCTCAAAAAGACCAAAAAAAAGTAAAAGTATGCTTGGTGAATTAAGCTAAACTTTGAGCATGAAGAGCCTTGTATCTCATGAGAACGTTTATTGTTGCCAGAATGCCAGTACTTCCCTAGTTTCTCAGCAGACACTCTGCTGTCCTAAGAAGGCATGCTATATTAATGTTATCTTGCTCATTATATTGTGCTGAACGGCTCTATTCTAGCCACTTTATTATTGTTTGCTGTTCTGTAAACATTCAGCTGTAGCTCTAAGAGTATGAAAATAAAAGCAGAGCTGTCTGTGCTTTTGGCACTTGTGTGTGTAACCACGTGGGTTCCCTGGTTATAAATCAGTTCCATGATAATCCAGATCCCATGCTGCTCCACCTGGCAGCCACAGAGATCAGCCAGGGACACATGAAATCCTATCTCTAAAAAGAAGGAAGGGGCAACACTCCTCCGGAGTTGAGTGTAGGCGTGGTCTAGTGAGTTGTTGTTCCGCTGCAACTTTTTTTTTTTTTTTGGTCTTTTCAAGACAGGGTCTCCCTGTAGTAAGCTGTCCTGGAACTCACTCTGTAAACCAGGCTGGCCTTGAACTCACAAAGATCTGCCTGCCTCTGCCTCTCAAGTGCTAGGATTAAAGGCGTGCACCACCACACCCCGCCCGCTGCAACTTTAAACCATTTGGAGGTCGGCACTGGAGAGATGGCCTAGCGGTTAAGAGCGCCGACCGCTCTTACAGAGGACCCGGGTTCGATCCCCAGCACCCACATGGCGGCTGAGAACCGTCTGAAGCTCCAATTCCAGGAGAACTCCAGTTCCAGGGGAATCCGAGACCCTCTTCTGAACTCCGCGGCGTTGCACGACACGGGTGCACAGACTTGCATGCAGACAGTACATTCATACACATACAGAAATAAATAAAATTAAAAAAAAAGTGATATTAAAAGCACTTTAAGATTTCATCATACTCTGGTAAGACTGGCTATGATCACAAAACCCAATGATACCAAATGCTGGAGAGGTTGTGGGGAAGGGGGAACACTCACTCATCCACTGCTGATGGGAATAAACTTGTGCAACCCCTATGGAAATCTGTTTAACAGACTCAAAGTGAGCCTATCTCCTGACACAGTCATACCACTCCAGGGTATATACCCACAAGACTAATCTTATTGCAGAGACACATGCACATCTATGTTTATTGCAGCTCTCTTCACAATAGTGATGAGCTAGAAGCAGCTCAAATTGTCCCTCAACTGATGAGTGGATAAAGAAAATGAAGAAACTGTGGTACATCTACTCAATGCAATTCTATGCAGCAATAAGGAAAGACATCAACTTTCCAGGCAAATGGGTGAAACTAGAAGTAGTTATCCTAAGTGAAGTAACACAGTCCCAGAAAAACAAATGACTTATGGTGCCACTCATTTGTGGATCCTAGCACCAAACCTCTATTTGTAAGGCAAATTGAATAATTCTTTTTTTCTTTCTTTTTTAGTAAATATAATACCTGATGTTACTCATCAACTAGCTATATAATGTAGAAATGTAAAGTAATATTTTTCTTTATCTGCGTACAACTCTATTCTTAAAATGTGGATCCCTAAACATATTTTGGAATTAGTCTATAGTTTCTTTTCAGACATCATAATTTTGGTATATGCATATATGATACAAATTGGAAGGAACAACAACAAAAAAGACCGTGTCAAAGAACTGACTTAAAAATAAACTTCTGCTCAAAAAAGTAAACCTCTGCATCGAGAAATTTAAAAAAACCTGAGAAAAAGAAGCATTTATGGCAGACTTCATAAGCTCTGGCAGGGTGGAGGGCAAGGAGGGGGGATGGGTCTAAATTTGATTAAGAGTTGTTGTATGAAATGGACCAACCTTCAATAAATAAAAGAAAAAAAAATACACAGTAGCTCAAGGGAAGATATACTAGAGTTTAAACTTTTGTGCTGGATAGCTTCAGTGTCAACTTGACATACCTTGATTGAGGGAGCCTCAATTGGGGAATTTTCCCCATTGGACTGGCCTATGGCTGTATCTGTGGGGAATTTTCTTTATTGCTGAGTGATCTGGAAGGGCCCAGCCCAGTTTATACAGGGTCACCCCTGGGCAGGTTTTGTGTATTGTATAAGAAAACAGACTGAGCATGGGCCAGGGGTCCAAGCATCTAAGCAACATTCTTCCATGGCCGGTGCTCCTGGTTCCAGATTCCTGCCTTAAGTTCCTAACTTGTCTGCCTTAAGTGAAGAACTGTTACCTGGGAGATGTAAGATGAATAAACCACTTCCTCCCCAAGTTGGCATTGGTCAGAATGTTTTTCCACTTTATTCTTTAGCCCTGAGGCACTTTAACACACTGTTTTGTTTAAAACATATATTATCTGTACTTTGATTTTTAAAAAATTTTTAAATTAAAAAAATTTTTTTTAATTATTTATTTTATATTATGCATATGAGTGTTTTACCTGTGGAGTTGAATCCAGAAGAGGGTTCCAGATCCCCTGTAACTGGAGTTAAGGTTGGCTGTTAACTGACTTGTGGATGCTGGGAACTGAACCAGGGCCCTCTGGAAGAGCAGCCAATGTGCTTAACTCCTAAGATATCATACCCATCACTATACTTCAATTTTTATTTCTATTGAAACCTGGAGAGGTTATATAGCTACCAATCAGGTTGGAACAAAATTCTGCATAGCTCTTTTAATTATATATACATGTTCTCTAGGAGCACTGATAATATTTTGTACTCTAGAGAATCTTTTCAAGGATATTAGTAGGGCAAGAGACCCTGAAATATAGAAATAGTATCTTCTTCCAGGGAATAGAGATTTGTTTTTAGAGTAGTATGACAAAGATGTTTCCTTATAGGATATACAGTAGCTACATTTGTCAGCAGCTCTGTCAAAAAATAGAGGGCTTCCTAAATTCAGGGTCTCTCAACTGTGTGCAGCCCCTGTGAACAGAGCATCCACTTAGCTTCTGCATGGCTTGCTGTGGGGTCGGGGAACTCATGTGAACATGAAATCAATGATACCTGCTGTGCTGTGCCTTATATATCCCTTTTTCTCCAGCTCATAAATGTCTTGTCTTCTGCCTACATTTATGACACTGTGACAGGCTACCTTGTTAGCCAGCAAGGAGAGTAAAATTTCAGATCCTTCATGGTACTGGAAAATGGTATAAGCTGTTAAAATTTGTGAAATCTAACTCTACAGATGTAATTTAAATCCCCAAATCTGAATATTAAACACTGTCTAGCTAAGAAGGTAGTCAAAACAAACTAGCACAAGCATAATGAAGCAACTTGCAGACTCTCCTAGCAGCAGGAAACTTAAGTTGGTGACAAGAGAGTTTCTTCACTTCAAAAGTCACAATGTCAATATCTTTGTTTTCTAAGCCATTCTAGAAGAATGTCCCACAGTAAATCATGACCACTTAAACATGAAATGAAGTGGAAAAAAAAAACAGCAATGGTTCAACTTACTACCCTTTTTAGAAATTCCCAGTATTTTATTTTATTTTTTTTTTATTTTTTTAAATTAGTTTTTATTGATGCTTTGTGCATTTCATACATTTTTTCCAATTCAGTTCAGGCTTATTTCCCTTTCCCTCCCCCCCCCCACCCCATCCCAGATCATGCATTCTGCCAAGTATTTTAAGCATTTATGCTTTCTGTGAAATCCTGCAATAAAGAAATTATTTAACTCATTTTACAGCTAAATTTCTCAGACTTATTTGATAACAAAATTTTTACTAGCATCCTGTGGATCTAGTGTCCCACTGAACACATTTTGAGAATCATTGATTGAGATATATAGCTCTATGAGACTGTTTTGTACCTATTAGCACATTTCTTTGAATGGCTTCTAATTTAAATGGTTGTACCAGGGCTACAAAAAAAAATTAAGAAGGATTTGTGAGTCTACACATAGGGTGTAGCAATTAATCTAACCCTAGATTCACAATAAATCATCAAAATAGGACTAAAGTGTTGATGTGCTTAAACTTTCTGAACTAATCTAAGGAGAAGTCACATTTCCATATATCTGAAATAGGATAGCAGGACAGAAACCCACCCAAATGTAGAGTTAATATTATATACTGACAGCATGTCATTCCTGGCCACATGTCACATCATGAATTGTAATTTATGCTAATAACTGAAAGATTTAAATCCTATATGTTAATCATAGGGACTATGAATTGCTGTTTGCAATTAATAATGACTAGAGTATTGAACAAGGAAGAGAGAGAATATTTCCATCATTAATAAACACCTATTGAATACTGTTAATATTTATACTTTAGAGTTCTGATTCTACGTGACTATAACCAAACTTCCTGGATCTGTGTTTGCTTTCACCAATATAGTTAATGGCTTTCTCTAGATGGAAAGAAATTTATGCAATGTTTATGAATTGTGTGTGAGTGTGTGTCTTTTTATATTTGTGTGTGCATTTAATTTCACTAATTTGGTCTTATGTTTATCATTTTAAAATTGTGGAATATTATAGAGCTAATGTTAGAAAAAATGTCACGAAATTAAAAAAAAATAAAGCACATGTATGTACTTTCTGAAATTAATAAGTGTCCATTACTTTGGTTTCTTTTCCTAGAAGTCTTTCTCTAATGCTATTACTAATTATTTCTTTCTGGAGGTTCCCTGAGTTCCTCTGTCCACTTATCCATAAGTTAGAGAAGAAATGATGAACAATCATTGTGTCAGCTCCTTCGTAAAATATCACTTGATTAACTCTAAAATCTAACGCTAAAGTGGGTTTTATTCAATGTACTTCGAAAAGAAAGCTTAGAAATATATATTTATGAGTACAAGAATCAAAAGAAAGTGTTTTTGTCATGAAAACAGAAAATATCTCATTAATTTGCTACACAAGCAAAAGAAAAAATTAAGCTTTTAAATTGTGACTTTGGTATTTGTTAATTATGTAAACCATGGAGCTAACAGTGCACGACTGCAAAACACATGATTTTAATGAGTAGTATGAGGCATGTGAAGAAAACTAATTCTTTCTAAAAGTAACTTTCTTTTTTCTTTACATAGTGTCTTTTGCCTGGCCTGATACTAGCTCTGTAACCTGTATTGTCTCCCAACTAGGAAAGCTTCTTGCCTTAGGCATGGAAAACCATGCATTCCTAAAATATCTCATTTTATTTAACAAATCAGTATATAGTTGCAGCAAATGGTACTGTAATATTTTAGTTCCATATGGCACCAAAAAGGGCAAAATCAAGAGAATTATTTATTTTAATTCTGTTAGAAGCAAATTAAGCACAAATTTTTCATAACACTGGAAAATGTCCATGAAAGATGGATGCTTTTTAAAAAACTTTGGATTTAGCAGGGTGTGGTGGTACATACCTTTAATCCTAGCATTTGGGAAGCAGAGGCAGGCGGATCTTTGTGAGTTCGATGCCAGCCTAGTCTACATAGTGAGCTCCAGGACAGCCAGCGCTACAGAGAGACCCTGTTTCAAAAAGTCCAAAACAAAACCCAAAACAAAACCAAAAAATCTTTGGATTTATTATTTTATGTGTATAAACATTTTGACTGTATATAATATACCAAATAGATGGAGTTTAAAAATGGTTGCTAGCTGCCATGTGGATGTTGGGAACTGAATCTAGATCCTCTGTTAGTACTCTGCTAGATCCTCCAGTACTCTTAACCACTAAGCCATCTCTCCAGATACATGAAGACTATTCTCAACATTTTAAATAATGTCTTCATAATCTTGTCCCCAGGGCAACTAAGTAAAGGGATGAAACGACTTATGTCCTTAATAAATTTTTTACTTGATCCAATTTTATTCATGAAAAAATTTTAAAATTTATGAGAAGTCTTGGAAATCTCCTCCCTGAAGACTAGCTCTCATAGTTCTAGAGTATACTATGCAGGGAGAAATTTCAATCAATGGTGCAGCCCAGCTGTAAAGCCTAATAACTACAACAATGATTATCCCAGTAAACAATCTCTATTTGTGGAATAGTGACACTTCTATCTTGGGGTAAAACAGCAGCTATCTAATTCGTAAGACCCACTCAGTGGGAGGGAACTCATCTATGGTACTGTAAGCATAGCCATATACACATGGCTGGAAAGGTCATAGATCCTAGAGAATATCATATTCCTAGAGAAATGCAATTTCTTACTGTATGTTAAATAGGTATCCTTATATTTGCAGACTAGTATACCTCTTAAAAGTCAGCAAAGATGCTTCTTTGTGTAAAATATGCAGACTTTATATACTACCAGAATGGGTTAAACATAGAGAATAAATGTATATGTGATGCTTTTCCCTAAGTGACACATCTAAAATGGAACGTCTTACACTTAAGGCTCAAGGAACATAGAACAGGGGACAGAAAGAATACCAAAGCATCTCTCAACTCTCATCAACAAAGCTTTCTCATGGAACAGAGGGTGATTAAAACAGCCATAACTGGCCAAAATGTAGAGAATAAGAGACTGCAAAGAGTGTGTCCCTGCATGGGACTCTTATAATAAATGTCCTATCTATTATCTATCTATCTATCTATCTATCTATCTATCTATCTATCTATCTATCTATCTATCTATCATCTATCTATCTTCTATCTATCTATCTATCTATCACCTATCTATCTATCTATCTATCATCTATCTATATATCTATCTACCTCATCTTTCTATGTATCTAATGGGTTAGCAAATTGACATAAAAGTTTAAAGAAACTACATAGTTTTAATTGGTTTCAGAAGTAGGCTGACAAAAATGTAAATAAGTCTATGTGAGAAAGAGATTTGTAAAAAGCAGGGGGTATGGCAGTGGTGGCAATAAGACAGGAGAGGTTGATAGTGAAAATAACAAGAATACATTATGCACATGTATGAAATTGTGAAAGAAAAATTAATAAAACTTATAAAAATATAAAATATCAAAAATAAAACAAAGAAACCAAAGCAACTGCTGGAACAGAGCTGCTGTAGAGTCTAGTGCAGGACAGATGGCAGTTGAGTAGGCCACATCAACTAAGCGGCCCAGGGACCACTGAGAGTTCTCTTCCTGTCAGTCCATAATATTCAAATCAGTTATCAGATGGCAAGTTGCTGGGGAGTCTTTCCATCTTAATGGCCACTGCCTATCTCTTCATGGGGTTCAAATAAAGGAGTTACAACCTTTCCCCTTTTTCATTGGTATGGTGGTGTGTCTGATAAATTCTTAGGCCTAGTTTCACTGATTTGACTTTAATACACTCACGTGGCTCTACAGTCTTTATTCACTCTGATAAATTTCTATTGCCAGGAATATATGGCTTATCAGTCTGTTCTGCACGGGTGATATCAATGAAGTAACATTATTTGCTTATCCTTAAAACAGCAATCACCCTCCATCTTCAAAATGGAATCAAAATCAGCTTGGAAAATGGAAACTCTCAGTGCAAGGCGCAGTCAGAAAAAGCATTCTTTTGTATAATGGGGAGCAAAAGAGCAATGGAAGCTTTATTTCAAGAATAAGAAACCTCCAAGAAAACTAGCAGTGCAAGGGTAGTATGCTGGATAGCTTCAGGTGTCCACTAGCAGTGCCTCCATCTGACAGGCCTAGGGCCACACCACTTTCTAATATGGGAGGGCCCAGCTCAATTTGAGAAGTGCCACCCTAGGGAAGGCGATCCAAAGATATATAAGACTGGCTGAGCAGAGTCTGGGAGGGGAGATGTTGAGTTAGTTAGCAGCATTCCTCTCTTGTCTGTGCTTCACTTCCTGGCTCTGGAACTCAAGTTGATGTCCTTACTTCCTCAGTGATGCAGTGACCAGGGAGCTATAAGTGAAAATAAACCATTACATTCCCAAGTTGGTTTTGATCAATATTTTATCATAGCAATAGAAAAACTAGAACATGTCAGAAAACCTGCATGTTTCAGAAACTGCTGGAGGCAGTCAAGTCTGAGAAGCAAACATGTTAGACCACCCAAATATGGAAGCTTCCACCATGCTTGACCTATACCTGCTTAGCTAGTTTGTCACAGCAGGAATGGGAGAGTTATTCCCAACAAGAGGAGTGAGATAGGACTAAGAAAAGACCAGGTCAGTGTATTGTAGTCAGAACATGTTTTGTGTGGACAGAAATTCTTTTAAGAGTAACTTAGCTATTGACACTAGAGGAGGTTTAATTTCTAGCTACAAACCAATCCACCCTTCCTGAGAGGGAGAAGAAATTCCTAACTACATACAAATAACCAGGGCTTCTCCTATGATATAAGGGAAATAACTAAATTCTCACAGTCTAATCTTTGTATTTCATCTGAATGTGGAAGGAGAGGACACTCGCAATTTTATAGGCTAACTAAAACTGAGACCTTATTGCTATAGCTAGACAGACATTATCATTCTTGGAGACAATTGATGAAGGACCCATTCTTTTTTAAAATATGTATTTTGTGCAAGATTATCAAATCTAGACCCGTGTCCCCCACCCTATCCTCCTACTCCACCAGAGCTCATGTATTCTGCCAAACATACTTTTCATCTCTTTCTCAGTCTGTCTCGATAGTCTCCATGTGGAAGTTCACTATTCTGAGCAGAAGTTCACTGTTTCAGTCAGTTCTTTGATGCCGTCCTTTCTGTTGTTGTTGTTGTTGTTGTTGTTGTCGATGTTGTTGTTTCCAATATGCATCACTCCCAACTGCTTGGACAAAAGCTCAAAGGGCCGTGCAGAAGAAATACTTACAACTAGGTAATTGGCACAAGCATCCACAGATGAGGGATACTATTCATTGTTTGTTTTTCTGGGACTGTGTTACTTCACTCAACATGATGTCTTCTAGCTCCAGCCATTTTCCTGCAAAGCTCATGATGTCATCTTTCTTTACTACTGCATAAAAATCCATCGTGTAGATGTACCACATTTTCTCTATCCACTCGTCAGTTGAGGGGCATTTGGGTTGGTTCCAGCCCCTTGCTATTGTGAAGAGGGCTGAAATAAACATGGCCATGTATGTATTTCTATGGTGGGGTGAGTCTTGGGGGTACATGCCTAAGAGTGGTATGGCTGGGTTGGGTGGCAAGTTCATTCCAAGTCTTCCAAGTGTTCTCCACATTGTTTTCCATAGTGGCTGCAGGAATTTACATTCCCACCAGCAGTGGATGAGTGTTCCCCTTTCCCCACAACCTCTCCAGCACTTGCTATCATTTGTTTTCTTTATCCTAGCCAGTCTTATTGGAGTAAGATGATATCTTAAAGTGTTTTTGATTTGCATTTCCTTAATGAAGGACCCATTCTTAATGATCAGCTTTTGTCCCCATTTCACATACCCCTGGTAGCAATAAAAGGAAACAATCCCAATAACCCCTTAAGATTTAAATGACCAAATCAGGCACGGTGGCCTATGACCTAATCCCAACAGAGTTAGGCAGATTTCTGTGAGATAGAGGAATGCCTGGTGTACACTCTGAGTTCCAGAACTGCTGGGGATAGTGAAAGACACTGTCTCAAATACTTCTCAAAGAATGTTTAAATTGCCACAAGAAAATGTGGAAGTTGCAGATATTTTCCATTAATAGAAAGCTAATTCTCCTGAGTAAAATAAAGGAATCTACTATCTCCCTGAGTGGAGACCCAACAATCTGAATTACTTCAAGAATTAAAATATTACCTAATAAATATCTCTTGCTCTAGCAGTTAATTGAGCTTAGATAGTCCATCACTTGGGCTAGACAGATCTCTTCAAGATAGCTGTTTCACTAGAAGATATACAAGAGAGATGGGAAAAGCAATTATCCCTTTAATGAAATAACTTACTTGTCTTTTTCTGAATCCTGTTCCTCAAATAAGCTGCTTTAGAACCTCTTTCAAGCAGTAATGCTAACTTTTCTTTTTCCTTCTTTCTATTTATTTTTATTTTGGATACTGGCCAAAGACTGAGCATGCTTTCCTGGATGTCCTGGACATTCTTGCCCTTTCTGTGAAGTTTCTCTCCCCTTCATAAATCTACTTTCCAGCCTCTAGTTATGAACTTGATGGCCTCCTCCCAACTGAAAAAGGCATGATACTTCATTTTCACTTTCTCCTTCTTCCCATCAGTTTCTGAAATTTCTAGCTTATCTGCTTTTTGTTATTCTCTCAAAACCTAATAAAATGTTCTCCAGCTTCCTTCTGAGTTTGTTTCTAAATTCTTTTTTTAACAAGATTAATCTTCTGCTAAACCAATCAACTTCCATGACAGCATAATCAGGCAATTATTCACTCTCCTTCTATCAATGTTACTAAAACCTACTTATTATACCACACTTTGCCTAACTTATCTTGTCTTTTATCAAAAGAAAGTTGCTTGCAAAGTAAAGGATCTAACCATAATTTAAAGAGCCTCACAAGCAGACTCAGATATAGCAAGCATATTATACTTACTGGACAAGAAGTTGTACAGGACCATTAGTACAAGAAAGAGCCTCTAAAGAAGAAGACAGACAGTACATGAAACAGATGGGTGGTATTAGCAATGAAATATAATGTATAAGAAACAATATTTTAAGTGCAACATATAAAATACTATAATATACATAAAATCCATTTAATAAGCTTAAGAATATATTCCAATTTCCAATTCTCCAAGAAGAAAAGGAGAAAAATGAAAAGCTGAAACAGTTTTTAAGAACTTGGAAAAAGTTTAAAACATGTAATATGATCATAATATGGATTCTAGAAGGAGGTAAAAAAATAGAACATATATTTGATGAAACAACTAATAATTACAGAAAGTTAGCATCAGACACTAAACTAAGCCCCAGGAAGCTCAGAAAGAAATAAGCAAGCCATGGATCAAACAAATACCACATTGAAAAATCATATTGACACAAATCAGAAAAAAAAAATACCTAAGCATGTTATATTTTATTCAAAGAAAAATAAAAATCTTGAGGGACCCTGGAACAAAGGATTTGTTTATGGAGGAGAAAGGAGAATAATTATATAAGAATTAAAATTTAACTTCTCAGAAACTGCGTGTAGAAGAGAGGAAAATAAAATACAGAAAGTGTTGAGAAATAAGCCACTAGTGTAGAATTACAGATATACATATAAAAGAGAAGGGAATGAAGAAAATGTGGCATATAGTGGAATACTTTGCCCACAAAAAGGAATGAAGTTCATTCTTCTTCAGGTAAATGGACCCACTATAAGTCAGCAGGGAAAAGTGGTGAAGGATGTGGGGTGTGGATTTCTCCTGCAACTGGAGGGGAAGGAACAGAGAGTGATTTTGATCAAAATATGTTATCCATATCAGAAAGTCTCAGACAGCTCTCCATCACTCCAGCTCTGTGGTGGTTTGCATGAGTGTCCCCCATAGGCTGTAAGTATTCAGACATTTGTCTCCAGTTGGTGGCGCTGTTTTTGGAGGTCTTAGAAGGTGTGGCCATTCTGGGGCCAGGGTGTGTCACTGGGGCTAGGCTTAGTGAGTTTTAACAAGCCTCATGGTCTACAGTTGCCCTCTCTGTTTCTTGTGCTCTTTGTGAGATGTGACCCTCAGTTTGCTGCTCCAGATCCAGCTGCCATGCCTCCCACCACAATGGACTCTACTTCCCTGGAACCGCCAATCTTAAGCTCAAATAAACTCTTCCTTTTATAAGTTCCTTGGTCATGGTGCTTTATCACAGCAACAGAAAAGTGACTAATACAGTGATTGGTACCAGAGAGTGGGCTGTTGGCTGTGAAGAACCTGACCATGTGTACGTTTGGAGAAGTGTGGAAGACTTTAGAACTTTGGGCTGGAAAGGTTGTTGCCTATTGTAAGCAGAGCTTAAAGGGCCATTCTAGTGGAGGCCTGGAAGAAAGCATGGCTGCAAAAGATGTGGTTCCAGAGGAAAATAAAGACTTAGGCACCAACCGGGATATTTTGATAAAGAGTCTGGCAGCAGTTTGCCCACAGTCCAAATGCTTGCCTGATGCTAAGTTGAAAAGTGGTGGACTGATGTCTTTGGCGGAGGATATTTCAAGACAGCCTAATGTAGAAATGGTGGCATGGCTTTTAATGGTGAATATTGTGAAGAAGAGCAAATGGGGCAGAAAGAAATGCAGAATGTACAGTTTGGATCTGATAACTGCACTAGGAAGATTAAAGGTGGGGCCAAGGCTTGTGAGGAGAGTTTCCTTTTGATAAGGAGATTAAAGTGATTAAGGAAGGGCCTGGAGATTTACAAGCAAACAAAAGAATCAGTACCTTCAGGGTAAGACCACACCCAGCTAATCCTCCAGCAAGTCCAGGGCAGAGAAAAATTGCAAATGTGGTTAAAGTGGGAGAGATTCTATCCCGAACTTGCAGCCAGAATCAGCAGTTTCATTCACAGGGTGCTGGCTTTAGAGGCACGAAGGATGCAAGAGTGAAGGGGTCTTCAGTTCTTCCTCCATGATTTCAGAGAGCTGCCAAGGTCAGGCAGAGTACAGCAGGGGTGTCCCTGAATAAAGAAGGCCGTGATGGGCCATTGAGTGAAGCTGTGAGTGTAAAGCCTGATTGGCAGTGGAGACCCCAAGAAGACTTTCGAGATGCCAGACCTGTGAGATATTTGCCAAGGAGAGCTGCATACGGGGAGTGGTACCAGCCTAAGAAAAAGATGTATGTTGCAAGCAAAGCTGTAAGAGCTGAGCCATCTAAGACCTTTGGAAGTCAAGTCCCAGAGGTTGCATGTGGAGCTTCTGGACTTGGTGTTTGCCCTGCTGGTTTTCGGTCTTGTTTTGGTCCAGTATTTCCTCACTATGCCTCTATTCCTCCCTTTTGGAATGGGAATGTGTATTCGGTTCCACTGTATGTTGGGAGTATGTAATTTGCCTTTTGATTTTACAGGAGCTTACAGTTAAGAGATTGGCCTGAGTCTCAGAAGAGACCTTGGACTGTGGACTTTTGAATGGCATTGAGACTGGTAAAGACTGTGGGGACTTTTAAGGTTGGACTAAATGCATTTTCATTTTATATAGTCAGGAGCCTATGGGGGCCAGGGAGTGGAATGTGGTGACTTGCATGAGTGTCCCCCATAGGCTGTAAGTATTCAGACATTTGTCTCCAGTGGGTGGCGCTGTTTTTGGAGGTCTTAGAAGGTGTGGCCATGCTGGGGGAAGTGTGTCACTGGGGGCAGGCTTAGTGAGTTTTACCAAGCCTCGTGGTCTATAGTTGCCCTCTCTGTTTCCTGTGCTCTTTGTGAGATGTGACCCTCGGCTTGCTGCTCCAGATCCAGCCACCACGCCTCCCACCACAATGGACTCTAATTCCCTGGAACCACTAATGGTAAACTCAAATAAACTCTTCCTTTTATAAGTTCCTTTGGTCATGGTGCTTTATCTCAGCAATAGAAAAGTGACTAATACAAGCTCAAACAATAAAAATTTTAAAAATCAACAAACCCTCCACAATATAAAAGAATAAGCATTGTCCTACCATATAATTGAGGAATTGTGTAATTTTGGGTGTTTATTTAAGTGAACTGGTGTTAAATGATGGATGCTTATAACAGCTTTACTCGTTATTTCCCAAATTTGAAGGAACAATATATCCTTTAGTAGGCAGAATAATAAATGAAATCTGATACATTTAAATAATGAAATATTATTCAAAGTAAAAATGTATCCTCCCAATTTCTAAATAAACATGGAGAAATCTTAAATACTCAGTGAGTGAAAGAAATAATCTGAGACGCTATTTATTATTGAATCACATGTTCAAGACATGTCATTAGTTAAATGTGTTTAAGAGAAAGAAAGGGTGAACTGGAAGCAAATAAGAACTTTTAAGATGACAAAGTTCTTTGTGATATTATAATGGCGGTTATATGTTGTGAAAAAGAAAGTCCTGGAAAGCAAAGGCTTTCCTTACAACATACTGATTAAGACTTGGGTTTCTGTGGAGAATTTGTAATGTTGGAAGTCTAGATCCATTAGCACCTGTTACTAGCCATTTATAGAGTTCTTCACCATGTAAGTTAATATCTTTCTGACTATTAGGATAATCCTTTGGAATGTACAGAGTCCTAGTTTCACCAACTAAAAGTTATAATGCTGTAAAATATCATATGAAGTCTATAGCTGAAATTAATGTGTTTTGGAATTCACCTACCTAATATTTCTTCCAATACATTTGAAAACTACCTTGGTTTATGATTCTTTTTGTTCTGTCATTTTTTAATCTTGAAACTGTTACCATGATATAACATGGATTTGGGAAAAACTTGAATGTACTTTCTAAGACCATGGTCACTAATACTGGCTCCAGAATAAAATAAAATATGTCTTATCTCCTTTGAGGTGAGAATTGTAATTTTATATAGACAATATCATTACATATTTGTAAAATTTCCTTTTAAAAAAATCTTACTTATTGAATGTTTGGAAGATTCTTGGAGAGACATGAGCCTTCAGTCTATATTGGAAGGTTAAAAAGCTGTGTCTCATGTCTTTGAGGAGTGCCAAAAGTGGTGTACTAGATGCACTTGCCAGTAAGAATTGAGACAGGCCAAACAACAGTACTTTCTCTCTCTCTCTCTCTCTCTCTCTCTCTCTCTCTCTCTCTCTCTCTTTTCTTTTTCAAGTTGAAGAGAGCAACAACAAAAGAACTGAAAAAAAAAACTCTGGAAAGACTCAGAAAAAGAGGCAGGACATGTATGGCAGAGTGCAAAGACTTGGGTGGGGTGGGGGGCATGGAAAGGGAAGCGACTCTAGATTCGATTGAGAAATGATATATGACTTAAGGAAAAAGGTTAATAACAATAAAAAAGAGAAAATCATTTTATTTATTATGTTTATTTTAGTGTATGAGTATATTGCCTGCATGTGTGTAAGTACATCTGGTTTGTGCAGTGCCTACTGAAGTCAGAAAAATATATTAGATTTCTTCTGGAACTGGAGTTATGGACAGTTGTTAGCTACCATGTGGATGCTGGAAATTGAACCTGGGTCCTCTGTAAAAAAAATCCAGCACTCTTATCATGTAAGCCACCTATCCAATCCCCCACATTTGCAAAAAATTCTTAAGATGAACACCAAGAGTAAATATAAAGTATGGACAGGGCATTAATTATTGCCAATCATGTGGGTTGTATAATGATATCAAAGCCATGGTCTAGTTATGAGTTATGTAAGGATTATAAGCTGCACATGTAGAGCAATAATAGATATATGAAAAAATTCTATTTTCTGCTCATGTATTATTCTAAAGAATAGATTATTAAAATGCTCAACTGTCCTGCAGGAAATAGTAATTAGCAGAGAGACCACAAATGGTTAATGTGTAGAGAATGAGATTGAATAATGCTTAGCCCTAGATAGGAGACCTATATCACACCTACAAGGCCTGGGAATCATTGTAGAAGAGGTGGCAGAAAGATTGTAAGAGGCAGAAGTAGATGAACACTACAAAGAAGTTCCATATATGAATCCAGAGTGCTTATGACAGCATGCATAAAAGTACAAATCCAGTTGTGTAAGCCAGTCTTCAGTTGCTGCGATAAAACAAAACATAACTAAGATAATTTATAGAAGGAAGAATTTATTTGAGCTTACTGTTCTAGAGGTATGAGAATCCAGGATGGTGAGGCAACATTTAGGAGGAAGTGGCTGGAGCAGAAAGCAGAGCACTCACATCTTTAAGCAGGCACAGGAAACAAAGCATCTGGAAATCTGGGAAGACTTCAGAACTCCGAAGCCCACCATAGTGACATTCTTCCTTTGGCAAAGACATGCTTCCTAAAATCTCCCAAAACAGCTCCACCAACTAGAGAAAAACTGACCAAATACTTGGAGCCCATGGAGGACATTCTCATTCAAATCACCACAAGTCAGCCCATCAAGGATGGGGGAGCTGGGCAGGAAGCCTAAACCCTAGCCGAGGATCCACTAGTAATGTAGAAGTAGAGAACCAGAGGAGTAGGATTATGATCAAAATGCATTATAGGAAATCCTCAAATCAATAAAAAAATTTTTAATTAAAGTTCAAGTCTTCAGGAAAAAAATGCTTCTAAGTGATTTAGCTGCTTTAATTCTTGTGAGAGCTATATAAATTAAATAAGGTGGGGATTGCTGTTTTGAATTTACATTGAAAATTGAAACAAACTGAATAAGGAGACTTAAGAAATTATAGTAATTGAGCTATAAATGAGTTCCTCAACTTTGGTTTAATGCTGCCCTCGCATTTCATTCTACCTCCATGGAAATGTATGGGTTATTTAAATACATCCTCAGTTTCCATAGATCAGATCATTTAAATCTATATCGATTGTTGACAAGGTTATTATCACATGTGAATGTGAGTTCATGAGTGTGTGTATCCTAAATATCCAGAACTAAATATAGTGTTGATTTAGTCAGTATAAAATTAATGCCCTTGCCTAGAAGGACAATGTTAACACTTAAAAGAACATGTGAAATGATAAGAGACTGTTATGAAATAAGACCACAGAACTGACATGCAAAGATGGTAATATACCTTGTTTGAACTACATAACATTGCTATTAAAATTCAGTAAACAATATCTGTAACATAAATTTTCAGGAGCTTTCAAGAGACTGAAACATAAAGAGGTGTATTAATCATTCTCAGAGACACACTTCTATATCCTATATTCTACACAAATGCATAGACAAATCACCATGAAGTGTGGAGAAACATTTCATTATATGGGAAATGATGCTGTACCTTTATGTTCAGCTTATAGTAACAGTAACAGTTAAATGGTATTTCTGTGTGAAATAATGTACTACAAGTGTAGGAAAATGATCTGCCTCACTGACACTGTGATTCTTCTTGGGAAATCACTAAACTTGGTTACAGTGTGGGAATGAAAATATGCACTTAAATTCTCCAGTTGCCAAAGTTATTGGTATGCCTTACTATAAATACCATTTTTTGTAATATATTGACCTTGCCCTTACTAATGAAAGGAGGAATATATGGCTGAATAATTTTTGTCTTCGTTATGCTTCTCTTGCCCAAAAGAATGCAATTTTAAGGGTTAGATTCTCTTGTTAGCTGAAGTATAAATGTTTGGATGAACTTGGCCTATTAAGATTTTCATTGTCTTTAAACCTTCACTACTTCTCTCATTAAGCCAAATCTTTTTCTCTCATTAAGCTCTGTCTTGCCCCATCCAAATCCTTCCCTTAAATCCTATCTTTGGAAAAACACTTTTCTCATTTCCTGTCTTTCTCCACCTTCTCCATAACTCCTACCCAGCCATCAATTACTCTTTTCATGACATAAAATTCAAAAGGCATGCCTATATGTGTTTTGCCTCATGCATCATCATAAAGCCCACCTGTTCAGCATGCTATAGAAACCACAAAGTGAATTTAATCATGCTATTTGTTCTTATAATACAGGTCTCGAGGTATGCATATGTAATTCACAAAGCTATTAAAAGAAAGAAACAAATGTTAGGCACTGAGCTGTAAGTGGGAAATTAAGTGTGTAAGCAGGACAATGAAGAGCTGAGCTTGGAGGATAGTGTTTAGAGCCAGCACCAGTTGCAATTTGGAATATTAAATATCTTAAAGAATATGGAGTATTATTAATTTCCTAAGTCATAAAGAAGCCATCATTGTGGACACACATGACAAGCAAGTTAGATATGAGATGAAAGAAAGGAAAAAAATATTTTGAGTGGTTTCATCAAGTAAAGTGATAGAGTGCTAATATTTTGCTTCTCACTCCTACTAAGATGTATAGTGAAGTGATAATTTAATGAACTTTGTGGATTCTATAATAAATATATAACTCAGATTATCAGAAAAGATGATTCTGCCCTCTGTCATCCAAGATCAACAAATCCAAAATGGCCCTAAGTCAGCAATGGAGAGCAGATTCTCTGTCAACTTTCTCAGAGAAGCTCTGTTCTGAGCTAAAGTGTACCGTGTACTGTGTATGTCACTGTGAATAAACTGGTTAAATGCCTTCAGTTGTAATGTGAATGTCTGTGTCTGAAAAAAACTGACTTCTCAAGCACACTCCATCGTATAGATTTTTGTCACTAGCTTGTAAACTAGAGATCTAGTCAAAGGAAACAAAGAGATCTGCTCTTGTGCCTCCTTCAACAATAAAAATGACAGATTATGAATTAATTTGTTTCCCTGTGGATGTAAGGGCTCATGAGGAAAGACCGAAAGAAGAGAAAGCTGAATCTGGTAGTGCAAAACTGAGGCAGGAGGATTGCAATGACTTTCAGGCCAGCCTGAGATATAGAGCAAGACTCAAGATTCAAACATTTATTAAAATTTTCCAGAAATTCCTTTTACAGTGTTTTCTGGCCACTAAACCAATAAAGCAAATACGGGTCTCCTTGAGTCAAGCAAGACTCCACTGTCAGCACCAGCTACACCTCACCTGCCTGGAAATACTGTGCAGCAGAGGCAGCCATATGCCTGTATATCCCAAATCTAATTGGCTATTGGCTCTCTCCTTGGAGGAATAACCCATGGCTGATGCCACAAGCTTACATCCTCTACAGGTTAGGAGATCTCATAAGCCACAGTAAGACCCTGTCATACTTAACAGGAAAAAATGTAATTCATGGATCAACATATCATCTAAACATATGTGTCTATACCAAAGTAACCTACCATAACTATTAATGCTGTTTAAATACCTATATATCTAATTGCTTGTGCTTCATTAGTAGGATCGAAAGGTTATTCCTGGACAAATTGTCAGCCCATGAAAGGAAACAGCCAGAATTGACCAGAGTCCAAGACAACAGCTCCAGAGAGAGTGGACTGTTCTGCTTCTCATCCACCTGTGCCCCTTTTCTAAGCCCAGGGAATAATCTGCGGAAGAGGGGCCATGGTAGAATGCAAGGGCTGTGATTGGGGTGAATGGTGAATCTACAGCAATGTAGTCTGGACCCTCATTTGATCAACCTGAATGAACATACAACCCCTCACCCCCCGCTGGAAGGTGGGGCTGTGGGGGTTTCGGCACAACAGCCTGCAAATTGGTTTTACATGAAGGATGCTTGTACTCATGGATTATCACTTATAGCTAAAAAATGGAAAAAAAAAAACTGAGAGAAATATGCAGGACAGTTATGGAAGAATGCATGATCTCGGTTGGGGTGGGGGTGGGGGGGAAGGGAAAGGGAAATATGCCTGAACTGAATTGGAAAATGATGTATGAAATGCACAAAGCATCAATAAAAAAAAATGTTAAAAAAATTTTTCCAGAAATTTCCTTTGCACGAAGAAAGGGGATTTTATTTTTTTCAAATGTTGGTCAATATCACAAAACATCTTCACTTGGCACTGGTTATAATCTTGAGTCCAATGACATAGCACACAGATTTGTGGAGCAAGTTCCACAATGTGGATTTACTAGTTACAGAGAGGTAACAAGAGAAAAAAAGCCCAGGATTTAACAGGTGTCAATTCTTCAAAGCTCACAAAGCTACCTATTTTCAATAAAGAGATTTAAAAAAGTTGTTCTATTTTTCTCCAAGTCTTGTGGTAGCTAACAATCATAAAATATCTCAACCTATTCACCTTACGTAACTGTATTTGCAACAAACATTCTAAATTCTCATCTATTAATTTTCATAAGATGGAATAATTTATGAATAGCTGAGCCTTAGCTACCTTTCCAGCTCTAAATCTTGTAAACAAGTCAAGAAACCTATGCAACAAACATGTGCTCTAGAATTCTTAAAATTAAGTCAATGAGATGCAGCCTGGGATTCAAAGATGAAACTGAAAGTGATGAATCTTGCCTTCAAGGAATATAAAATATTCACTGTAACACAATACAGAATTAGATAGCTAGCATAACTAAAGCATAAACAAAATGTTTAGGTAAACCAGAAGAGGAAATGATCAAGAAGAGACAGCATGATTGGATAAACATTAACTGCAGGGTTTTTAAATGATGGATTGAATATGGATAGGCAGAGAAGAGAAGAATTTACTCAAAACACAAGGGTTTTATGGAGATAAGAAAGTACTCCCTTATGTACATGGCCAATATTAAACTAGCTTCATAGAGAGCACAATTCTATTCACCAATTCTAAGTGTTTGTTATATGGTAAACATTCCACATTCTTTTTTCTCAACTGTTTTCTCTCTGTAACACATTATACATTTTAATATAAGACATTCATGGATTTCTAGATACATAAACATGCACAATCACGAGCATTTCCTTTTTTATTTTATTTTTTTGAATTCAGAACTAGCATACATTTTCCATTCTCTTTTGTAATTAGGTTGAGTTCACATGATTTACTTGCAGCATCTGTCTTTTAACTAGGTACTTCCTTGGAGATTGTGTAAGATCAAGAAAGAACTGTTTCTAGGATCCTCATCAATTTAAGGAATTTGTTTGAATACATAACAGAGAATCCACAGACCCATGTAATGTTAGAAATTTATGAGTACAACTCAGAATACTGGATAGAATGAATGACTTAGGTATTGGCTTGTCTGATTATCTCATGCAAAGACCGCCTAAAGCATATAGTCACCAGACCCTTCTGCTAGGACTAAGGTACTTTTCTGGATTCCTTAATTTTTTAAATGTATCATTCTTAGCCAATTTCTTGTTTCCCATTGTGAGTTAAATATAGCAGTAGTGTTACTACTCATGATGCCATGTATTTGTGGAAGCCATTTTTATTTAATTTACTCTTTTATTTATCTTTTTTTAAAATTTGAGACATGGTATCCCTACAGCACCAGCTGGCCGGAAACTTGCTATATAGACTAGACTGGCCTCAATCTCACAGAGTTCTTCCTTTTTATGTCTTCTGAGTGCTGGGACTAAAATCTTGCACCTCCACACCCCTGGCAAGATGTTTGTATTTAAATCAAATACATTTTCTCTGCTTTTCAGGTTCATGTACTGGTTGTTGAATACTGATAGAAACATTACTTAAGATAGTGCACCATGAATTGTGCTGCTCACCTTATCAGAGATTCTTACTGCATTTTTGATTAACAGTGCCAGTTATGCTGGGCATGGTGGCGTACGCCTTTAATCCTAGCACTCAGAAGGCAGAGGCAGGCGGATTTTTGTGAGTTCAAGGCCAGCCTGGTCTACAGAGCAAGTTCCAGGACAGCTGGGGCTACAGGGAAACCCTGTCTCGAAAATACCAAAAAGAAAAAAAAAAAAAAAAAAAACGAACATGCCAGTTACATTAAATGACTGACTGATCATGTAAAAGATGACATAATCTCTGCTTACCTCTCACCCAAACATTAGCATTTGGAAGGGATAAGATCATGTTTCCTAACCATATCTGGGTTTTTTGTTGTTGTTGTTGTTGTTGTTGTTGTTGTTGTTGCTGTTGTTGTTCCTCATTATGCTCCTAGAGTGAAATCATTCTCTTCTGCTGTTGACTATACTGCTTCAACACATTCCAACCAATGCTGAGGATAGGAGGTCAACAGAGGCAGGAAAAAGTTTTGACACTTAGATAAGGAAATTCTACTTTCTAGCATGGATACATCTGACACAGATGAGCATCATATTATAACACCTGTTATGCAAGAGCAGCTCAGAAGATACTTTAGCACTGCGAAGCTATCACTATAGCATCGTTGGAAGGATAGGGATAGCCACATGTTCCAAAGCAAATAGATAATAGAGGGAGGTTGCAGGATCAAGGTCACCTTCTTCCTCTTTCCCCTGCCAAGAACTGCAAATCACAGTGAATACCGTACTACAAAAATGGAGCAGCAACAGACGATTCAAGGAACTGTTTCCTGGTCTTACACATAATGTGTGTCAAAGCTGACTAATATTGTCAACTCATTCTGGAAGTTTTATCTCAGACAGCCTTACACATAAGCAAACAACCAGGATGTTTTGCTAGCCAACAGAATTACTTCCTCAACAGGCTACTGTTCTAGAACCAAGGACTGGCCAGAAGATTTTTCAGATGTCCTCATAGACTTGAGTCTTACACTACTCTGTGCCATTTGCTTGATCTCACTCACAGTGTTATGTGCACAGAGTAACACAAAGTGAGAAATGAGCTTGACGTTCCATGGAAGACCTTGTCCTGGAATTGGTGTTCTTATAAAGTGGTCCTAGGGTGGAGGAAACAACAAAATTCTAGTAAAGTGCTCTAAATGTAGCCTCTCTGAGGTGCAGGGCTGGGGCAGGAGCCCCACGTAGCCAAGCCATGTCCAAGTCTGTACTCATTCTAGCCAAAAAAATGTGAAGCAAAAAGCACATTTTTGTACAACAACATAGCTTATATTTAGATTCCACATGCAGTTCTTGCTTATTTTCTTCATCCTAACATATTATCACCAGTGAACCATGAAGGCACATGCAGGTTTGTGAGGCTAAATCACCTTCCTCCAATCTGATCTCCAATAGTTAGCCCTATCTGTCTTTCTTACTCATCACTTCTATTGTACTTGAATGATTATACATTGGAAGAGGTACTTATGTTAGGTGTTGCCTCTTCTCTCTAATTCAAACTCTCACTAGAAGGCTTTCTTTCTGCATTCCTATCTTGCTTATTTTGCTTACCAGATAAATAACACAGTAGTGACTCTTAGATATCTATTGCATGTGATATAAAGCATATTCGTAGGCAGAAAATTCATTTGAGAGAATAAACCTTCATTTGAACTTAGGAATAGGATCACATGAAACAAATCTTGGAGAATTTAACTTATTGTTGAGCTTTTGTTTAAGATCTCATATGGTCTGAACCTGAAGACATGCCCCAGTGATTAGGTCTGAGGGAAAAATGCCATCAAGAGTTTTTGCAGAGATACCTTGTGGATGCTATGTCACAAATGGGTCACACTACACCAAAAATCTAAGATTTTAATTTAGGGAGCTGATATTAGATTACTCTCAGGACAAACTGCATAGATGCTAATTGCCAATAAGTATTTTTGCAAAGACAAGAATAGAATGTTGATACCTGGAGCTGAAAGGCTGGACAGAAAAGACATAGACTTACTCTAGCTCAATTAAAATTTTTAATGTCAAATCACAACAATAAATATTTTCAAGAGTTATAGGGATGTTTAGAAGCATATAACTGGTAGTCATTTAATTTTGATACATCAAAGCATATTGGCTGTACTTAATCCTCAAAGACAAAAATAGTATTAAAGTTTCTGTTCTACAGAGGCTATTTGAGGATGATCTCTGCTCTTTCATTCTACTTTTTTGTCTAAACATTCACTACAAAGATGCTTTTTATGTGTTGAGTATCACCACAACTGAACCTAGACTAGTTGTCTCTGTGCCATTTAGTCATTCATATAAAAGAAAAATCTAAAGGTGTTATAGTTAGTCTATCAACAGTGATCAGAGGAAAGGGATGATTGAAGCATATTGTAGAAAGTTTGGCACTTTATATTTGATAAAATAGACATCAATTTATCTTATAATGCTATGAATAGTACATGGAAGTTAATTTAAGCCTAGAAGTGTAGAAATAACTTTTAGTTACAATCTACCATAGGGCAAATAAGTTAGAGAAGCAATTTTCTGAGTTTAAGTTAAACTTTGCCATGTATTATTCAAATATCTTTGAGCTAAATGCCCAATTTTTATATACCTCAGTTTCCTAACATTTAAAATCGAGTTTGAAACAACTTAGTAGTTAGATATAAATAAACTTCATATTTAATATTGAAGTCTTTATTCTCTCACTTTGTGAGACTAAATTAATAATACTAGGACAGTTCTTTACCTGCAGTATACACTAGTTAAGATAAAAAAAGATTAAATGAGGGGCTTGAGAGATAGCCTAGCGCTTAAGAGCACCGACTGCTCTTGCAGAGGACCCGGGTTCGATCCCCAGCACCCACATGGCAGCTAAGAACCCTCTGTAACTCCAATTCCAGGAGAACTCCAGTTCCAGGGGAATCCGAGACCCTCTTCTGACCCCTCCGCAGCATTGCACAACATGGGTGCACAAACCTACATGCAGACAGTACATTCATACACATACAAAAAAATAGAAAAAGATTAAATGAAATAAATTAGTGTTTCAACACAAATTGTTTCAACCACTACAATAAATGGTTTATATGGTTTTATATATGTGTATGTATAGACCATTTTTTAGAACATCAGATGAGTAACCAAATTTTACAACTGAAATAGTGAAAATAAACCTTGACCAATGTGTACTTTGGTCAGACTGACAGGCTCTCATGTCCTAAAATCCCTTTAGACAGAAGTTGTTTCACAGAAAACCCACATTACTCAAGGGCAATGCTGAATGAAAACAGAAAGAAATAATTAGAAAGAAAAATGAAAGCTAAAAACAGAAAACTACAGCGTGAGTTTTGTCTGAGCATGTCTTCAGACATAATAACCCTCCACTTCCAAGTAGAACAATTGATGTCTGTGCTTTATACATTACAATCGTTATACACATACATCTTTATAAATTATAATCCTAGCCTCTCTCCCCCTCTCTCACCCTCCTTTTCCCTGCATCCCCCCCCCTTTCTCTCTTTCTTCCTTTTGACAGGGACTTACTCTGCAGATGCAACTAGCCTGGAACACACAGGGATCCATTTAACTCTGCCTCCTAAATGCTGAATTAAAGGTGAATGCTACCACATCCAACCTCATTCTCTCTTAAGATCTGTTAAGAAACCTAACTAACTGAAACAGTAAAAGCTCCCCCAAGGACAATAATCCTCTGCTTTGAAAAACTTTGAAAAGAATCAGAAAAAGATACAGGGCAGAGATGGCAGGGTGTATGAACTTGGATTGGGTGAGGGGCATGGAAGGGGTGATGAGTCTAGATTGGACTGAGAAACAATGTATGAAAGGTACATAACTCCAATAAAAATGTTTAAAAAAGAAACATAACACAACACTCAACCTCCTTAAGATCTCTTAAGAAACATAAATAAGAAATATCTCTGCTTGCTGACCTCATCTATATAACAAAAGTACATATTGGATGACAGAGTTTCTCTATTATCCTCTTCCTGAGATCCCAGGATTCCATGTTAGATGTTCTGTTCTTGCAACTTTGTCAAGTACTGTTTGGGGGTCTCAGGTTGGAAGGTACTGTTATATAATATATTATGTAGCTACTAATTCATACATAGAATATCCATACATTTAGTATTGACATAATATAGCCTTAAGTACTTAAAGGCTTTGAGAAGAGTAAAATCTGGCCGCTATAATTTTACAAACTTCTCAAACACAGTAGCATACATGGCCAAAAAACTGTGGTTGGTTCCTATTCTGAGCAAGTGCAGGTATCTATGTGTCTTTCACATAATGTTACTGACATTCGTATAGTATTTCTCGTTCAAATAAGAGAGATTATTCATTCTTTCAATTGGTAGGGGTTGGCTTTTCTGAGGTGTTTCTTCCCCTTTTGTTTCCTCAGATTTATGAGCCTGGCAGGCTTTTCTGTCTGCTTCTGAAAAGACTATTGTGCCCATGTACACACAGTCAGTCCCAGCAAATAATTTATTTCAGGCCTCCAAGAACATTATTTTTTTTTTCAATCTCAAAACAGGGATTTTTCATTTCAGTCATCATTCCCAATCTTTGTAGTATTTCCACAATGTCAGTATTCATTTTCAATAGGAGAAGAAAAAAGTTATAGGTGAGGGTTCTTTGACATAGAAAAATAGAATGGTGATAAAAATAGACTTGGATTTTATGTCACCATTTCCAATTTTGTTGTGATAAAGTCTTAGGTTTTAAATACATATTTTTTTGTTTTCTGTCTATTTCTTTCATTGTGACAACAAACATTATAAAATTAAACACCTTATATACAAAAATAGAATTTTTCATTAATTAAAATACATTTATTTTCAGTTACAAAGAATGATCTATTACTAGGCTTACCTGGGTGTTATGTGTCATATATTTCTAAAGATATTTCTGTATTGGAAGAATATTTTTATAGATATATTTTATTTTTATCTGTATCACTGTGCCTGAGACTTTATAAGCTTCTATTCCGTATTCATTTTGTCAATTACAAAATAATCGGAGTATTCAATTATATTTATTGTTGCTTCCACATATGGAGAGATGAGGTTTTTTTTCCGTAAACCATCCATTTAGAAATAGAGAAATATATATATACATATATACATATATATGTATATATATATATATTTCTCTCATATATATATGTATAAATATATATATATTTATATATACATATATATATATTTACATATATGTATATATATGTATATATATATATGTATATATATGCATATATATGTATATATATGTATATATATATACATATATACATACATATATATGTATATATGTATATATATACATATATATACATATATATATACATATATACATATATATATATGTATACATATATATAAATATATATATTTATATATATATGTATATATATATACATATATATATGACAAGATTTTTGTTTGTTTTCAAAGATTAAAAGCACTCTAAAATTTTTAAGTGAGAGTATGGTTGACATGGAGATGTCTCTCCAAGAAGCGTTTAAGTGAATGCATAAGCACATGAAATCTGTTGCTTGCAAGCAGAGATTGCTAAGCACAGTGACAGGACCACAGGGCTCGAGGGCCACAGCTCCGACCCTGTGGATGGTGAGGATGGTTGGAGGGGGTGCTGCATTTGGGCACAGAATTGAACTGTGGTAAGACCCAGGCGCATTAGGTAGGAGGTCCACTTCCACTCTAGAATACAACAGAATTCATCCACAAACTGGACTCCATTTCACAGTAACTCAGGACACTGAGTTGTAGAACTAATGGGTGACATGTAGATAACCACAGCACAGACTGGCCCTCAAGGCCCAACATGGCTTCAATCCCCACAGTTTCATGGACACCTCAGCACCAAAACAGCATCGCTTGGCATCGTTGAGCATAATCTGCAGTATCTGGGGCGGCTGGCTACCTGTAGCACAGCTTCAACACCTGCCAGGCCCTTCCTCCTGGGGAGAGGGATGGCATAAAATGCCTTGTGGACTGCTGGTATGGTTGTTAGCTACGCCCAGCTGTACTCTGGGTCCTGCACGGCAGGAAAATGCAGTTTTTACTGTCTTTAAAATAGTCTTTTCTTACAATCACTCAAACAAGAAGATGATTATTCTTCAACCTCTCATTCTGAAAAGAAACCTGACTTTAAAAAAATGACCAGCGCAAACCTGTCAGTAATCCATAATCATTTGACAAGGTACACATTTATCATTTGCTTTTGAAGATTTTACTCTGTATCTGTGATGCTGACATTTCATACAGTTGGTGAATATTATATTTTACTTTCTTTTGCTTTGAAAACCCCTTTGTGTGTGTTAACATAAACTACACAGGGATTAAGTGTCTGGACTGTTGAACAGGAAAAGATGAATCTCATTTACATTCTGCCATTGGCAAGAGAACTATTCCCTAATCATTCCTTTTGAAACTTTTATGAAAAGCAGCTAAAGGTCTTATACCAGGGCATATTATAGGCATCAATTTAAAAGGATATGTTTTCTAATTTGTGTTTGATAAGAAATAACAATTTTGACTCTAAAATATAAACTTAATTGCTCAGGAATAGTTTTGTCAAGAGTTGAAAAGATAGTAGTATTACTTATAAACAATTATTTATTGATGACATTAGAATAGTTTTATTTTTCTTTTCTTCCTGTTTTAAAATTTTATATATATATATATAAAATTTTATATATATATATATAGATAAATTATTTTATATATAATATAAATAATAATTATATTTAGATATAGAATAAAATTATTTATATATATATTAAAATTATTATATATATATATATATATATATATTATATAATATATTTAAAAAAAAGACTAGAGAGATGGCTCAGTGCTTAGGAAAACTTGCTATTCTTCCAGAGGACCCCAGTTCAGCTCTCAGCACCTTTACCCCATTGGATAGATGGCAACCTTTATCTCCAGGTAATATAAGAACAACAAAAAAAATTCACATGATTTGGAATCTTGATAGTACAGTATTAATTCAAGTTCTTTTTTGGCTTTTTGAGACACGATCTCCCTGTGACCTGAAACCCATGATGTAAACCAGGCTGGCTTTTGCTGCACAGAGATCTGCCTGCCTCTGCTTCCTAATTCTGGGATTAAAGGTGTGGTTTGCTCCCAAAATAGAAGGTTTCATATTAATTTTGAATGAGAAGACATAATAGGCATTCAGGTAGACTGTTATATGTATCCGTGTGGATACATGGCAAGCAGCTCTTTAAACTTTAGTTAGCAAAGGACTAACTACTTATACATTCCCAGGGCATCTACAAACTTTTGATACTGGAATCATTGACCCTTTATTTCACAGAAGAGAGAGATAAGTTCTCAAACAATCAGTAGTTGGTATCTGGATTTCTTGGAATCATGGCTGTTCTTTCCAACCCTGGGCCTCTTTTCATTAATTCTTCTAGAGTCTCAAAAATGTCTTAGCAGTCCTTTCGTCAAGTAGGTGCTCTACAGCAGCTTTGTGATCCTATTTATTTTACAGGTATGGTCCTTCCAGGGCAGGTGAATTCAGGGAAGATATCACAAAGCCATTTATTTTTTAATCACAGTGTTTCCTCTCCTTTTCCCATGCCACAACTGTTTCCAAATGCAAGAAAAGCGGTTCAGACAGATTCTCAGTTTATCATCTGATACCAAACCTCTTCTTCTAACATTCACAAATTACTAATTTAAGAATTCTTTTGACATAGATATTATACCAACAAGGTTTCTGGTCATACCTTTATTATAACTCTAAAGGGTTATAATAAAAATGTGTGGTAAATTATTTTCATTTTGTTGTCAACTATACCCTAGTGAGTCTCATCTCATTAATACTGCATGCAGTCTTAGCATATGTTATATATAATATATATATATATATATATATATAAATATAGAAATATGAGTATAAGTTATTTTTAATATAAAAGTGTTAGCTGCTGATTTTGAACTCTGTATCACTAAATTTAAATGCTGAAAAGCAAGCTTGCATTGATTTTATTGTCCATTCCTGAATTAATAGTTTGAACAGCTCAATAATTTCAGATCTTTTGCTTACTTTTGTTGTTTTTGTATTCAGTATTTATTAACTCCTTGGTTAATGATTAGTGGACTTTGTTGCTATTCCTCTAACTTCAGTAAGTATGAACAATAGAATCAAGTGAAATGGCCCTATGGGTCTTTATTGCTGTAACTTATATTGAGTTTCTCAGTTTTATGTCAGATCACATGAAAATATTGCTATGAATTAATTTGGCTGCAGTGGAAAAGGTTTTAACTTTCTAATGGACGATAATGGATCCCATATGGAGAGGCTACATAGAAAAAGACAGAGGTCAAACACACACACACACACACACACACACACACACACACACACACACACAAAGAAATACAGTTAGCCATGAGGTTTATAGCCATATAAGTCTAGGTATCAAACAAGTGAGTGAAGATCCATTCTTGAATACTGCAGTCTAGAACAATGAGTGTCCAATGGCAGCCGACAGCAGGCTTTAACCATATGATCTATTTAAATTGCTGCAGCGATATTCTATCATATCTAGCCGCGACCAGTCTCAATCAAACAAGGTGCAGAAAATCTGTCCACATTGTACCAGATCAAAATTCCTGAACTATAGGTTTGTGAACAGGAAAGAATTTTTTTGGCACTATGTGTTCATCAGGTGTCTACATCAGTTTATATTGTAAATCAAAGTGTCACAAATTGAGTGGCTTAGGCAATGAACATTTTTTCACAGTTTTACAAAGACACTGGCAAAGAGAATATCTGAGCATGGACTGCTTCCCACTTCGTGATTGCTCTGATTTTGTATCACCACACAGCTGATAGTATGGAGTTCCCTGTGGTCTAACAGGGGCACTGAGTCCACTCACGAGAGTTAATTACCTTTAAAAGGTCCATGTTTTAGAACTGTCACTTTGTGAAGCAGAATTTCAATATAGGACTTTGGAAAAGTGGGATAGAAGTGTTCAAGTTTATAACAAGATATTGCTATTTAACAATAGTTGGTTGAAATATATAGTGTGCTTTTGATTTGAAGCTCTTCTTTAACAGATATCTAAGATATATGTCATTGGCTTTGGAATATATGAAAAATGCGATGAGGTAAATTAAAAATAACTAAAGCAAAAAAACAAGTGTTGGTGTGGGGATTTAGTTATCTTTATTTAAAAGCAGTACGCTTGATGTTGGAAAACATAGTATGAATTTCTCTACAGCTGATCTAGGATGACACAGAGTGGAATGTTCTAGAAAATATTATTTGTGCTTAAATAAACTGATTCAAAATTATCACTGTCTAATTCTCATTGAACTTGAAAACTTTGGTCATGGATACAATTGGTCTTTTTAGATGTACTTCAGAACTGTAACTTTATCTTATTTGCTGACCTGAAGGTATTGACTTTTCCTTACTCTACACCATTTCTCAAAAGACTAGTATTTATTTTTAAAATAATTGGGTAAATTCTAAGTTATTCTAAATAAAATTTCCTTGCTTTCTACACTGAATATCCTGTGGTTCCAAATCTGTAGTCATGATCATGTGTTAGGATACTTGAACTTCTGCTCTGATTTCCTTGTCTAACAAGCACAGTAATACATTAGGAAGGTTCTATATGTAAATCTGGAAGTAGAGTCCACGCTTGACACTGGCTCTGCCTGGAAATTAGACTTTCTGGTCTCCAGAACTGTGAGAAATATATGTCTGTTGTTTACATATAATCTAGCTTATAGTGTTTTGTTGGTTTTTTTGTTTTGTTTTTTGTTTTTTGGTTGTTTTTGTTCAGCACTTTGATAATGTTTTATTTCCCATTCTGATCCCTGCCCCATAATTAGAAAAAAGAATGCTGTGAATTTGCTTCCACAGTTTCTGGTATGAAAAAAACCTGGTATTAGATATTTGTTCTCTTACTTACTGTTTCATTTAAGACTCAGAAACTAAACTGTAATTTAAAAAAGATGGTAGTGCTGGGTGTGGTGGCACACGCCTTTAATCCTAGCACTTGGGAGGCAGGGGCAGGCAGATCTCTGTGAGTTCAAGTCCACCCTGGTCTACATATCGAGTTCCAGGACACCTGAAGCTACAGAGAGATACTGTCTCAAAAAGACAAAAAAAAAAAAAAAAAAAAACAAGAAAAATGGTGGTTCTTTCTCTTTTCTTCCTCATGACTGGACATCTCAGCCACCTACCTGGGCCCAGTTATCAGCTATGACTGAGGATACGCATGTTTAAAAGACCCAGGCAGGGCAGGACAGAGCAGCCTGCTCGGTAGTGATGACTTTGCAGCTTCTAGCAGTCCCATTATCTGGGCTCTCCTCGAAGAGTCACTTTTGCCATCAGATTAGCTGAGGTTTCTGGGCCTCTCCTTGTACCTCCTCGTCCTCCCATGGTTTCAGCTGAGGACCAGGTATCATCACCGTCTTGAGGATGGGCTGCTTAGGGGGTGCCCATGGGGGCACAATCTTGCCATGCATTCTCCGGCTCCCATATGGATTCAGCAGCTGTTTTTCAAACACAATATACTCTAGGACATCCTTGGGTACGTCTTCCTGTCCATACATCAATCGGCCAAACCGATCATAGATGGCTAGAGTCTGCCGTGTGTGCAGGCGAATGGTGACCTGCCCATACGTGTTGCTCTGGTTCAGCAGGCTTGAGCAGCGAACCTGAACCACTTGGGCTGACTATAAAGATTCCACAAAGCTCCAGCGAACAGTCTTATATTTGAGATCCCAGACCATGTCCGGAAAACAATGTTCAGTTACTAAGGTATGAAGTCTGTCAGGGTCTGAGTTGTTTAAACAAAGGTGTGCTTCAATGAAGATATCCTTAGCTTTGACAGGGAAGTCCTTTAGTTGAAAATCAGCATCAAATTCTTTTATCTTTCGGATCGCCAACTGTGACGCCACATTCTTCTTAAATCGCTCAGCTCTCTGTGTCGGTCCTTCCTTTGAAAGAGGACATTCGAGCATCACCTTCAGGAGGGACATAGGCATCAAATATACCAACTGTACTCAACAGATGTATAGGAGGATCTGGCTGTTCCTTGGGGATGACCAATCCTGCTTTCCTGGCATATTCCAAAAATTCTTTCTCTGTTTTATATTTGGGTTCACGAATAGGGGGTCTGAAACGTTTTTTGGTTCTTACTGAAATCACAGAATTGGACTGAGTCACCAGAACTGGCTGCGAGACCACCAACCCAAATCCCTGGATAAGCAGAACAAGCCCCGAAGAATGGGGGCCGCCATTTTGCTCCTATTGTGTTTTTTAAAATAATCCTGACCTGACTAAGATATTTTGTTAAAGTTTCATAATTGAATTAATAATTCCCTGTTTGTGTTCTCAAAAACATGATAGTTTTCTTGGAAAGTTTTAAAAATTTCAGCAAATCGGGGCTGGAGAGATGGCTCAGCAGTTAAGAGCGTTGACTGCTCTTGCAGAGGACCGGGATTTGATTCCCAGCACCCACATGGCAGCTAAGAACAGTCTTTAACTCCAGTTCCAGGGGAATCCAACACCCTCTTCTGACCTCCGCGGCATCGCACAACACGGGTGCACCAACCTACATGCAGACAATATACTCATACACACACACACAAAAATAAATATAAATAAATAAATATTTCACCAAATCTTATCTTCAAATCCTTCTATAAAAGTAGATTGAACACAATTTTTAAATTTTTATTCTTTGCTAAACATGGACAATTTACCAAGGAATGTTGACAGTTGGCAACAAGGCTTGTTTTTCTTTTGGTGTTTAGTTTGATTGATTTTAAGATATAGTCTCTAAGCTTCATGATGTGCTAAAGTATACTGTACACAAGGGAGATAGCTCACTTAGCATGTGAAGGAGTCCAGTTAATTCACCTGGGTTTGAGTCTTGGAACCCACATGGTGGCAGAAGAGACACAACTTCTGAAATTTTCTTTGACCTGCATACATGTGCTGTGGCATGCATAGAGTTGAGTACACCCAGAGACATACAATCACACACACACACACACACACACACACACACATACAAACACACACACACACACACACATAAATGAGAATATACTGATTAGCTCTAATGATTTTTACTTGCGTATTTTTGTGTATTGTTAAGCTAGAAAGTAAAAATGTACTATTGTTTAGAACTTCTTTATCTCTATAGACATTTAACAGACTTTCATTTGTAATATATTATATCCATTGACTAAACTTAGTGTGCAATTTTAAATAGTGTTTGGGTTTATGTGTATTGCTTCTGAACTGTGCTTTAAAATTATTCTAATTTGGGGGCTGGAGAGATGACTCTGTAGTTAAGAGCCCTGGCTGATTTTACAGGGCACCTGGGTTTGATTACCAACATCCAAATGGAGGTTAAAAACCAATCATCCATAATTCTAGCTACAAGGAATTCATTGCAGTACTACCATGAGACTTTTCCAGAGAGCTTACATTCTACAGTGGTATCTTTTCAAGGTAACTCAATTTTATTATGTTTATCAGAAAACAAATGATTATGTAATCTATGTCAGATATACCGTTAGGTATTGGAGATGAAGTCTTTGTATATGTGCGAGCATATGTATGCTGGTGTATTTACCTGTGGCCTGTGTGTCTGTGTATCTGTGTGTGGGAAAGGGAGAGAGAGAGGGAGAGAGAGAGAGAGAGAGAGAGAGAGAGAGAGAGAATAGGCCAGAGGTCAACATCAGTTGGTTCTCTTTTTCCTTGACTCCCCACCTTATTTTTAAAGACAGGGTCATTGGAAAACCCAGAAATCACTCCTTCTGTTAGCCAAGACTGTTTTGTGAGCCTGTCATCCCCTGTCACTAGTGTATAGATAAAGGACATATACCACAGTGCCTGAATTTTTAAGAGGCTGTTGGTGATCCAAACTCACATTCACAGTAAGTTCTTTAACCGCTCATCCGTTTTCCCAGTCCTGAGATACAATCTTGACAAAGTGGACAGGTTTTGGCATGTAGCCATAAATTCCCCATTTAGTGAAAGGAGCAAATCATGAACAAATGAACACATATACTAAAGATTTTATTTTTAAATATCTTGCTATCCTCATCTCACATCTCTAAATATATTCAACTTCTGCTATGTTCCTTTTCAAATGTTATTCTCAAGCTGAATACAGTATTTCAAATATGATTCAAGCAATGATTTTAAAGAAATTTATTTAACCTCTTATTGCATTAGCCTCCTTATCAATAAAAGGCAAATGTATTACCTACCCCCCCTAAAAATATACATACAGTGTCTCAATATGAGTACACAGTGACGGTCATATGAAACCTCCCTTCAAGTTGGTAGGATAGTCCAGGAGACTTCCAAAATAAAACAGGCTTTGGCCAGAGCCCTTGATTACCCCTAGAAGTTGAAGGTAAGTCCCCTCTGCTGAACATAGGACATACACTAGAATCAATACTTGGGCAATGGAGCTGTAAGTAACCTGAAAGCCTTCTCTCTGAAGACTACCTCTCATAGTTCTAGAGTATGATATGGAAGCTTCTAAGGGAGAATATCAATGTTCTAACCCAGATCCAAAGCCTAAAAACCACAATGGCTGACACAGTAAGCTATTCCTATTGGTGTAGTAATGGCACTTTCATCTAGAAGTAATCAACAGCTGCTAATTGAACTTAAATCCTCTCAGTTTTAGCAGAGGGAACTCATGGGTGGTATTGTAAACATAGTCAAATATACATGGCTAGATAGATCCTAGATCCTAGAGAAAACCCTAACTCTGTCATATCTATAGAAAAATGAAATGTTTTACTGTATGCAAAATATGAATACTTATATTTATAGGCAAGTATACCATACACTACTCATCAAAGAAGCTTGTTTTTGCAACAGATGGAGACTTAACAGTGTTTCACAATTGGTTATTAACAGAGAATATATATCTGAGAGATACCCAACCCTAAGTGAGACATCTGCAGTAGAATTTCTACACCTACACATAGAGGAACAGGGGTTAGAGAAAATACTAATACACCCCTCAACACTCACCAGCAAAAGTTCCTCATATAACAAAGTGTTATGTACACAAAAGGCAACAACTGACTAAGTTTTAGAGAACAAGAGACTGCAGAGCATGTGTCTCTGAATTTGACTCCTATGTTAAACCTCACCCAACTATAGGTCAGGGATCATGGCAGAAGAAGAAATGGAAAGGTTTTAATAGCTAGGGTTACTGCATAAACATAGGAAATAGAGGCCTTTGGGCCTCTGGGATCTTGTTCACATGAACTTGCAGCAATGATGACAGCTTGCTCAATTCCCAGGCTCACACAATGAGACAAAAACCTAGCATAGAACTGAGGAAACGGGCAGCAGGCGCCAACTGTTGGCACTTGATTACTTTGGGGTGAGGGAGAATAGTTCTCATTAAATGACTGACCCTAGATAGGCTGACTAGACTCCAGTGGATGAACTTTCACCAAGGGCCATCGGGGTGCTAATGCTTAAGCAGATAGGACTTAACATTTATGACAGAACAGCTGAAATTCACTGTGGGGGCGACTGGGGGTTGCAGGTGGGAAGGGGCTCTGTATTATTCACTCTACTGTTGCTGTGATAAAACCGCCATGACCAAGGGAACTTATAAAAGAAGAGTTTATTTGAGCTTAAGATTGATAGTTCCAGGGAATTAGAGTCCATTGTGGCAGGAGGCCTGGTGGCCAAGGCTGGAGCAGAAAGCCAAGATTCATATCTCCCAATGAGTATAGGAAGTCAAGAGAGCCTCTGGAGACTAGCAAGTCTTGTTAAACTCACTAAGCCAGTGGCATACTTCCTCCAGGATGGCCACACCTTCTAAGATCTCCCAAACAGTGCCACCAACTGGGGACAAAATATCTGAATACTTAAAGCCTATAGAGGACACTCTCACTCAGACCACTACAGGCTCTAAATTGGATTAAGATCTATTGTATGAATGTACAAAAATCATAAAAAATATTTTTAAAAATAATTAATGTTATTTTACAGTTTAAAGTAACAGTTATAAAATTTCTGGTAATACTTATCACAAAGAAAGGACTCCAAACATATCAGTGATTCTTACTGCATTCAGAAAAAAACAAACATAGCTATCTTCATTCTCTTTATCTAAACCTAAATTACTTGAGTTTTGTGGAGAACACATTGTACTATGAGAACATTTCCATTTACCTGTTTCTTAGGTAAGATTTGATTGTTATGCAAGCAGAAGTATTTTTTTAATTTTTCAAATGTACTTTAATCTTTTATCTTTTTATCTTCATGAATGGATCCACCATTCTAGACTTCCCATTATTTTTAATACTTGACCATGTTCTACAGTACTTTTCCCACTAACTCATTTGTTCATTCTACATTAATTAATAATCTACTTATTCAAACCTGAGTGTAAATCCCATGACAAGTCATGGGCCTGTAGAAGACAGAAGGGAAGTAAGGAAGAAATTATTTCCTAAACATTAAAAACACAAGAATGAATATATATATATATATATATATATATATATATATATGAATAAATTCCCCACTGTTTACCCTGTAGGCTTAAAAGAATTTTAATCTCATGCTAATGAATTAAAAATTCTGCTTTAGTTACTGTGAAATTATGTTTATCTGTGAGTGCCAGCTGAAATGAGATTTACTTTGCACATACAGGCTATCACATCACAAAATTCAACAATTTACAGATCAGAGGGAAAATTTCTAACTGTTCATAATCATATTCATAGCAACAATACACACACATATGCATGTATCATTGACTAATTTATATCTTCCTTCACAAATTCTAGAAAATAAAAGCAAAAAGTAAAAAGGCAGACAAAACCCCAGCAGATGCCTCTGTCACAGCTGACAACAGGCACAGATCCTTTCTATCCAGACCATCTGAAATTTATTATAAAACTTTTGTCAGCTGAATGCTATCCTGTGTACCAGACGTCCAATCAATGGGAAGTGCCATCTCTTTTACATAAATGATACAATGCCCAGAACAACAAGTCATCTGTGGGTAATGGTATTACTTGATATTCCTGAAAGTAAAATCAAATAAGAGTAGGCACATTTATTATGCTTAGAAATGCATACTTGTCCAGCACCCACTCACATGTTGAGGCTGGTTTAAAGAATTATATCTATTTATTCTGTCTTGAGGTACTGCACATGTATTAATGCCATCTGCATGCAAAAGACCAGATCCAAATCCCAAGTATGTCACATATGTTTGTATATCTTGCTGCTAATAACCTTGGGATAGTTGGTTATACTGGAAGCCAGTAGTAATTAGAACAGGTATTTCAAAAAACAAAAACATTCCAAAGCCCTTAATCATAAGAATCTATTATTCTTTATTAGGTATATTTATTGTGTGTTTCCTGAGGAGAGAGTTATTAGTTGAATAGAGGAAGAGGGAATAATATTATCAAGTGCATTTGTCTGTTTTTCAAAGATGAATTTACTTGGTTTTAGAGTAGTAGCTGTAGATTCCATTTTTACCTCTAGCAGCAGTGACAGACTACTTAATCCCAAGGAATTCAGCTGACCAGGAGAATTTTCAGTGGACAAGATACCTGAAAGCCAGATGAAGTCAGATCATCTGGGCAAAGGATGGTCCTTTGCTTCATGCCTTCTCTAGATACTCACATAAGATTAAGGTACATTTAACACCTTGAAGACTCAGTATTCTTTGTAGTAATAGTGTGTGGGTTCTGAGAAATGGTGTTAGGATAAATCAAAGACCAGTTCTTGTTTGCCATAATCCTGCCAATTTGATTCCTTCCTTGATCTTTGTTATTATCTCTGTTATTTGTTATGTTGTTTATTTTCACAGTCTTATTTCTACTTTCCTTGTGCCTAGACTACTCCTACCAGTTCTGTAGAAAACCAAACAGAAGAAATAACTCATTAGGGTGTGGAAATATGAAATCTGAATGAGGCAGGTAGAGTCATGGAATATGATTCCAGACACAAGAGATTCTATGAAACAGAGTAAGTAACTGATGAGAAGATGCAAATTTGATATCTATTTTAAATGAAATGCATTATAGTTCCAGGGTAACATAGCTAACTGAAAGTTAGGAGTGTGTGATTTCACCACCTGAGCTAACTTTTGAACAAAAGCTGATCCCAGCAGCCTCCTTCAAAGGTAAATCATCATTTTGACATGAGAGTTAATGAGGTCAAATTTATACTGAAATTCTTGCCTATTCTTCTGCATGCAACAAAATTTAACAAGTGATTCTTAGTAAGAGCAGTGAGAATATCAGCAAACCAAAGAATTCTCAGTGCCTTTGTTTATACAAAGAGGCTAACATAGGGAATTTATGAAACTCTTCAATATAAAGACTTCATATTTTATAAGCCCAAATTAAGAATACCCAATAATCAAGAATACAATCCTTAAAATTGTGGATCTCAGGGCAGGGCGGTGGGTGCATTCTGAGCAGCTTTGGCAAAGATGGGGAGTAGGACTCAGGGGCTCCCAAGAGTGTGGACAAGCATCAGTGGTGGTCTGAGGGCATTTAGATCCTTACAGACTACAGTTTGATACTATAGACATCACCCAAGGGTGTCAGGAGACAAGAGGGAAAGCCCCAGTGTTGGCTGAGCCTTTCTCCTACTTGACCCAGGTAGAGACCTTGATGTCTGGCCAGTGGGTAGATTACAGGTGGTGTATGGTGGTTCTGTGTGTACATCTCACAGGGTGGGTGATTTGGGCTCACACCACTGGATGGGGGGGGGGCTCTGGCTACACTCCAGCTGAGGTGTTGTGACTTTCCAGCCCACAGGACCTGGAAAACCTGGGGCCCACATTGTTCATGTCCCACAGCCTGAGGAGTTCTGTCCAGCTTGGGTGTTGTGTGGTCTAGCCCATTGGGCAAACTGTTTGCTGGTTGGGTGAGGGGTATTGGTCTGTACAGGGATAGGATAGAATTGAGACTTTGGAGCCTAAATTATCCGCACTTGTACAACAATTAAGAAGTCAACAAAACATCTGAATAATATAACCATCAGTGTCAGCACAACGAGCACCTAAGTTTCACATTAGAGCCACTTCCAACAGAATCTTCCCAAATGCCTAAAGCTCAATGAAAAGCAATAATAATAGAAAAGACTCAAATGGACCTCCACCAAATGCTAATACTCTTATTCAAATACCCCAAAACGAAGACTCTTTGGATATAAGTAAGGATACAGATCTCAAAAGAATAATTAGAAATATGATTAGAGAAATCAAGGAGTTGAGGGAATTTAAGGAGCTTATAAACAAGCAAGTTAGGAACCTAAAAGAAATCAGCGATAAAAAAATAAATCCCTAAGCCTAGGGAACAATCTGCGGAAGAGGGGGCGTGGTAGAATGTAAGGGCTTCGATTGGGGTAAATGGTGAAACTACAACAGTATAGACTGGACACTCATTTGATCAACTTGATTGAACATACAAGCCCCCCCTGGTGGATGGTGGGACCCATGAGCTGTGTGGGTTTGGGCACAACTGCTTGCAAATTGGTTTTACATGAAGGATGCTTGTACTCACAAATTATCACTTATTGTTAAAAAAAATGAAAAAAAAAAACAACAAAACAAAACAAAAAAAGCAGAGAAAGATGCAGAAAACTTACGGCAGAATGCATGATCTGGATGGGTAGGGGTGGGGGTGGGGGGGAAGGGAAGGGATATATGCCTGAACTGAATTGGAAAATGTGTATGAAATACACAAGCATCAATAAAAAAAAAAGAAATCAGCAATAAATTGAAAGTGAAAATGATAAATTGCAGAATGAAATTACAAAAGATATAGAAACATAATAGAAACACTGAGAAATTCAGTTGAAATGAAAAAATAAATGCAACATTAAACAAAAAATTTGGAAAGTATGGGAGATACTCTTAATAGAATGGAAGAAGTTTAAAATAGAATATCAAAATTAGAAGACAATATCAAAGAATTGGATAAATCAAGCAAAGAAAATTAATAAAAACCAACAGAAGAATTGAATAATCAGAGTGAAATGGTATAAACAGTAAAGCGAGTTTACTAATGGTGTAAATAACCATTCAAGGTCCTGGTTGTTTTGCGGTCTATTCCTGGCTTGTACTGGAATTCCATCTGTAGGTTCGGATTAAAAGGGCACAGACAAGTAACAGGTAACCTCTGACTAATGAAAGATATTCTTTGTCTCTGTCTATTATGCAAGTGTTCTTTTCTTTTTTTTTTTTTTTTTTTGGAGTACCATTTTCTTTTTTTATAATTTTTTAGTTATTTTTTCATGTGCATGAATGTAACTCTCTGCATGTAGGTTTGTGCACCCGTGAAGTGCAATGCTGGAGGTCAGAAGAGGGTGTCGGATTCCCCTGGAACTGGAGTTCTCCTGGAATTGGAGTTACAGAAAGTTCTCAGCCACCATGTGGGCGCTGGGGATCAAACCCAGGTCCTCTGCAAGAGCAGTCGGCGCTCTTAACTGCTAGGCCATCTCTCCAGCCCCGCAAGTGTTATTTTCGATATCTGTTCTGCTCATTTAAAGAAACTTGATTTGGGGGCTGGAGGATGGCCTAGCGTTAGAGTGCCCACTGCTCTTGCAAGGACCGGGTTTGATCCCAGCACCCACATGGTGGCTGAGAACTGTCTTTAACTTCCAGTTCCAGGGGAATCCGACACCTCTTCTGACATCCGCCACATTGCACAAACACGGGTGAACAGACCTGACGTGCAGACAGTACATTCACCACATACAAAAATAAAAAAAAAATAATAAATAAAAAAATAAAGATAACTTGATTTAATAAAAGCTAAGTTTATAGCGGCATGCAGCCCAGAAGGAGACAGCGTTGGATGGACATGATAAATCATCTGTTAATTCCAGTCAATATTTTGTTCCTTTTTGTTTTTTTTTTTTTTTTTTTTTTTTGGTCTTTTCGAGACAAGGTCTCCCTGTAGCTCCACCTGGTCCTGGAACTCACTCTGTAGACCAGCTCGGAACTCTTAGAACCAGGCTGGAGAACTCCAAGAACCTCCTGCCTCTGGCCTCCCAAGTGCGGGGATTAAATATAAAGTCATGTGCCACCACGCCCGCGGTTTATGTTACCTTTTATTGGAAAACTGCAAACCAGGATATGGGTTTGGGAAAGTAAAGAGACTACGTCTGTTTGTAATAAATCATTTAATGTTTAAGATATGCCTAAAATAGTTTAAATTTCTCTTCAGTCTTTGCCTGTTATGTATGGTGTAAAATCTCTTCAAAATGTTTAGTCCAAGGCTTCTCAGGCTTTTCTTCAAGCTGGTTTAACCTATCCTATTTTTTTTGGATGCTTAATTCCCATATTTAACAACTGTACCAATTTAACCAAGAGATTTAAGGGACAATTTCGTCCTGCTGCCCTTGAGTTCAATTGTCCCAGGGATTTTGTAGGCGGCATCTCTTAAAAATGTTCTGACTTATGGTGAGTCACCAGGCTCCCTTTCGGTGCAGGAGGTCTTGAGATCACTAACAGAACCACAACGGAAGCCAATGTTCAGATCTATAAAGTGAAGGTAAGCGGAGGAACGTCAACTCCCTCTGCCCAAAAGGGAAGCCTGTTCTAGGAAGACCTGACGTTGTCCCGGGGAGATAGAACTGCTTACGAATAGCCAGAAAAAGTCAGGTGCTCCACTCTTGAAAAACCTGAGTGCCCCCTGAAAACCAGAACCTTCAGTTGACACCTTGAGAAAAAAAAAAAAAAAAAAAAAAAAAAAAAAAACATTTGATTTAATCTGGATCTAATCTGGTGTCTGAGATGTCCTGTAAGTGGGACCTAAACACACACAACAATAAGTAGACAACCAAAATATTATTCAAATTATATCTATTAAAGCCAGAAAAAAATAATGTTTCTCCCTCCACTTCAGTCGTAGGCTTATAATAGAATGCTGGAGGGGGAGGGGGGGGGGGGGNTGTTTTGTTATGTTGTTTATTTTCACAGTCTTATTCTACTTTCCTTGTGCCGTAGACTACTCCTACCAGTTCTTAGAAAACCAAACATAAGAAATAAATCATGTAGGGTGTGGAAATATGAAATCTTGAATGAGGCAGGTAAGTCTGGAATATGATTCCAGCACAAGAGATTCTATGAAAACAGGAGTAAGTAACTGATGAGAAGATGCAATTTGATAAATCATTTTAAAATGAAATGCATTATAGTTCCATGGGGGGGGGGGTGGGGGGGGGAGGATGGAGGTGGGGACATAGCTAACTGAAAGTTAGGAGTGTGTGATTTCACCACCTGAGCTAACTTTTGAACAAAAGCTGATCCCAGCAGCCTCCTTCAAAGGTAAATCATCATTTTGACATGAGAGTTAATGAGGTCAAATTTATACTGAAATTCTTGCCTATTCTTCTGCATGCAACAAAATTTAACAAGTGATTCTTAGTAAGAGCAGTGAGAATATCAGCAAACCAAAGAATTCTCAGTGCCTTTGTTTATACAAAGAGGCTAACATAGGGAATTTATGAAACTCTTCAATATAAAGACTTCATATTTTATAAGCCCAAATTAAGAATACCCAATAATCAAGAATACAATCCTTAAAATTGTGGATCTCAGGGCAGGGCGGTGGGTGCATTCTGAGCAGCTTAATGGCAAAAGGGGAGTAGGACTCAGGGCAACTCCCCAACGAGTGTGGACAAAGCATCAGTGGTGGTCTGAGGGCATTTAGATCCTTACAGACTACAGTTTGATACTATAGACATCGTACCCAGGCATTCAGGAGACAACAGGGATACAGCACCATGGTTGGCTGAGCCTTTCTCCTACTTGACCCAGGTAGAGACCTTGATGTCTGGCCAGTGGGTAGATTACAGGTGGTGATATGAGTGGTTCGTGTGTACATCTCACAGGGTGGGTGATTTGGGCTCACACCACTGGATGGGGGGGGGGCTCTGGCTACACTCCAGCTGAGGTGTTGTGTTACTTTCCAGCCCACAAGACCTGGAAAACCTGGGCCCACAATTGTTGCATGACCCCCCCCCACCCCCTCCCACAGCCTGAGGAGTTCTGTCCAGCTTGGGGTGTTGTGTGGTCTAGCCCATTGGGCAAACTGATTTGCTGGTTGGTGAGGGGGTAGTATGGTGCTGTACAGGATAGGATAGAATGAAGACTGTTGGAGCACTAAATTAATCCGCACACTTGTACAACAATTAAAAGTCAAAGACAAACATCTGAAATAATAATAACCATCAGTGTCAGCACAACGAGCACCTAAGTTTCACATTAGAGCACACTTCCAACAGAATCTTCCCAAATGCACCTAAAGCTCAATGAAAAGCAATAATAATAGAAAAAGACTCAATGGACCTCCACCAAATCTAATACCTGATCCTATTCCCAATACCTGATACGACCCCTTGTGATATAACGAAGATACAGATCTCAAAAGAATAATGAGAAATATGATTAGAGAAATCAAGGAGTTGAGGGAACATTTACAGGAGCTCTATAAACAAGCAAGTTAGAACCTACCAGAAATCAGCCGTAAAAAATAAATCCCTAGCTAGAGGAACAATCTGTCGGAAGAGGGTGCGTGGGAGAATGTAAGGCTTAGCATTAGGGTAAAGGTGAAACTACAACAATAACAGGACCATGGACACATCTTCATCATTGATTCTACTTTTTAAACATACAAGCCCCCCCTGGTGGATGGCTGGGACACATGAGCTGTGTGGGTTTGGGCACAACTGCTTGCAATTGGTTTTAAGCTGAAGGATGCTTGTACCAAAAATTAATCACTTCTTGGTAAAAAAACTGACAAAACAAAACAACAAAACCAAAACAAACCAAAGCGAGAAGATGCAGAAAACTTACGGCAGAACCATGTCTGCGATGGGAAGCATGACGGTGGGTAGGGGGTGGGGAGAAGATGGACAGGCGGATTAAAAAGTATGCCTGGAACTGGCATTGGAACAATGTTGTATGCCTAACACAAGCTCATTAATAAAACACACCAAGAATCAGCAATGAAATTGACAGTTGGCCTGATAAATTGGCGGATTGCAAATTACAAAGATATAGAAACACTGAAGAAAATTCAAGTTGAAATGAAAATAAATGCAACATTTACACAAAAAATTTGGAAAGTATGGGAGATACTCTTAATAGAATGGAAGAAGTTTAAAATAGAATATCAAAATTAGAAGACAATATCAAGAATTGGATAAATCAAGCAAAGAAAATAAAAACCAACAGAAAAGTGGAATAAATCAGCGTGAAATGGTAAAACATAAAGCGAGTTTACTAAGGGTAGGATATAACATTCAAGGTCCGGTTGTTTTTTGCGGTCTAATTCCTGGCGTTGTACTGGAATTCCTCTGGAGGTTCGGATAAAAGGGCCAGACAAGTAACGGTAACCTCTGCTAATGAAAGATATCTTGTCTCTGTCTAATTACATGACAAGTGGTTCTTTTCTTTGTTTTTTTTTTTTTTATGGATGGTTTGGAGGGGGGTACCAGTGTTTCTTTTTTTGTGAATTTTTATTTATTTTTTATGTGCAGAATATACTGTCTGCATGTAGGTTGGTGCACCCGTGAAGTGAAATGCTGGAGGTCAGAAAGAGGTGCGGCATTCCCGGAACTGGAGTTCTCTGGAATTGGGATTTACAAAAGTTCTCTCAGGCCACCATGTGGGCGCTTGGGGCTCAAACCCAGGGTCCTCATGTTGCAACTGAAGCAGTCGGTGCCTTAACTGCTAGGCCATCTCTCCAGCCCCGCAGTCGTTATGTTTCGATATCTGTTCTGGCTCAATTAAAGAAACTTGATTTGGGCTGGAGAGATGGCCTAGCAGTTAAGAGTGCCCACTGCTCTTTGCAGAGGACCCGGGTTTGACCCCCAGCACCCACATGGGTGGCTGAGAACTGTCTTTAAACCAGTTCCAGGGGAATCCGACACCCTCTTCTGAAATCCGCGCAGCATTGCAACAACAGGGTGACAGACCTACGTGCAGACAGTACATTCACGCACATACAAAAAAAAAAAAATAAATAAATAAAAAATAAAATAACTGATTAAATAAAAAGCTAGTTTATAGCGGCATGCAGCCAGAAGGAGACAGCTTGGATGGACATGATAAATCATCTGCTTAATTCCAGTCAATATTTATGTTCCTTTTTTTTTTTTTTTTTTTTTTTTTGGTCTTCGAGACAAGGTCTCCCTGTAGCTCCACCTGGCCTGGAACTCACTCTGTAGACCAGGCCGGTCTTGAACTCACAAAGATCCTCCTGCCTCTGCCTCCCAAGTGCTGGGATTAAAGTCATGTGCCACCACGCCCGCGTTTATGTTACCTTTTATTGGAAAACTGCAAACCAGGATATGGGATTTAGGAAAGTAAAGAGACTACTTCTGTTTGTAATAAATCATTTATGTTTAAGATATGCCTAAAATAGTTTAAATCTCTCTCTTCAGCTTTGCCTGTTATGTTATGGTGTAAAATCTCTTCAAAATGTTTATGCAAGGCTTCTCAGGCTTTTCTTCAAGCTGGTTTAACCTATTTTTTTTGGATGCTTAATTCCCATATTTAACAACTGTACCAATTTAACCAAGAGATTTAAGGGACAATTTCGTCCCTTGCCCTTTGAGTTCAATTAGTCCCAGGGGATTTTGTACGGGGCATCTCTTAAAATGTTCTGCAATTGTGAGTCACCAGGCTCCCTGTGCAGGGAGGTCTTGGAGATCCACTAACAGAACCACAGCCAATGTTCAGTCTATAAAGTGGAAGGTAAGCATGGAGGAACGTCAACTCCTGCTCCAAAGGGAAGCCTGTTCTAGGAAGACCTGACGTTGTCCCGGGGAGATAGAACTGCTTACGAATAGCCAGAAAAAGTCAGGTGCTCCACTCTTGAAAACCTGAGTGCCCCATGAAGACCAGAACCTCAGTTGACCTTGAGAAAAAAAAAAAAAAAAAAAAAAAAAAAAAACATTTGATTAATCTGGGCTAATTGTGTGGGCCTAAACACACAACAATAAAGTACAACCAAAATATTATTCAAATTATATCTATTAAAGCCAGAAAAAATATGTTTCCAGTCGTTAGGCTTAATAAATGCTGGAGAGGTTCTGGGGAAAGAGGAACACTCATCCACTGCTGGTGGGAATGTAAAGTCATACAACAACTATGGAAAGCAGTTTGGAGAACACTTAAAGGACTCAGAATGAGCCTGCGACCTGACCCAGTCATACCACTCCTGGGTATGTACCCAGAAGACTCATCCTATCACAGAGATACATGTACATCTATGTTTATTGCAGCTATTTTCACAATATCAAAGAGCTGGAAGCAACCAAAGTTTCCCTCAACCAATGAGTGGCTAAATAAAATGTGGTACATCTACACAATGGAGTTCTATGCAGCAGTAAAGGAAGACGACATCATGAACTTTGCAGGCAAATGGATGGAACTAGAAGCCATTATGCTAAGTGAAGTAACACAGTCCAAGAAAAACAAATGACAAATGGAATCCTTCCTATGTGGATGTTAGCACCAAATCCCTAATTGTAAGGAAAATTAAACAAAGGTAATGTTATATTTATTTTTTATCTGAAAGCAACTGTGCCATCATAAGGTGAATCCCTTAATGGGCCCTAGAATTAACCTACCACTTATTTTCAGACTTTGTAATTTTGGTATATGGGTGGGAGATATGTATGCATATTTCAGACTTACATAAAATAAAAGGAAAAATGTGAATTCCTAGAAATGTTTCAGAATTAACATATAGTTTATTTTCAGAATCATAATTTTGGTGTATGTGTGATGTGTATATGGACATTTTAGAGCAATATAAATTCGAGGGAACAGCAACAACCAAAGGATTTGGTCAAAGAACTGAGTGAAACAGTAAACTTCTGCCCCAGACAATAAACCTCTGCATAGAAAAACTATAAAAAGACTGAGAAAAAGATGCAAGAAAGATATTGCATGATTCACAAATTTGGGTGGGGTGGGGGTCATGGAAAGGGGAATGTGTCTAAGTTGGACTGAGAAATGTACAAAGTGCACAGAAATTCAATAAGAATATTTTGTTATATGAAATAGTGTTAAACTGGCATAAAAACCTTATCTCATGACCTTGATTTACAATGTAGGGTCACCTGCAGCCCAAAGGACAAGCCCACTATTGTTTTCAATTAATGCTCAATAATAAAATTTACTCTTTTTTAGCACCTATTAATTGGAAACTAATAACCTGACTATTAAAACACCTGGGAAGTAGATTCTGAGTCCAGCCATCATTGCCAAATGAACAGAAGGAGAAACTTAATAAATGGACGCTTTGAAACCCCTTGTTAAGAAATGCTCCTCTCAATGGACAATGGCAGTTAATTCTTATAAGTATAATATCGACTAAACTGATATGGTTTGTTTACATCATTTATGTACATGTTCATTCTTGACAATTTTTTTTTAATTTTTTTTTATTAATTTTATTTATTTCTGTATGTGTATGTATGTACTGTCTGCATGCAAGTCTGTGCACCCGTGTCGTGCAATGCCGCGGAGTTCAGAAGAGGGTCTCGGATTCCCCTGGAACTGGAGTTCTCCTGGAATTGGGGCTTCAGACGGTTCTCAGCCGCCATGTGGGTGCTGGGGATCGAACCCGGGTCCTCTGTAAGAGCGGTCGGCGCTCTTAACCGCTAGGCCATCTCTCCAGCCCATTCTTGACAATTTTTATCTGAATAAAAATGTGAAGCTAAAATATCTTTTAAATTTATAGAACAACAACAGAAGAAATTCTAATGGACTCTCAATTTGGATATTCGAATTCACTCTGTTCTTACTTCTCCTGGTCCTCTGCCTAGATTATATACCTAATTACTCCTACTTTCACTTCACTTTCATGGGCACTAGTCAAGGATTTTTTTTCCCTTCATAGTTATTCTTTTGGTTGTCCTTTAGGTAGACCCTCTGAATGGGCAGTCTCCAGTTGCCACAGCCAATGCCCTTCTCAGCATGGATGCATCAGAGTGGTCAGCACACAGATTCCCTTCTGTATGTGATTAGGATGACTCTTTTCAGAGGGTAAAATAACTAAACAGGAGCTAGAAATTGACTGGGCAGTTTAGTGATGAGATTCCTCAAATTACCAGAGTCTTTCTCTGCTGAGAACTAAAGGCTTCCTGGACCAGCTGGTACACTTATCCTGCTGGTAGCCCTGAAAAAAAAAAAAAAAAAAAAAAAAAAAAAAAAAAAAAAAAAAAGGAAAGGGAGGCAGAAAAAAAAAAAGAGAATTACATGCCAAGCTCTATAAATTGATTATTTCACCAGAAAAGAAATGGAAATTCTGCCCCCTTTCTTTTTTTTTTTTTGGCTTTGTTTTTTCATTGTCATTTTGTATTGTATTGAAAAGAGAAAAAAAAGCAAATAATCATTTAATAAATTTTCTTGACTCAAACTATGCTTTCTTGAGGTGGCATGCTCTCCACACTGGCTTGCATTCTATACTATCATTTATTTAATTATCTTCATTCCTAGTTTCCAATTTTCTGTGTATGCTTTATGGCATTTCAAGCATTCATTGACCAGGAAACACAAGTTTAAAGAAATGAAGGTTAGAAAATTATTAAATAATGTATAATATTTATAAAAACAAAACATAAGAAATAGGAAAGGAATTATTTGAACATCAGCGTGGTTTGACACATTTTTCAATGAGAGGTGACAATTCTATTGGGCTATATGTAAAAGAGCTTGGGGTTCCTTCAGATTAATTTCAAATTAACACAGGGGCAGTAATTTATCAACTGAAATCACAAATGAAAAATTAAGAAATATATCGTTTTTGACTCTCTTGTTTTCTTTCTAAAATCCCATTTTGTTTCAATTTTTTCAACCTTAGTGATGAAGTATAGTGATGGTGTATAGTGTGATATTTCTATATATGTGTTCCATTCTGTTGAGATTAAGAAGAGTAACTAGAATTTCAAACTTCTTAATCATTTGTCATGACTGTGTATTGGGAGCTTTCAAGTTCATTTCTTATTTTTAATATAAAATAAGTACAGTTTTTACATTTTACTGTTCAAGTTTAAATGATTTTTGAGGAAAGAAAACCAATATGCAAATGAAAATAGTAATTTAATTTTGGCAAGTTATATGTCCAATAAATCCCACTACCCTGAAACTCCAATTATTAACAGCTATTAATGAAATAGTTTATGTTACTCTTTTTTATATTTCAGAATAAATATCAATTTCATAAAGAGGTCATAATCATTAGAGTGTGGATTATGCAACTATGCAGGAAAGAGAGAAATACAATGTTATATTCTCAGGGATCAGTGAAACAGAGGGATGATACTTTGTGAATTCTTCCAGATATATATTTTCCCAACTTTTCTCCATAAAACTTATGGTATTGTTTAAAATAATAACAAGAAGACAAACTAATTTTTTTTCATAAAATTAATGGAATGATAGTATTTAAACTTAAATATTAATCACTCCTCCCAATATATGACCTCTGATAGTTTTTTAAAAAGAGGCTTAATACAGGGAGACCCTGTCTCGAAAATACCAAAAACAAACAAACAAACAAAAAATGAGGCTTAAATGAACATGATGCTATTAATATCAGCATGTGAAACCCATTTGTGAATTATATCTTCTGTAATGAACTGTTGTTAACTTCTTTATGTAAAATATTAACTGAAATTGGAGTTTCTTGGCTAACTGCTTAAGTGCATTTTTCTTGCTTGAGGTATCATTATAAGTAACATTTATGGATCTTTTAAAAATTAATAAGGAATTTGTTAGTCCAAATGTAGACTATAGTACTTTAGATTTAGAAAAGAAAAACACACATAAGACAGGACTTATATACCAGTTTGTCTTCTACTGAAGGTCAGAATTTTTATTTTTTATTTTTTTGTATTAATTTTATTTATTTCTGTATGTGTATGAATGTACTATTTGCATGCAGGTCTGTGCACCCATGTCGTGCAATGCCACGGAGGTCAGAAGAGGGTGTCAGATTCCCCTGGAACTGGAGTTCTCCTGGAAGTGGAGTTTCAGACGGGTCTCCGCCGCAATGTGGGTGCTTGGGATCGAACCCGGGTCCTCTGTAAGAGTGGTCGGCGCTCTTAACCGCTAGGCCATCTCTCCAGCCCCAAGGTCAGAATTTTTAAAAGTATATCAATTATAACAGAATACCCACTCAGAGTATGAAAATTTTATCTGTTGTTGAATGTCTTCATTGTTAAACATTAAAGACCATTAATTTCAACTGTTCTGATCCATTTATACTTTCAGCATTAAGTGTTTTAATCATCTTGTTGTTTCAGTATCATAGAGATTGTATTTTCTTATTGTGCGGTGTGTTTTATTTATTAAGAAAACAAAGGGGAATTGGAACTGAATATAAAACTATTTTACCTGATTTGTGTTATTTATTTATTATGTTATTAACATTATCTTAAAATGTTAAGGTATAATAAGGTTTTGCTGGGAGTGGTGGCACATGCCTTTAATCCCAGCATTGGAGAGGCAGAGGCAGGTGAATCTCTGTGAGTTCAGGGCCAACCTGGTCTACAGTAGCAAGTTCCAGGACAGCTGGGGCTACAGGGAGACCCTGTCTCAAAAAGAAAAAAACAACAACATATAATCAGAATTTGAAACCACATAACATCAATAGTCAATATCACTGAAAGTTCTATGCATTTAAATCCCATTAAAGAAGGGGTAGATATGGAAATTTTAAGTGTCTACAAATAAATCTATTTTAATTTGAATTCTGTCATTTTCCTCAAAATTTTAGTCATTGTAAATAGTGAAATAAATTCAAGTTCTTGCTTATGACTACATAAAATAATACTGAATAATCATTTGTAAATGATATTTATAAACTAATACAATAGCAGAATATAGTTATTTCCTGAAAGACATTAGATAGAGTCGTTTTGAATTATAAACCTTACAGCCATCCTGATCTCAATAAATGATCATCCAGTAATAGGGTAAAAAAATCATAAAATTCTGAAGAGTTACAAATGCTACGTAATGGTTTTCTCTATAATATCATACTTACTTGCTCTGGCTATGAGTAAATAATAATGGCCAAATTATTAAAATCAGTAAACCCATTTAAAACAATTTTACTATTCTGTAAGCAGACTACTCTGATATATAGTTTGATATAAAAATGATTTAAATTGGCATACTTATATATTTGAAATAACTTGACAAAATAGTGAAGACATTCGTATCTTGTATTAAAACCTTTGCGGCACCTAGAAGGTAAGCTTCATTAGGAATCATTAAAAATAGTTGTTACTAGTAGGATCCACAGAGAGGCCTGATGTCTGCAGCAATCTGGGGCATTTCTTCCCTTCAATGCCCAGAGGAGTCAATCCTTCTGCTGGCACTTTCTGGTATATCCTACTCACTGCAAAGCTGCATTTTCTTTCTCAGCCATTAAGTTGGTGATACTCTGGCCTGTTGGAACATACAAATCCTTTCCCATAGTTAGTTTTAAGATTTGGGTTGCAAGCTTTTTTGACAAAAAGTTTTCATATCTATCTATATCCCCCTTTTTTATTTAAGGTTTTTATTTTTGACCCGTGAGTCTCAAAAAAGCATTTGTTTTATACATACCTATAGGGTGGAATCAAGGCACAGATTTCATCAAGTTCACCCATGCTGTTTTGGGTTACTGTATGTGATTAACTTGGGAAACAAATTTTATTTTTGAGTTAAATCATCCTATAGGTGAAAGAGATTGCTACCAGGTGATACTATATGACAGTAAAATTATAGAGAACATTTGTTTATACCAATCCCAAAGTAATTGTTATACAGTTCTTAGTTAAAGCTAATGTGGACAAGAGCAATTTATACCACCAATTAACTCAGATGCATTACCGTTTTTATCAGCCTTCAAACCGATGTTGTCCAATATGCACATATTTACTTTTACTAAGTCCTAAAACACCATGTATCCTGTAGACAGAGTCTGGGCAAAACTGGATACTTGTTGAACTCACGTCAATTAAACATGCACCAATCGAATAGACAACCGTGTCCCTCTCCCACCCCTCCCAATATTTGTCATTGTACTTTTTTATAGTACTATCATCTGACTTGGGTATTTTCTTTTTTTTTTAATTTTTTTAAATTTTATTTATTTCTGTATGTGTATGAACATACTGTCTGCATGCAAGTCTGTGCACCCGTGTCGTGCAATGCCGCGGAGGTCAGAAGAGGGTGTCGGATTCCCCTGGAACTGGAGTTCTCCTGGAATTGGAGTTTCAGATGGTTCTCGGCCACCATATGGGTGCTGGGGATCGAACCCGGGTCCTCTGTAAGAGCGGTCGGCGCTCTTAACCGCTAGGCCATCTTTCCAGCCCATGACTTGGTTATTTTCTACAGTAGTTTAGAACATGTAAATTTCATTGAGAGAATTAGCTTCATGTAGCAGAGAATACAAATAGAAGAATACTGTTTCTTCTTTACAAAATCCATAAAATGCTCTTAAAGTCTTAATTAAAAAAATAGCGTTGATATCTAATTCTTTAAATTTAATAAGCAGGGATTTGATGTGATGTTGTTTTATATTTTTGTTTTTGAAAGAACCATAAATAAATGGAATACTCAAAGCAGGGAGGAAACAAGAGGATGTAACTTTGTGCCGTGAATTTGAAAATTTGTGAAAACATCAGGCTCTATAAAATTAAGAAGTAGGTAAATACTAACTTTATGTGTATTATTTCAGCACTTTTCTCTTAGGCAAATGCTTATCTATTCATTGCTAGCTTCTCTTACATCAAGAGTTTTATATAAAATAAATACTATGATTATTTCACCTCACTGTGAAAACATTTTCAGGTCCATGTTTTGGTCAAATTATTGTAAGTGTTCTAAAGTACTATGCTATTTTCTAGATGACTATGACAGAATTTACAGTCACATGTAAGGGTACAAAAAACATACTGCAAAGGAAGTACTTTTATTCTATTTTGGCAGGTAAACAAATGAAGACACAAGTTCTAATTATGGGGGACTTTCTGCTTCCTTGAGAAACAAATGTCAGTTTTTATTTCTGTAAATATAATATAAAATAATTAAACACAAATTGGATCATTACAACACACAAATTACACTTAAAATAATAAGGGTAACATTCTGAGCAGGTGAACATGTCCCACAGAGCCCATCAGTCATATTCTTTTTTAAAAATTTTTTTTCTCTCTTTCATTTTGATTAATTACTTTTTGGTTCCTCTTTTATCTCCAGTCATCACTCATTAGGTAATTCAGTGACTAAACTCAATCTCTAAATTCTTTGGTCATTTTCATGGGACTCTCAGTAGACTGTAGTTTCTTGGTTTCCTAATAGTTAATCCAATTCAGTTTCAGGTTTAGTTTATAATGTGATGAATTATGATGTTAAATAAATTTAGATCATAATTACACTTGTAATAAAGTTGTAGGTGAAGCCATTTTCTCACTGCAGTAAGCATCAGCATAAGTTTCATAAAGTATACAAGATATAAAAGTTTATTTGTTAATGTGTTTCAAGTCTGAGAATAGAACCTGGCAAAAAAATGATGAATAATATATATTCATTTAAGTTGGCAATTGAGACCATATGGACTGCTAACAAATCCCCAATCCAACCTTTGGGAAAATAACAACAACAAAAAAGGATTTGAATAAAAATTCATCTATTTTTAAATTCTTGTCTTAAGTTATATTTTTTTTCAATTAAGTCTAGATGCAAATATATTTTCCCCAGAATTTTAATGAGGCGTTGACCCATGGCAAAATAAAAGAACATTAAAATACCCCTTGTATTAGTCACTTTTCTGTTGCTGTGATAAAGCACCATGACCAAAGGAACTTATAAAAGGAAGAGTTTATTTGAGCTTACAATTGATGGTTCCAGGGAATTAGAGTCCATTGTGGTGGGAGCCGAGGGTCACATCTTGCAAAGAGCACAGGAAGCAGAGAGAGGGTGACTGTAGACCACGAGGCTTGTTAAAACTCACTAAGCCTGCCCCCAGTGACACACTTCCTCTAGCATGGCCACACCCTCAAAGACCTCCAAAAACAGCACCACCAACTGGAGACAAATGTCTGAATACCTAGAGCCTATGGGGGACACTCATCCAAACCACCACACCTCTGTACTAAATCTGATATGGAATATGTCTTATTGGGTCTGTAACATAAATTCAAAAGTGAGACAGGTATAAGAGGAAATATATAATTATATGAAAATCACTGCTATTTTACTTTTATCAATATGGCGATACTTTGCTTTTAGTCCAAATGGTTTAGGTAGGGTCTTCTGAGAAGAGAATCAATGGAATATCTTTTATTTGTATGCTTGTCTACCATTTGTATATAATTTAAACATTTATCTATCATCTGTCTATCCATCTCTCTCTCTCTCTCTCTCTCTCTATATATATATATATATATATATATATATCTTTTTCCATCAAGAGAGTGATAGGAGAGATAAATATACATATAGAGAGCTAGAGGGAGGTTGAGAGGGAATAAAGACCCCAGATCAGCTGGCAAATCAAAGTCTCCAAGTCTACAGGGTGAAATGGTACACTAGAAGCCCAGAAGGGCTCTTGGTGTAAAAGAGATNCCTTAGCATTCCACATGCACGTCTGTCACGTGGACTACTGTGTCTTACACTGAGCTTGAGGCAAAGGTACTAAGGAATCTCTTTAAAAAAAATTTTTTTTTAAATTTACTTCCGTATGTGTATGAATGTATTGTCTGCATGCAAGTCTGTGCACTCGTGACGTGCAACGCCGCGGAGGTCAGAAGAGTGTGTCGGTCTCCCCTGGAACTGGAGTTCTCCTGAAATTGGAGTTTCAGACGGCTCTCGGCCGCCATGTGGGTGCTGGGGATCGAACCCGGGTCCTCTGCAAGAGCGGTCGGCGCTCTTAACCGCTAGGCCGTCTCTCCAGCCCCCATTTTTCAATTAAAAAATATTCAGGTCTTCAGTTACTTTGATGAGACCCACACACACATTATGGAGAATTTTCTACTTATTTAAAGTTCAACATATTTAATTTTTAATAATATACAATCCAAAATTCATCTGGCTGTTATTAACTGTCATACTGGGTACATATTCAATTTTCTCTAACTTCAAACTTGAATAAAATTTGACATTCAAATATAGTAAGGCAAACAGTATTTTTTTTCATTTTTCAGTAAATATAATACCTGATGCTACTATACAAAAGTATATTAAAACATACATCAACTTGCTATGTAATTTAGGAATGTAAAATAATATTTATTTTTACCTGCATGCAACTCTACTATTAAAATGTGAATCCCTAAACATCTTTTGAAATTAACCTATAGAATATTTTCAGATGACATAATTTTGGTATATGTGTGGAGTATGTACATGCATATTTTTGGAGCAGTGTAAAATCAAAGGGAACAACAACAAACAGCAAAAAAAATTTGTTCAACCAACTGAATGAAACAGTAAACTTCTGCCAAAACCAGTAAATTTCCACATGGAAAAATGTAAAAAGGCCTGAGAAAAAAGATGCAAGTCATATATGGCAGAATGCATGAGCTCTGGCAGGGTGGGGGGCAAGGAACGGGGAATGGCTTTAAATTTGATTAAGAAATGTATGAAATTCGCTAAAGTTCAATAAAAATTAAGAAAATAAATAATTAGCTGGCTATTTGTCAGATAAAAAAGAAATATATTTGAATGCACTCTAAAATCCCTTTATGTGACTGAAGTATGAAAGCTTCCCTGATGAGTAACATGCATATGACTAGATGTAAAATAGAATCCTAAATAATAAAACATATGTTTCTGAAGGATTTTGTTTGCATTTTTGTATTTTGATAAAACTTAAACTGCTGTGTTTTCTATATAGCCTTCCTATACCTAATGAAACACACACACACACACACACACACACACACACACACACACATTTATGACCAAAGTACTAATGTTGCTCTCTAGTTACTGTTGAATTTCTTCTCAAGAATTTTCATACACAGATAGCTGGTTTTTTTTGGGGGGGTGTCTTTGTGAGACTGGGTCTCCCTTTAGTCCCAGCTGGCCTGGAGCTCACTATGTAGACCAGGCGGGTCTTGAAATCAGAGATCCATCTGCCTCTGCCTCCCAAATGCTAGGATTAAAGGCGTGCTGCGCCACCATGCCAGGCAGAGCTGTTTTTCCAAAGGTTAAATTCACTCCTCAGAGTAGTTTGTCTCTGAGGGCTAGTTGCAATGGCTGTATGAGAGCCAGGTTTTCTTGCCTAAGGGAATAGAGGGAAGTGTAACCCAGAGGGCATTTTCTGCCTTTACAACTGTCCCCATTTTAGAACCCTGAACTACAAGGTTGTTACCATGGAGCTGCTTCCTCTACCCAATGCTGCTTAGCTCACTCCATCACAATATTTGTAACTTCCCAAGTGAATCAGGACATGCAAATGTTCATCACTGTCCCAGACCTTAAGTTAAGCACATAGAAATAATGCTTAAAGGGTCCTTGATGAGGCCAGGGACAAAAAATGGTAATTATCAAAATCAATAATATTCATGTTAGTTGCATATATTCATCTTTATTCTATAAAATATACTTTACAAGTTTCTGTCACATTTCTGTTATGAATTCATTATTAATTCCAGTGTCTGTGAGAATGTGAATTGCTGATTATGCTCTGATTATTCCATTCATCATTATTATTAGTTGATATCAAGTAGAGGCATGTTTGATTACTTATTCAAAGTATGAATTTGAAATGGTCTTATTGAAAAATGTGATTAAAATGAGGATATTATTCCTTTTCTACTTTCATTCAATGTGAATAACAGTATTTTATATTTTAGGTGTGTCTTATCTATCATTATTTTTCAAATCCTTTCAAAAAATACAGAGCTCTCATCATGCAGGTGACCTTGTGTTTCAGCACACAGCATTGGAGAATGAATCCTGGGTTTTGTTTATCTGATTGCAAATAAGAAGTTCTTATTTTTGAGCGGCTATCCAGTTTATAGAAAGTTGTAGGATCAAGAAGGACTATTTGGCCAGATGCAATCTGACAATGTCAGGTGAAGAAAAGGCTTAGAAAATCATTGAACAAAAAGATTCCTCTTACAGGAAGAAGTAAGAACTCACTCCTGATGGAGGAGTCAAGAAGGTGCTTCAGCTGTGGTTATTGTCTTACAAATCCTTCAATTTCTTCACAATAAAAACCAGTATCATGCTAACTTAGTAAAAGGATCATATAGCCATTAAATGATGAATAAGAAGACCAGTTGCTTTTCATTTATGATATACACTAAATACACGTTTTGATGTTCTAAAGCTGATAGAAATAAAAATGTGATTTGTGCTTTTTCAATCATCTCTCCTCATAGTTTTCACAATGCAGTGACATTGAACAGTATATTTCTGATAGTTCTTAAAAACATTGGACAATGCATATTTACTAAATACTTCAGAAAAACATTTAGATCCCAATAAAACTTTACATAGATCAAATTGGTAGAATGGATATTATTTTCTCTTTCAGCTGCCATACTGTTTTCCTCAGGCACACAATGCAAGCCTTATTATACTCAGTTTTGCTGTTCTTTCATTGCTTTAATTTTTCTATAACAAGTTGTTATAGAGCACCTATCTATATGAATGTTAATTTTAAGATTGTAAATATAATTTATAGTTTTTGGTTGAATAATATTTCTGTTTAACAGACTTTTTAAATTTTTAAAGTTATAATTGCCAGAATATCCTCAATAATTTTGTATCACTTCAATTTGTTCTGTAAAAATATAATACACCTTGATCCTTCTGTACACTATTTTAATAGTTTCCTGGTGTTTTTTAGGTACCTGGAATGTGGATAGAAGTCCTAAGTAATATTTATGAAGAAAACAACACAGCAACTGAGAGCAATTGCAGTAATGAAACAAAAACATAATACTAGAGAATTCTTCACAGTGAGGCATCAGAATCATGATATTTTTACAAATATTAATATAGAAAGAGACAGATTTGAGAATTGGGGAAACACTTTCATACTTATATTCCTTTCTTTCCCACACTCTATATTCTGCGTTTTCACATTTTATCTTAGACAAATTGTCTCTCCTTCCACATACAATATCCACCATTTCAGCTAGTTCTCTCTCCTTTCCCTTTATTTCTCAAAAACAAACAAACAAACAACAACAACAAAACAGATGAGCAGTGGAAACTAGTGATTGTCTTAGGAAACCTCATATAATCTATGAAAACTCCTGCGTAGAAAAACAAAGAAGTTCTTTGCTGCTATAGCTTCCTACTACATAATTAACTAAAGTCACCAGCCAACTCCCAGTTTTCTTAAATTGGTCTGAGGCACCGCACATCCTTAGGAGACAAAGAAGGAGTGTAGTCCGAGGCTTCCCCTATTTATCGGAAGCAACATTCACTTGTTTTGTTTAAGTTCTAGCTATGTAGATACTGGGAAAGATTTCTGATACTTATAAATCTGATTAATGCAACCGGTTTTTTTTTTTTTTTCATACTTAGTAAAATCTGATTAATGCAACCGTTTTTTTGTTTTTTTTTTTTTTTTTTTTTTTTTTTTTTTTTGTTTTTTCTNTTTTTTGTGACAGCTCAGAATTTTAAATGAAGCATCCTTCCAGGGCCCAGGTCAGGCTATCTCAGTAATTACCATGAGACTTAAAACAGACATTTTAAAACTGACCATGTTACCATGATAAATAAAATGATTATTAATGCATTATTATGACATATAAGGCAAGGCAGTATGTAAAATATTTAACTCTGTGGCACATATATAAGCCTTTTGGACAGCTCAAATATATTAACCATGATCACGTCTCCTGGAAGCAAAGCAAATCACATCTTTTAAATTTGAGAGTAAAGGTACATATTTGTCAGATGAAAGTTGAGCCATGATTCAAAGACATACATCTGCTTCTTAATTTAAAAGCTATTATCAATGGGACACAAAACACAGGAAGGAAAAATTTGTTTAGAAAAACTTTACTGAGACTAATAAAATATTTCATTTCATTTCCATTCATTAGTAAGCTATTTATTTGGACTATCAAGAAGGGCTTGGTAGTAATTTCTTGAAGAGTTACATGTAAATAGGAGACTTGTATTCTTGTTTATATAGTTATGAACAGATGTAAGGAAATAAGTAAATATTCTCTTTAGTATTAAGGTTAGATTTATTTAGTTGTTTTCAGATGGAAGTTGAGTGATTTTCTTGACAAAATAAGGGCAGATATGTGTTTAGTTGTGGAGGATTTTTTTTTCATGTCAAATGTATTGAAAGCTAAAATATATGAAGTAGAATGTGTTATATTACACAAACATTCACTATTAATGTAGTATTTCAAACAAACTGCAATAGGGTTGAATATGTTTTAAGCTTTAACAGGTGCATAAGGAATCTTCCAAGAATCATTATTGTCTAAGAAATTTGAAATTTTTCCATATTTAACCAGCCTTAAAATGTTACGCCAAGAATAAAAAACTATTTGGATTATGTTTTTTGTTCAGAGCCCATATGTCAATGGCAGGTTAAAATGCATCACTTTCCCATCTGCAAATTGTCTGTTACACTACTGATGTGAACCTTTGTTTTTATTTTCTATGACATATAAATATTTTATTTTAATGATCATTATACCCCATTATCATCATCCAACTCCAAGGCAATCAGAAGAATGACACTTGTATTATTCAGAACTTATATACAAAATCCATGAGTCTGTGCTCACAGTAGTCAGGATAGCCCCAGTGAATGCTAAAATTAATTTGGAACTTCATTATAAATTTAGTAAACATTCAAACTCCACTAAATATGATTATTTTTTTACTATATATTGCATTTAAATTTCATGTGTACGAGTGTATTGCCTGCTTGTATTTAACGCACCTGTTATATGCAGGATAGAAGATGTCATTGGATTCCCCTGGAACTGGAGTTACAATGGTTGATAGCCAACATGTGGGTACTGGGAACCAACCCCCCAGGTCCTCTGCAAGAGCAGCCAATGCTCTGAATCACAAAGCCCTCTCTCTATCCCCACCTCATGATTGTTATTTCTTGAAATCTTATAAATCATAACTCAAATTATCCCTATGTTCAGATATAAGTTATAATCAATAAAATATTATTACTACACCCTGAAATGAATCTCTATTCTGCCTGTATATATTAGTATATAAAATGGTAATTAAACTAACAACCGAATTTCTTTTATTTTGTTTTTTAAATATTTTAATATATTTTTTAATTTTTTAAAATTTATTTCTGTATGTGTATGAATGTATTGTCTGCATGCAAGTTTGTGCACCCGTGACATGCAGTATTTTAATATTTTTATATCTATGAGTGTGTTGCTTGCATGTAGGTAAGTGCCACTGTGTCCTGCATTGCCCATGGAGATCAGAAAATGGTTTTGAAACCCCTGCAACTAGGGTTGAGGAAGGTTGTTAGCCACTATGTGGGTGCAGGGAATCAATACCAGGTCCTCTGCAAGAGCAGTCAGTGCTGTTTCTCCCTGAGCTATCTCACCAGCCCTTGTTCTTTTTTATTTTTATTTTTTTATTTTGTGTGTGGGCATGTATGTATATGTGAATTTGCTCCTGTAAGTTAGTACAGTCACATGCATACCATGACATGCTTATAGAAGTCAAATGTCGGGGCTGGAGAGATGGCCTAGCGGGTAAGAGCACCGACGCTCTTGCAGAGGACCCGGGTTCGATCCCCAGCACCCACATGGCGGCTAAGAACCGTCTGTAACTCCAATTCCAGGAGAACTCCAGTTCCAGGGGAATCCGAGACCCTCTTCTGACCTCCGCGGCATTGCACGACACGGGTGCACAGACCTGCATGCAGACAATACATTCATACACATACAAAAATAAATAAAAA
>VZQC01004719.1:1068734-1126046 GCA_009823505.1 Rhizomys pruinosus
CTCTTCTTGCAGGTATCCCAGTTTAGAGGCAAGGAGCCTTTACCTTTTGTGGGGCCTTAGATCCCCTGGCCAACATCTCCCTGGTAGAATAATCCATTACTGATGTCAGAGCTCCTGTATTGATATATTTTGCTTAAGTGCATAGTTTAAGGACTTAGTATTATATTTGGTTCTGACCAGAGAATTATCCTTTTCACAGTTCTTATGCACTAAAGTCTGTCTTTAGCTAAAGTGTTGGGATATCAGAAATATGCCATAGCCTTTCTTTTCCTTTAGAAGTCAGTGTGCTAGATCTCAGCTGGGCCAGGAGAAGAGGGAATTACTCCCCAAGTCTTTTAGAGTGAGAATCTTCTTGGTGCAGCCATGAAAGGAAGTATCAGAGAGAACCTTCTTCTCTTAATTGATATAAAACAACAATTAGAAAGAAGTTAGATAAAATGTGTATTACGATTTCAGTTTAGGAACAAGTTTTTACTAATGTAACAGAACAACATTCACAATAAATTAGATATAAAATATAAGAATTAAACTTCACTTGTAAATCATCTGAATATTTACAGAGACATGTTTGTACATGTAAAGCACATGATAATTTGAATATGATACACTCAACTCTGACTCTAAACAATAAATACCAAAGGGGAAAAGTGAGCTTCAACATCCATTACATTCCACCTTTTTTATAACTGCAGACAACTTAAGATTCTATGCACTGTTTGAACTACTCTAAATGACATAGGCATACTGAAAAAAATGAAACTTCCAGTCATGTGTATTGGGGCTTGTGCAGTATAACAAAAACAGCTTAAGGGTGAGATAAAGGTTTGTTCACTTCTCAATTTCCTTCCTTCCTTCCTTCCTTCCTTCCTTCCTTCCTTCCTTCCTTCCTTCCTTCCTTCCTTCTTTCCTTCCTTCCTTCTTCCCTTTCTTCCTTCCTTCCTTCTCACTCTCTCACTCTCATTCTTTTTTTAATTTTCTTTTGTACTTTGTAATGAAGTGTAAAATACTTAGAAGTAATCAAACTCTTCAAAAATGCATAGGCTAATGAGTTTTGACAAAATGCAGACAGCTTTTTAACCACACATTCAGATCAGGAACAGAGTATCCAGGGAATGTTGCACATGTACAAATAGACCACTATTCCTCCATCGGTTATGAATGAATTTGGAGAACATTGTGGCAAGTGAGCTAGGGAAACAGGGTAAAACAAACGCTTCAAGAGCTCACTCAGGGGTGGAATATAAAGTAAGTGTGTCAAAGAACTTGGTGGACAAATATTAGCTACCAGATAATGGAGGAACTGTAGAAAACAGGGAGAAGGACTGATCAATGCTTATGGTATTTTATTCAATAAGAATTGCATTTCTGATGTTCATTGGCACAGTACAGTAGACATAACTAGCAACACTGTGTTGTATATCTCAAAAGAGTAAGGAGAGAGAAATGTAAATACCCTCCAGGTAAAGAAGTAGTAAATAAAAATATGTCTGGCAAGAGTGCTCAGAAGCTCAGTTCCTGGGTACAAATCACAGTGATCTTAGGGAGGACAGCCTGGAGATTTCTTTCTCAGAAAATGGACCAAGATTTTAGCATTTTGTAGAAATTGCTTATCTTCTGGATAATTTTCTCAAATCTTTGTAATTTGTTGCTCAACAATGAATATCTTTCCGTGTTAGTGTATATTTTACATTATTATATATGTAGTAGACTTTGGAATAATTATGATCTAATTTTTATGTAGTTTTCTTAAAGGATATCTGTCAGAAATCTTCCTTTCAAAATTTATTCTCTATATTTTCTGTAATAGAATGTAAATTTCTACATTAGACTTCTACTGATATGAAAGCATAATATAATGTGCCTAATTAAAAATAACCCCTAAATAAAAAGAAATGATAAAGACAACATCACTTACCACCCCATGATGATAAACAAATTTTGTGTATTAAGTACCATCTCATCTTTACTGTGGTTCAGTTTATGATAAGCAATTTCATGACTAGCCTCTTTTTCTTTCTTGTTTAAAATATTTTTTTCTTGGGATGGAGAGATGGCCTAGCGGTTAAGAGCGTCGACCGCTCTTGCAGAGGACCCGGGTTCGATCCCCAGCACCCAAATGGCAGCCGAGAACCGTCTGAAACTCCAGTTCCAGGAGAACTCCAGCTCCAGGGGAATCCGAGACCCTCTTCTGACCTCCACGGCATTGCACGACACGGGTGTACAAACTTGCATGCAGACAGTACATTCATACACATACAGAAATAAATAATAATAAAAAAATTTTTAAATATTTTTTTCTTTCTAAATCATCTGATTACTTACTATGGGTTACTTTCCCTACTCATCCTTTCTGTTCAATGTGAGGTAACAGTGAAGATATTTTTTTCTTATGGGAAAGTCCAGGTGAACTGTGAGCATTGAGTATAAGAGGAAAATTATGTTGTTGCATAGCATTACTTTTTATTTTGCGTGGAAAGGTATGGCTTCCAAGTACATTGGTGAACATAACTGTATTTAAAATCCAACCTAATAAATTTATATTCTGAATAAACTTATTAAAATAATAGGCAAGAATTATACTGAAATCAATTCCAATTATTTTATGTGTGATGAGTGAAGGAACATTAAAGTAAGAACATATATGAGATTGAGCTTTAAAACTGGGTTCTCATTACACTCTGAAATATATGGAATTATATGTACTTGTGGTGAAAGTGGAAAATATCAAAGACTGTTACATTTACATTACTGTTACATTACTGTTTTTTGTTTGTTTGTTTGTTTGTTTGTTTTGTTTTTTTTTTTTTTTTGGTATTTTTGAGACCGGGTCTCTGTTTAGTCCCAGTTGACCTGGAGCTAGGTATGTAGACCAGGCTGTCCTTGACCTCACAGAGATCTGCCTCCCAATTGCTAGGATTAAAGGCATGCACCACCACAACCATCACATTACTGTTTTAAATGTACCCAGAATTATTACCTAGAAAAGGCATCTTTTACTGTATGATGGGGAACAATGGTGGGTGGAGTCAGAATGGTTAGAAATGCTGATACCTCCCATTGCTTCCAGCATAGGGCAAGTGGCAGGCTGGGCTCCCGTGTCAGCAGGTTGAAGGATCACACAAACCCCATAGCTTCAGGCGCAGGGAGATTAACAGACCTCTACATTACAGGTATAGAAGAAGGAGAAGAATCCCAGGATAATGGTATGGACAATACCTTCAACAGAATTAAAGAAGAAAACCTCCCCAAATTGAAAAAAGTCATACCCATACAAATACAAGAAACACACATAGAACACCAAATAGACAAAATCAGAAAAGAAATTCCCCATACCATATCATAGTTGAAACGCTAGACATCCAAAACAAGGACAAGATATTGAAAGCCACAAGAGAAAAACAAGTTACATATAAAAGGAAACCCATCAGAATTACAGCTGACTTCATTTCAAACTATGAAAACCAGAAGAATATGGACCAAAGTAGTCCCAGTGCTAAATGACATTAGATGCCAACCCAGATTACTAGACACAGCAAAAATGTTGATTAAAATTGAAGGAGAAAGAAAAATCTTTCATGATATAAACAAGATGAAAGAATACATGTCAAAAAACCCCAACACTTCAGAAAATAGTCAAAACAATTCAAAGAACAGAGGAAAGTAGCAACTATCCCCAAGCAGCTAAAGAGAGAAATTAAAAGAATAACTGTAAAAATGCAAAAAATAGACCAAGAATGCAAATAGAAAATAAGGTGAAAGGAAGCAACACACATTTCTCATCAATTACCTGAAATGGTAATGACCTAATCTCCCAAATCAAAAGACATAGACAGGGAGAATGGACTAGGAAAAGAGAACCCATCTACATGCTGTCTATAGGAAACACATCTCAGTGTCAAGGACAGGCACCAATTTAAAGTGCAAGGATGGAAAAAGACATTCCAGGCAAATGGTACCAAAATATTCCCATTACTAAATGACTTAAGATGCCAACCTAGATTACTATACTCAGCAAAAATGTCAAATATAGTTGAAGGAGAAAGAAAAAAAAACTTTCATGCATACAAAAATGAAAGAACACGTTTCTCAGAATAAAAAAAAAAAAAACACTTCAGAAAATACTCAAAGCAGTCCACAGAACAGTTGAAAGGAGAAACTATCCTCAAGCAACCCAAGAAAGAAATTAACACAAGCATAACAGAGTAAATAAATACCTAGACAATGAATGCAAATGAAAAATAAGTTGAAAGAAAACAACACACATCTCTCAGTAATAACCTTAAATATCTAAATGCCCCAATAAAAAGACATAGTTTGGGAGAATGGATTAGGAAACAGAATCCATCTATATGCTGCCTACAAGAAACCCATCTCACCCTTAAGGACAGACACCACCTTAGAGTGAAAAGATGGAAAATACATTATAAGCAAATGGTACCAAAAAGCAAGCAGGAGTTGCTATTCTAATATCAGACAAAATAGACCTCAGGTTCAAATTAATCTGAAAAGACAAAGAGGGCCATTATATCCTTATCAATGGAAAAATTAACCAGGAACAATCTTAAAGGTTTAGGCACCAAACTCTGGTGCACTGAACTTTGTAAACACAATTCTTCAAAAACTCAAGTCACAGATTAATCCCAGCACGCTAATAGAGGGGGAATTCAACACCCTACCGAGTCCCTTGGATAGGTCAACTGGACAAAAAAATAAACAGAGAGACATCTGAACTGAACAATACAATACACCAAGTGGACCTCACAGATATCTACAGCATATTCTAACCAAACACCAGAGAATATACTTTCTACTCAGCACCCCAAGGAACATTATCCAAAATCGACCCCATACTGGGACACAAAAGAAACCACAACAAATACAGAAGGATAGAAATTATTCCATGCATTCTATCAGACTACAGTTCAAGAAAGCTCAATATGAACACCAGAATAAATCCCACTTGTCAGCCATTGTCCTTATTTCCCGTGTAGCAAATGGCACCAAAAAGAAAGCAGGTGTTGCTGTTTAAATATCAGACAAAATAGACTTCAAAGTAAAAGAAATCAGAAGAGACAAAGAAGGCCATTCCATTTTTATCAAAGGAGAAGTTGACAATTAAGATTTCATAATCACGAATATATATATGCACCAAACTCTGGTGCACCAAACTTTATAAAGACAATTCTCCAGGACCACAGGGCACAGATTAACCCCAGTACACTAAGAGTCGGGGATTTCAGTACCCCACTGAGCCCTTTGGATAGGTCAACCAGACAAAGAATAAACAGAGAGACATCTGATCTGAATGACATGATACACTAAATGACCTCAACAGACATGTACCAAATATTCCATCCTAATACCAGAAAATACACTTTCTATTCAGCACCCCATGGAACATTCTCCAAAATTGACCACATACTGGGACACAGAAGAAACCTCCACAAATACAAAAAGTTTGAAATAGTTTCATGCATTCTATCAGACCACAACACAATAAAACTCATCATCAACACCAGGATAAGCCCTACTATCTACAAGAACATTTGGAGACTAAACAACACACTCTTTAATAATGAATGGATCAAGGAAGAGATAAAGAAAGAAATAAAAGCATTCCTGGAACTGAATGACAATGATAATACAACAAAACAAAACCTATGGGATACTTTAAAAGCAATCCTAAGAGGTAAGTTTATAGCCCTGGGTGCCTACATTAGAAAAACAGAAAGAGCACAAGTGAACGATCTAACACTGTAGCTAAAAACACTTGAAAGACAACAGCAGATGAACCCTAAACACAGCAGACAGGAAGAAATAACAAAAATCAGAGCATAAATCAATGAAATAGAAACAAAGAAAACGCAAAAAAAAATCAATGAATCCAAACGTTGGTTCTTTGAGAGAATAAACAAGATAGATAGTCCTCTAGCCCAGTTAACCAAAATAAAGAACAACTCCAAATTAATAGAGTCCATGATGAAAGGGGAAATATCACAATAGACAATGAAAAGATCCAGACAATCATACAGGAATACTTCAAAAACATATATTCTGCTAAGTTTGAAAACCTAGAAGAGATGGATAAATATCTGAAATTCTGGGAATCACCAAAGCTTAACGAAGAAGAGATCAACAGCTTAAACACACCCATAATATATGAAGAAATTGAAGATGTAATAAGAAACCTCCCAACTACAAAAAGCCCAGGCCCAGATGGTTTCATGGCAGAATTCCATAAAACATTTCAAAAAGACATTCAACCATTATTACTCAAACTATTCAGAAGGAGGGCTGGAGAGATGGCCTAGCGGTTAAGAGCGCCGACCGCTCTTGCAGAGGACCCGGGTTCGATCCCCAGCACCCACATGACGGCCGAGAACCGTCTGAAACTCCAATTCCAGGAGAACTCCAGCTCCAGGGGAATCCGACACCCACTTCTGACCTCCGCAGCATTGCACGACACGGGTGCAAAAACTTGCATGCAGACAGTACATTCATACACATACAGAAATAAATAAAAAAATTAATAATAAAACAGAATATAAAAAACTATTCAGAAGGATACAAACATAGGGAATTCTCCCAAATTCCTTCTATGAAGGCAGCATCACTCTAATACTAAAACCAGGCAAAGACATGACCAAAAAAGGAGAACTATAGACCCATCTCATTAATGAACACAAATGCAAAAGTTCTCAAGAAAATACTTGCAAACAGCGTACAGACCCACATCAAGAAGATCATCCATCATGACCAAGTTGAGTTCATACCAGAGATTCAGGGATGGTTTGACATACAAAAATCAGTAAGTATCACCAAACATATAAATGGACTGAAAGATAAAAACCACACTATCATCTCAATTGAGGCAGAAAAAGCCTTTCACAAAATTCACCATCTCTTCATGCTTAAAGTCCTAGAGGGAACTGGATTGGAGGGATCATTCCTCAATGTAATCAAAGCCATATACAGGAAACCCACAGTCAATATCATCTTAAATGGGGAAATGACAGAAGTATTCCATTTAAAGGTAAGAACTTGGCAAGGCCATCACCACTCCTCTTCAATATAGTGCTTGAAACACTTGCTAGGGAACTAAGGCAAGTACTAATGGGAAAGAGGACGTCAAGCTATCCCTATTTGCTGACGATATGATTAAGAGCTTCAATAATGTGGCACAATACAAAATTAACCTCATTAAACTCAAAAGCTTCTCTTCATCAAAAGAAACAATCAAGGAAGTGAAGAGAAACCCACAGAGTGGGAGGAAACCTTCACTGTAGATACATCTAACACAGAATTGATTTCCAGAATATATAAATTACTCAAAAAACAAAGAACAAAAACAAATGACCCACTCAAAAGATGGAGCAAAGAGCTGAACAGAGACTTCACAAGTGAGGAATTAGAGATGGTGTAGAAACATCTTAAAAGGTGTTCAACGTCACCAATAATTAAGGAAGTGCAAATTAAAACCACTTTAAGATATCATCTTACTCCAATAAGACTGCCTAGGATCAAGAAAACAAATGATGCCAAGTGCTGGAGAGGTGGTGGGGAAAGGGGAACACTCATCCACTGCTGGTGGGAATGTAAACTTGTACAGCCACTATGGAAAACAGTGTGGAGAACCCTTGGAAGACTTGGAATGAACTTGCCACCTTACCCAGCCATACCACTCCTGGGTATGTATCCATAAGATTCATCTTACCACAGAGATACATGCATGGCCATGTTTATTGCAGCTCTCTTCACAATAACAAGGAGCTGGAACCAACCCAAGTGCCTCAACTGATGAGTGGATAGAGAAAATGTGGTACATCTACACAATGGAGTTCTATGCAGGGGTAAAGACAGATTACATCATGAACTTTGCATGTAAATGGCTGGAGCTAGAAGATATCATGCTGAGTAAAGTAACACTGTCCCAGAAAAACAAATGACCAATGGCATCCCTCATCTGTGGATGCTAGCACCAATTACCTAATTGTATGGCAAACTGAGCAATATCAATGTGATCTGAAAACAATTGTGGTCTTATATTGTAGAATCCCTTATAAAATAAACAAAGAAAAAAAGTAAAACTGAGTATTCTCTACATTAAAAAATAATAAATAATTATGTATATTTGATTTAGATGGAGCAGGTTGCCAATTAGTAGATAAAGGAATTGAACATTCTATCTGAATGTACAAAAAAGAAATGTTATGTGTGTTATAAAATTTAAATGTGCACAAACCCACCTAGAAATGCCCATAGGACATCTTATGTTTCCTCAATGATGTGCTATATGCTATATATCAAGTAGCAACAAGAGAACATGCCAATTTGGGGGATGATTAACATAATACAGAAGATACAATGGAGTCAACTTATTATATGTTTTTTAAGGATACAGGTCTACACATACACACTGTCTCAACTCACTTCATATCTCATAAGTTTCTCATTTTGATAAAGTTACAATTATCCAAATTCCTTTAAGATATTATATTTCTTCAATGAATCTCTATGCTTACATTTATATGCTTTGTTATCAGATTGTCTTAGTAAGGTCTTGAAACATGTGGTTCTAATTTCTCTTTTTATGCTTGGCACTTCTTGCATTCATTCACCTATCTGATGTCTTCTGGAAATTTCTTGCTTACTAGAAAGTGGTGTCACATAGATACTAATTCTTTAACTTCCTTCACAAATGGTGTTAATTAGCTTTCTGCTACTGTAGCAAATGCCTGAGTTGATGAACTAATGAGAATAGGTCAGACATTTCATTTCATTGCTGTAGGAGTTAAAGAGCTAGTACTTCAGGTTTAGACACATATTAGAACTAAAATTCCCAATTAATGATGAATGAGTAAAGATAGAAAAAGTAAGGGGTAAGGTGTCACAGTCACCAAAAATACATGCATTCATGAATTAAATGATCCACCTCCTGACAATACATTTGGATAATGAACCATTAACGCAACCACATTTTAGTGTTAGTATAGAATTCCATCCATCTCTCAAAGAATCATGTCCATTCAATAATGCATAGTAAACATTCCATTTTCAAGAGACTTCACATGTTAACCTTTTATTTTATTTATTTATTTATTTATTTATTTATTTATTTATTTATTTATTTATTTACTTATTGAGACAGGGTGTCCCTATAGCCCCAGCTGGCCTGGAACTCACAGATATCCAACTGCCTCTGCCTCCTAAGTGGTAGGATCAAAGGCATGCACCACCATACCTGGCTTAAAGGCAGTTCTTAGCCGCCATGTGAGTGTTGGGAATTGAACACAGTTCCTCTGCAAGAGGAGTTGGCACTCTTAACTGCTGAGCCATCTCTCCAGCCCCTAAACTGTTTTTATCAAGAGACTAAGACCAAGCACCAGAGATACTCTTGTGACCCTAAATGCCCAGAGACCCAGGTAGACCTCCATAAGCTCCCTGAGATCAACCTAAAGCCCCATCATGGCTATTGACCAATGATCCTGTAGGAATGACTTTTATAAAATAGATGAAATCTGAACTAATTACCTTTAATTAAGCTGGGCAAACTCAATGATCCATGTGTTACTATGATATGGGCCCAATATATTGTTTCTAGGAAAGGTGTATTTGATACTCCACCCTTAAAAAATAATTAATGATTGTGGGTATATCTGAGAATTAACTTTTCGAAGAGCTGAAAATATAGTATGCCCATCTTCACTGAAAGCATGAAGATGGAGAAATGGTACTTGACACTGTATATATGAGATATTCTAGAACTAGGGATAAAAAAGCAAGGTTGTCTGATGATAACATGAGGGTTGATCTAAATTTTTCTGTCCTCAATTCAAGCTGGAGAAGCCATTTTGAATAAATTCATGAGTGAGGCCTGACTGGAAGACACAGTTCCAAAGCATAGTAGCAGCAACACAGTTCAGTGGCACAAACTGTTCCAAGAGATATCTGGCAGAATGAGGTAAAAATAAAATTGGACCAGGGTGTGGCACATGCCTTTTATGCCATCCCAAAGTGGGGACAGAAGCAGTCAGATCTCTGTGAGAACAAGGATAGCCTGGTGTATTTAGTAAGTACACAGCAAGCTTATAAAGAGAGACCAGGTCTCAGCAACAACAACTAAATTGGAGTATTAGGCCTTTTTATTCAGGTAATTATAGTAATGGGATAGAAATGCTGCAGATCCCCACCACTTCCTGACTCTGACTTCCCTTTGGAGTTAGCCCTTCAATCCAAGGACTCTCCAGTCACCCCACATCATTCAGAGCCCCATATAGGTTACCCTGACTGTTCTCACTCTGCCACACTTGGAGTTTGATGCTTGAACCTTGAGCACTGGATTACAGGAAAAGGGGAAATGAACAGGTGGCAGCCACTAGTAGCTGTCCTTAAACCTTAGGGCAAAAGGCTGATAACCTTTCTCAAGCCCACCTGTCTCATCTAACATCTATGCCAGGCAGTGCACTATCACACTCTTGGATCCTCCAGGCTGCCACTTGCTTAGTGCTCTACAGTTTATATTCTGCTGGCACACACTTACCACACACCAGTGATCATGCTGATTACACTCAGTGAACTTCCCAGGCTGGCATCGGATTGATTTTTCCCATCTGAATTCTGCTAGCAAAGACCACTTAAACCTGATGGGCTAATAATGGCCAGAGGTTACTGTCTGATGGTGAAAAGAACCCATTTATTATTCCACAGAATTCTGTTTATAACCAGAGTGACATCATATCTCAGAGCCTGCTTTTAGACCCCCTTCCTCCTGTTCTGTAAATATCACCATACTTGTTATAGTCTTCATTGCCAGGGCTGTCTCACAGGTGTTCTAATGCAGGCAAATCCTGCCTAGGGTCAGGCTTATGTGTGTGCTGGATAGCTTTAGTGTCAACTTGACACACCTGGGTTGAGGGAGCCTCAGTTGGGGAATTGGCTCCATTGGATTGGCCTGTGGCCATGTCTGTGGAGTATTGTCTTGATTGTTGGGCAATGTGGGAGGGCCCAGCCCACTATGGGTGGTGCCACCCTGGGCCAGTTGTTGTGCACTGTATAAGAGGTCAGGCTGGGCATGGGCCAGGGGAGCCAGCCAGTGAACAGCATTCCTCCATGGCCTGTGCTTCAGCTCCTGCCTCCAGGTTCCTACCCTGAGTTTCTGCCTTGGGCTCCCTGAGTGATGAACTGTGACCAGGAGATGTAAGCTGAATAAACCCTTTCCTCCCCAAGTTGGTGTCAGTCATAATGTTTTGTCACAGCAATGGAAGACAGACTAGGACAATGTGTAAACAGACAAGCAGATAATTTAGCACAATGTAGCCATAGGTAGCTTCTTTTTTACCTACATAACCCTGCTGATGTGCCATTGACCCAAATATCCAAGGCCAGTTTCATGGCATTTCCAGAAGCGTGTGGGTAGCTCTTTGTTAATCTCAGCCCCTGGTATACCTCTAGAAACATTTCCCTTTCCAGATTGTGATACCCAGAGCCTATTTTGCCCCCCAAACCAACCATCCCTCCAGTATCAACCATATCACCTAGAAACTATGAAGGTTCCTGAGACCTGAAACCCAGATAGAGACCTCCAACTTGGCCTCCACCCTACCCATCTCTATGTAAGTTCAGTGTGAAATCCTTTCTCTGGCCTCCAGGGAGCACTGTTATCTTCTACTGACCCCAACTTCTGCCAAAACAGATCAACTGCAGAACCATGTTAGCTGTCCACAGATTACTAAAGACTGAATTTAGGAATATACTAACTACAGAAGGTTTGGTGCTGGGTCCAGAAATTCTCATACTGTAGTTGTACAGGAAATACATCTGATTCACCACATGGACACAGAATTAAGCAACATTAAGTTTGCACATGACAATTATTTCAAATAATAATTATAATTATGTTCACTACACTCAAAGAATACATGCATAATTTCCAGATTGAAGTTCATGAATTTGCAAACAAATCACTGAATGAAATAAAGAAAACAGTGCAAGTTAAGAAAAGGGAATTTAATAAAGATATAGGATTTCTGAATAAAAAACAAACTGATAAAATATAAAATAAGAAGCTCAACCAGAAAATAAAATCAGTGTAAAGCCTCTTCAACAGATGGACCACATCAAAGAGAGAATATAAGCCTTGAAGACACAATAATCTGATAATTTAGTGAAAGAAAATGCCAAATTAAATAAAAAGAAACAGAAATAGAATGTGCAGGAGCTTTTATATACTACAGAAAGGTTAAGTCCATAAATCATAGGTATTGAAGGAGAAGAAATCCAAGTAAAAGTCACATAAAATATTCACAACAAAATCATAAAAGAAAACATCCCAACTCAAAGTTATGAGATGCCTATCAATTTCCAAGAGGCATACAGAGCACCAAATAGAACCAGAAAAGAAACTCTCCATATAACATAATAATCAAAATATTAAATATATGGAAAAAGGAAAGCTGCACTAGAGAAAGAACAAATTACATATAAAAACAGGCCAATAAAGACATCTTAAAGATGATAGATATGCACATCCAGACTATTATACTCAACAAAACAATCAGTCATAAAATAGGAGAAAGAAAAATTTACATGCTAAAAGGAGATTTAAGGAAATTATGGCTGTAAGTCTGCTCTACAGAGGATACTGGAAGTAATATTTCACTCCCAAAGACAAGACTGAATACTCAAAATGGGGCACAAAGAATGAATAATTAATCCCAGAAAAGTTAATGAAAAGCGACTACGGAAAACAATAATACCATAACAAAGTATTAAACATTTGTCAGTAAAAAATGTCAATAGTTATTTATTTATTTGTATTTTGTGTGTATGAGTATATTGCCTGCATGTAAATAAGCACACTTGTATGGTGCAGTGCCCACATAGAACAGAAGAGGGTATCAGATTTCGAGGAACTGGAGTTGTGAATGGTTGTTAGTCAACATGTGGGTGCTGGGATTAGAACCTGGGTCTTCTGCAAGACCAACCATTGTTCTCAAATGCTGAGCAATCTCTCCAGCCCTTCTTTGCCTTTAAATGTAGCCTCAGGCAAGTTCTTAGTTTGGGAGCAAACAGTGGCCAGATTCCCAGCCAACAGAGCACAGTTACTGTTTATGTCCTTGTTCCCGCTCCTTTTGGAATATCTTGAACCAGACTTTTGCTAGAATGGGCTGTTAAGCTCTTATTATGGCATTCAAAATATCCAGAGACCAAATCCTTTTTTTCTATGGCAAAGTGAGTAAATTTTTCTTTCTTTTTAAGTAAATATGATACCTGATGTTACTACAAAAAAAGTACATTAAAACATACTTGCTATGTAATGTAGGAATGTAAAGTAATATTGTTTTCCCTGCTTACAAATCTACTGTTAAAATGTGAATTCCTAAACATGTTTTGGAATTAACCTATAGTTTATTTTTAGATGTTATAATTTTGGTATAATATATATATATATATATATATATATATATTATTTTGGAGTAACACAAATTGAAGGGAACAATAACAACAAAAAAGACTGGGTCAGAGAACTGACTGAAACAGTAAATTTCTGCACTGAAAAATTTAAAAAAGACTGAGAAAATATGCAAGACAGGTATGGCACAATGCATGATATCTAGAGGGGTGGGGGGCATTGAAGTGGCAAGGGGTCTAAATGTGATTAAGAAATGTTTTATGAAAAGCACAGAACTTCAATAAAAAAGACAAAAATATTTATATATATATATATATATCTAAAAAGATCCTTCCAAAGTCATACATAATCCTTCAGTAAAACAACAGGATTTGGTCTTCATGGCATCAGCCTGGCACCAACGTCTGTATTAGTTAAGTTTATGTTGCTATGATAAATCCATGATGATGGAGACTTACAGCAGAAGGAGTTTATTTGGCTTAAGGTTCTAGTCAGATAAGAATCTGTCATGGTGCAGTTTCATGGCAGGAGTTTGTTGGAACAGAAAGCCGAGCATTCACAAATTTATGCAGGCACAAGGAACAGAGACAATGTGTAAGTTGGACAAAGCTACTATCTTAGTTACTTTTTACTGCTGTGATAAAAACACCGAGCTAAAACAACTTGGGGAGAAAAGGGTTCATCTCCTATCTCCATGTCAGTGTTTATTACCAAGGGAACCAAAGGAGGAAATCAGGGCAGGTACCTGGAGCACAGACAGTGAAGGAAACTTGCTTACTGGCTTGCTCTTCTGGCCTGTGCTTAGCCTGCTTTCATATAAACACAGTATGACTTGCCCAGAGTTGAGGCTGCCCACAAAATGCTGGGCACTCCCATATCACTGAGTAATTAAGAAAATACCCAACAAACATGCCTACAGGCCAATAAAATATAAGGAATTCCTCAGTTGAGGTTTCTTCCACCCAGGTGTGTCAAGTTGATAACTGAAGTTATCCAGCACACTTACCTAAGGTCAAGACAGACGAAATATCAGCATAGAGGTGGGAAAATGAGGAAACACAAATTATAGCTAAGTACCTATTGCAACTAACATATTCTTTTTGCCTGTGAGCTTGAGCCTTTAATAGTTGTACATTTTCTCTAGTCATGATATAGCATTGAATAGAAGAAAAAAAAAAAAGAGAAAAATTTCAGGTTACAGAACCCCTCCCATTCTGTGCTTTATAGATTTGCTTGTCTAAAATCAAAATATTGATACAATGGGGAAGAAGAGAGAACCTCAACACAAGGCATTTCCTCCATCGGATTGGCCTGTGGCCATGCCTAGGGGCAATTTTCTTAGTTTGGAATTGATGAGCTGGTTGTCTTAGACATAAAAGAACCCCATTTAAAAAAGCAGTCTGAGCATAGAGAGAGGAAGCCAGCAGTGGTCTCTGCTTCAGCTCCTGCCTCTACATTCCTGCCATGTTTCAGTTCCTCCCTTGCTTCCTTCAATTATAGTCCGTGAATGGGTTATGTAACCCAAATGAACCCTTTCCTCCTTGTTTGTTTTAGTTAGCATTTTATCAAAGCAATATAAAGCTAACAAGGGCACCATAAGAAAAAAAATTAAATCATCTTTTCTAAATGCCTCACTATGAGAAATGTATTCATTAACTAGCCATGTATAATTCATATTAGACTAATTGTCATCGAATGAAAAAGAAAGCACAATTGTTGATTTAGTTTAGTTTTGGTTTGGGTTTTGTACTTTGAGACAGGATCTCATGTACTTTGGGTGGGTGTTAAATAATCTATGATGACTTTCAATTTCTGACTCTCTTGCCTCCCCCCACCCCCTCTTTGTGCTGGGATTAGCAGCATGCACCAAAAGGCCCTTAAGGCTTTGTGAAGTGGCAGCATATAGACATTTTCTTGGAGTGGCTTTGGATGCTGTCATTACCTTCTCACAGAGAAGCTCTTGGAATCTGTATCTTCTTAGGGTTTCATTGCAGCCTAGGCTTCACACTCAAATCTCCATATGTTGCCATTCCCGGGCTAAGTCTGATCCTGGCACATAATACCTGGTTTTGCCTTGTGCTCTTTGGATGTACTCATGATAACATCTCCCTTTCATTTTGTCTGCCTGCAGACCCTCATTATGCCAGTTATCCTTCCTGCTTATAAATAGTCATCTTTCTCTTACTGTAAAAATGGTTGAAATTAATTTATGAAGACAAAATTTTTATTTTCTCTTACAGTATGAAAGGTTTTATCTTTTGATTGGTTGGAACCTGCTACTTTTCTCAGGGTACAGGTGTGTTGAATATAATGTCTTTCTTCAGAGACAGGAAACAAGGCCTGAGAAGAAGAATCCATTTAATAATGTGACCTCAATTACCTCAAATCCTTCCTAGCATCAGTATTAAACAGGCCCCAGTTTTCAATAGTATTATCCTGGGGAATAAGACTGTAACACATGGGAAATTCAAGGCCTGATTTATAGCACTGGCTAATCTCCCTTAATCTGTAAATATATATGTTTTAAAGTATAATATCTAAATGTAAACACCAAACAAGAGAAGCCACCTATGGCGTGTGTAGTGAATTCTTGACAATCACTTTCCCCTTTCTGCTCAGCAGGCAGGCTGGATCACCATCTAGGTGCTGTGAACTTTCAGTGAATTTCCTTTACACCACTGCCTTAGCTCTGAACCAGTTTCACACCTTCTGTTCAAGTGAACAAAACAAAACAGTTTAAGTAGACTGAACGGTCTCAAACTTATAATGGCCTGGTGTTTGCTGCTGAGAGAAACTGAAATGAAAATTCTCACTGGAGAGCAATGGTAAGAATAGCCAAGCAGGTCAACAGAGGCACAATACAGCATCAAGAAAATGACAGATTTTTGTCTCTGAAGCCAAAGCAGGTGAAACAGACTTTCAAATCCTACTCTCTGAATACAGAAGCTGTTTTTACTTCATCCCTTTTCCTCTACTATCAATCCAGGAACATTTCCTCAGGTCCATGTCTTTGGAGTTGTAAGTCAGTTGTCCTTGGCCTCATTTCAATGGTGGCAGTATTATGAAAAGTGACAGGACCTTAAAGAGGTGGGACATGATGGGAGTTCCTCAGGTCAACGTGGGTACCCTGCAGCAGTGCTTGTTTTCTGCACTAGGCTCTCCTTAGAAATCGGCATTTTTTTTTTTTTTTTTTTTTTTTTTTTGGTCTTTTTGGAGACAGGTCTCCTTTGTAGTCCCGCGGCTCCTGGATCTCACTCTGTAGACTAAGCTAGGCCCTTAATGACTCTTGCCAGTTTCCTGTATTGAGATGGACTAACTTGATATTGTCTACAATTCTGTTCATTACTATTTCTATTTTTATGTTATGGACGTGTTACTATTGCCGATGTTGGTGCACCTGTGTCCTGCCAATGCTGCGGAGGTCAGAAGAGGGGTCGGATTCCCCTTGATTGAATTGGAGTTCTCCTGGAATTGGCAGAGTAGTTACAGACAGTTTCAGCCGCCATGTGCGTGCTGGGAATTGAACCCAGTTCCTCTGCAAGAGCAGTTGGTGCTCTTAACTGCTGAGCCATCTCTCCAGCCCCCATCTTTACCATTTCTGTAATGATAGAAAACTGAACAAATGTGAATTCCATGCCCTTGAACCCTTCCTTGTCTCAAACTGTGAGTTTAAACAATCTCTTCTCTTCAAAAGTATCCTGCCTGAGGTGCTTTGTAACACTTGAAAAAAGTTGACTAATAAGCCCAGTAACAAATTTTTACTGTCACCTTGCAACTTTTTTCCTTCTTCCCCTCTCTTCTCTCATCTGTTCTTTTTCTCTCTGTTTTTATATAGACTTGACACATCAAACTGCCATGTTGGGGGAATGGGGATTGAGATTGGATTGATTGGGGATACGTGGTGGTTTCATCGTCGTTGCTTTCTTCTCTCTGTGAGTTTCATATATGTATATATATATATATATATATATATATATATATATATATATATTTCAAGCAGAGTCATGGAAAGGGAATTCTTAGCCCGACAAACATGAAAGAAGCTCACCACCAGCCATGTCAATGTGATAGGAAGATCACTTCCCACATGAAACTTCTAGAGAAACGATTCATTGCAGAAACATGGAAAACCTTAGGAGATGCCCTGAAACAGAGGCCCAGGTTAAAATGTGCCCCAATTTGTAGCCCAGAGACTATACAATAATGTGTGTTGTTTAAAGTGAAATTCTAGTTATTATGAATTACTAAATAGCTTAAATTCCCACATTTTTTTTACTCTGGTGACAATATTACTTAACATGTATATTTATTTTATGTATGTTACAAAAATGTGTAAAAGCAGAATCATTAACTGCCATTTATTTTTGACTAAGTACAATTATTTGTTCTATCCATATTGATTTTAGTTATATTTTCATTAATGTATGAAGGATTATAAAACTGTGCTTTTATAACTTATCTTAAAGGAAGGACTATAATTACCTGAAGCTCTATCATAGAGATAAGTTTACAGAGGCTTTTTCATTAGCACAGTGCTTCACTAGACAACTGATATGTAGCTGTGTCATTTTCTAGTTACACTGGCTGAAAGCACAGGAAATAAAAGAGTGCAGTGTAATCCAGATCACATGGGACCTGACATGAATTGATATTGCCTGTGTTCTGTTAGTGTGTCTCAAATGTTTTTGTTCAGTATTCTGCCATTGCATAAAATATCTCATACACATAGTTTTTGGTACTTTGAATTTAAGCTATTATAAAACGTTGCTGCTGGACATGGTGGCACACACCTTTAATATTAGCTCTTGGGAGGCAGAGATAGGTGGTTCACTATAAACTTGAGGCCAGCCTGGCATGGTCTATATAGAGAATTTAAGACCAGCTAGGGCAACATAGTAAGACCTTTCACAGAAGACCAAAATACCTCCCTCCCTCCCTCCTTCCCTCCCTCCCTACATACATACATACATACATACATACATACATACATACATATATACATATATACATAAATCATTGCTAAAGGAAATTGAATTAAAAAATAACTTCAAAATTGATTTACAACACAAAAATAAGTTTGCCTAAATGCAGATAAAACTTGAATTACATAGAAAATTTGACATTTCTAACACGTGGGTAAATATCTTGATTGAAAACCAGCCTCAGCAATTGTCATAACTGTTAGCATATTTTAGACACTCAGCAATGTGTTGCACTTAAGCAAAATGATTTATCATTCTTCTTGCATTCTCTTCAATATTCCCGTGAAGCTGAGTAAGTCACTTCACTACAATATTATACAAAAGAAATGGCCTTAATTGAATTTCTAGTCCAAAACAACATATATAATATTATATTTCAGTAAAAATATTGGCAAGAAAAATTTGGGTGTGAAATTAACAAATATATTTTACTAGATGCTTAATTATGACAAGAGAGAGAGACATGCTCACAAAGAAAGTGATATCTAAAATATAGGTGTGCATTGTAGGAGTCACAAAGAGAACTTTTTATCAATGAACGGAAAGACTAAAATGCAATGTGCATACATCTCTACATGGACAAAGATGTTTAATAGATACTTTTCTGAGAGTAGAATTGCTTGCAGCATAAAATGAAATTTAAAAACCTTTTAATCATAGCTTGCACTATTGCTAGACTACAATGGCTCAGGATAAAACTAAGAACCACTTTTTGTCATTACCATTTTCCTGATTTATTTATTCATCTGTGCAAATACCATTAAACTTCTTTCATATTTCCTAAAGTGATAACAACTTCAGCATTAAAATCCAAGTGTGTGGGGCACCCCGGTTACCTCCAGAAGTCACACTTAATACTGACATTTTTTAAAAGCAAATTATATTATGTAATTTACATTTATGAATTATCAATGGTAAATGTCTATAACGTTGCAACAAAATGAACATATGATTGTTACCTGTTCCAGTACCTTATAGGTGAGTAAATGGTTTTTGTAATACTGACCATGAATAAACTCTATTAGACATGAATTGTATTCTGGGTAATTGTTTAGCAATAACCTTTGCTAAATTATATGGAGCCTTTACTATACTTAACAAAGAGCATTGATACCCCAAACTTTAATATTATAATCATTCAAGATAATGAGCCACACAGCTGATTCCATTACAATCTAAAAGCAATAAATGCCAGAGTAAAGAAGTATGCAATAATCTGGCTTAAAGAGCAAAGGACAAAACTACTGATATATTTGTTTGTATTTGCATTCTATTATATCATACATAACAAATGATGTCATAAGTGCAAAAGCTGTGTATTTAAAAGGTTTTTAAGGAGAAAATAGTGAGAGAAGTGAGAGGTTGTTTTTATTGGTGCTGTGGAAAAATAATTTAAGCATATTAATTTAACGTGGTTGGCAAGAGGAAGATATCAATTTTAGAGGGCATTTGAGTTTAGCTCTTCCAGTCTAACAAACTGAAGATTTCAATGTTTACCTGTTTATTACATTATACCATTCCTTTCAGTATATTTAAAGTGATATATTTTTCCATCCATGAAAGAACTGGAAATAGTTAACATCTTCTGACCATTAGTCATTTCAACCAGTGTAGCATAAAGCAAGGTTGAAAAGAATGCATGTATTAAATAACATAGACAAATTAATTTACATGTTTCACTATTGAATATTGAATCCCCAAAATAAAGCCAGGGCCATCTTGCAAAACAACATTGCCACTCATTCATGTCTGTGTCTGTAACTTGCACGTTTCAGGACTGTAGAGATGTCAAAGTGCTATGACTAATATATAAAATATTTTTAATGTGTTGGCAAAATGATAAAAACTATCATATATATTTATATGTAAATATATATTTATATATAATGAAATGCAATGATGTTCTGACTTAACTGAAAATGTATTGTGCTTCAAATAAATCCTTGAATTTACCCAGAAAAACACATCAAGTTACATAGGGTGATGAAAAAAACTGAAATAACAAACTCCTGTTTATTGAGGTCAGAGGATATTCTATACTTGTATGCTCAGAGCATATTGTGGCTTCTTCTTTAGGTTTGCACTCTTCATTGTTGAGAATATGTCGATAATTGGGCTAATGTAGACATTTGATTTTCCATTTTCTGGAGCAACTGAAATTCTTTCTTACTTTTTTACTTTTGGGCCCACAAATATATTTATGTTTTGCTCTACACCTATAATAAATGGCATAAAATCCTCATTTTGATAGCAATTAAAAGGAACAAATTTCCATTCAACATATGTGTGAAGTTGTCATAATTTACCTAAGTGATTCAATTCAGGTTGTAAGTCAATGATCATAAATGGAAAGTTCCTTATAAGAACTAATACAGCTTTTTTGTTCTCTCATTTTTTTTATTGATGCTTTGTGTATTTCATACATCATTTTCCAATTTGGTTCAGGCATATTTCCCTTTCCCTTTCCTCCACCCCACCCCATCCCAGATCATGCATTCTGCATTAACTGTCCTGCATATTTCTCTCAGTTTTTATTTTCAGTTTTTAGCAATAAGTGATAATTTATGAGTACAAGCATCCTTCATGTAAAACCAATTTGCAAGCAGTTGTGCCCAAACCCACACAGCCCATGGGTCCCACCATCCAGCGGGGGGGGGGGGCTTGTATGTTCAATCAAGTTGATCAAATGAGTGTCCAGACTATATTGTTGTAGTTTCTCCATTCACCCAAATTGCAGTCCTTACATTCTACCACACCCCCTCTTCCACAGATTGTACCCTAGGCTTAGAAAAGGGGCACAGGTGGATGAGAAGCAAAACAGTCTATTTTCTCTAGAGCTGTTGTCTTGGACTCTGGTCAATTCTGGCTGTTTCCTTTCATGGGCTGACAGTTTGTCCAGGAATAATGAAGCACAACCAATTAGATATATAGGTATTTAAACATTACTAATTGTTATGGTAAGTTACTTTGGTATAGTCACAGATGTTTGGATGGTATGTTAATCCATGAATTACATTTTTTTTCTGTTAAATATGACAGGGTCTTACTGTGGCTTATAACATCTCCTAACCATTAGAGGATGTAAGCTTGTGGCATCAGCCATGGGTTATTCCTCAAAGGAGAGAGCCAATAGCCAATTAGATTTGGGATATACAGGCATATGGCTGCCTCTGCTGCACAGTATTTCCAGGCAGGTGAGGTGTAGCTGGTGCTGAGGGAGGAGTCTTGCTTGACTCAAGGAGACCCATGTTTGCTTTATTGGTTTAGTGGCCTTTGGTAACACTCTCTGGTATTCCAGAGACCATCTGTACACTTGCATGTGTCTCAATACATCTTTCCCATGTTAACGTCAGGTCTTTGTCAGCAGGGCCTCATCGCCTCTCTTCTTGCAGGTATCCCAGTTTAGAGGCAAGGAGCCTTTACCATTTGTGGGGGCTTGGATCCTCTGGCCAACATCTCCTTGGTAGAATAATCCATTGCTGATGTCAGAGCTCCTGTATTAATATATTTTGCTTAAGTGCATAGCTTAAGGAGACTTTAGTATTATATTTGGTTCTGAATAGAGAATAATCCTTTTCACAGTTCCTATGTCTATTAGTCAATTCAAGAAGGCAGTTTTACCGGTTTTATAAGAGATTACCTCTATAATAGTTGTCTCCAATTTACAGTTGGAGAACGACCTCATCATCGTCATATTTCTCCTTGTTCTATGGGGGGGAGGTAAGAAAGTCTCTCGTATTAAAACCTTTGCGGCACCTAGAAGGTAAGTTTCGTTAGGACTCATTATAAATAGTTGTTACAAGTAGGATCCACAGAGGGGTTTGATGTTTGTAGCAATCTGAGGCTTTTCTTCCTTTCAATGTTCAGACGGGCCAACCTTTCTGTTGGCACTTTCTGGTACATCCTACTCAATGCAAAGCTGTATCTTTTCTTTCTCAGCCATTAAGTTGGTGACATTTTGACCTGTTGGAACATACAAATCTTTTCCCATAGTTAGTTTTAAGATTTGAATTGCAAGGTTTTTGACAAAAAGGTTTCATATCTATCTTTCCACCCCCCCTTTTTCTTAGGTTTTTGTTTTTTGACCCATGAGTCTCCGGAAGGCAGTTGTATTATATATACCTACAGGGTGAAATCAAGGCACAGATTTCATCAAATTCACCCATGCTGTTTTGGGTGATTGTATGTGATTAACTTGGGAAGCAAACTTAATTTTTACATTAAATCATCTTATAGGTGAAAGAGAATGCTACAAGGTGATACTGTACAACAGAAAAATTAAAGAGAACATTTGTATGTGCCAATCCCTGTTATACAGATTTTATGTAAAACATATGTGGACAACAGCAATTTATATCTCCATTTAACTCAGATGCATTACGGTTTTTATCAGAGCCTGTAAAACAATGTTTTTTAATATACACATATTTACTTTTACTAAGTCCTAAAACACCATGTAACCTGTAGACAGTGTCTGGGCAAAACTGGATACTTGTTGAACTCATGTCAATTAAATATGTATTGATCAAATATACACCCATGTCCCTCTCCAGCCCCTCCCACCCTCCCCAATTCACCATTTCAGTCTGTTTTCTGATGCAGTAATTCTGTTGTTGTTCATTTACTATGCATCCCTCTCCAGGATGAAGTGAAATAGGAACTATAACACTCATCCAATCAAGAAGAAAGGAAAGGAAAAATCCTCAGAAGTAGAATGGAGGAAGGCAGAACAAAGAATATCAGATATGGAAGATAACACAGAGCAATTAAAAAGCTCAAATAAAGATAATGAAAAATTTAAAAATACACATAAGAACCAATACAGCTTTATTAAACTTAATGTACTTACAATTCTGGATCTTGGATTTAGCATTATCTCTTGTCCCCTTGAACGTTCATCAGCATCTACATCCATGTCTCACAACTGATAAACACCTGTGTTGTCATGTCACAGCCTCTACTTTCCTTGCTGTCAAATATCTCTTTTCTTTGGTGGTAGGTGAGGTAAGCTTTTTTGTGAAAGAACAAAGATTTTATAAAAGAAAACTAGGAGGGAATGTTTTCATAGACAAAAACATTTATGAAGATAATATTGTTTTATACTTCATCTACTTACACAGTGTACATTTTTATAAACTTTTTAAATTTTATTTATTTATTTGTTTGTTTGTTTATTTATTTATTTATTTATTTATTTATTTATTTATTTATTTATTATGTGTATGAATGTCCTGTCTGCATGTAGGTTTGTGCACCCGTGTCATGCAATGCTGCGGAGGTCAAAAGAGGGTCTCAGATTCCCCTGGAACTGGATTTCTCCTGGAATTGGAGTTACAGACGGTTCTCAGCTGCCATGTGGGTGCTGGGGATCGAATCCGGTCCTCTGCAAGAGCAGTTGGTGCTCTTAACCACTAGACCATCTCTCCAGCCCACACAGTGTACATTTTTATGATTGGAATATGTAACTATGTCTTGGAGTTTATAATGAATTTATAATTTGATTTGCTGCAAAATTCAAGATACTTGTATTTATTCTTTATATTTTTTTCTCTTTCTTATTTTTTAAACATTTTATTTATTATTTTTTTTTCGAAACCAATTTTTTACTGAAGCTCTATGCATACAAATCAAATCTAGATCCATGGCCCCCTCCTTGCCTCCCATCCCACCAGAGTTCATGTATTCCGCCAAACATGTTTTTATCTTTTTCTCACTATCAAAGTTCTTGATGCAGAAGTTTACTTTTTCAAGCAGAAGTTCACCATTTCAGTCAGTTCTTTGATGCAGTCTTTCTGTTGCTGCTGCTGCTGCTGTTATTCCTTCCAATATGCATCATTCCAAATTATTCACATATACATGCCACATATATCATAGCTTTTAGCAACTTCAGTTTATGATTTATATTTTTCTTTATTAGGCTGAAAGATGTCATGTCTGAAGGCTCCTCCATGGCAAGCCAAAACCACCACCAGTTCTGCCCTTTTGTTCCACACTGGGGTTTTCTCTTCCCATGGTCACCAAAATGAGGTCCAGTAAGCACCTTGTCCTGTCTTGATCTACCTGTACTGGTCTCCATGATATAGTCTGGGTAGCCCAAAAATGGCAGTCTATACTCTGAAGAGGAAGAAACCCCAGTAGTAGTCCACAAGTTGGATGTCTCAGCAGTCCCCATGTGGCACTGAAGATTTGGAAGTTTCTTGGAGAGACATGAGTCTTCAGTCCATATTGGAAGGTTGAAAAGCTGTGTCTCATGCCTTTGAAGGATGGCAAAAGCAATGGCAGCCACAGGGTAGCTGCACTTGCCAGTAAGACAGGCAAAACAATTGTCCTTTTTTTCTTTTTTCTTGTTTAGTTTTTGTCTTTTTACTAAGATCTCAAGTTTTATACCTGAATTACAATTTCTCAGGCCTTACTATTTATTTATTTCTAGTTATACTTTCCTTTTGGATGTTTAAGTCTACACAGTTAGCCCAGACTAACTAAGGTTTTTGGTTTCTCAAGGTCAGTTGAGGATCTGGTCCTCGAAGGTCAGTCAGGTTTTGGGGATGGGGGGCAAAGCCCTGGCTCCCCCTTTTTTTGTCTTTTCAGGACAGGATCTCCCTGTAGCCCCAGCTGTCCTGGAATCTGCTCTGTAGAACAGGCTGAACTTGAACTCACAAAGATCTGCCTACCTCTGCCTCCCAAGTGCTAGGATTAAAGGCATGCACCACCACGCCCGACTTCCTTTTGGTTTTTCAATCACCAGTTCCATCCACTTGAGGACAAAGTCAGGTCTTGCTAGACCAGGCTTCTCCTTTGAAGAATAAACAGACTTTCCACTTTATAGACTGGACACTGGCTGAAATCCCATTAGTGGATCTCTAAGACCTCCCTGCACAGGAAGACTTGTGATTCATATTTGCAGGACATTTCAAGAGATGCCCCCATGCATAGTCCCCTGGGAATTAGCTGACCTCTGAAGGCAAGCAACAAAGTTATTCCTTAAGACCCTCAGCCAAATTGGTATGGATATTAAGTATGGTCGTTAAGCATCCAGAAAGGCTAAGTTACACCAGCCTGATACTTTTAACTACTCTATAATATTTTAGAAAATTCTTTGACAAAAGCTCAAACAGCCTTGCATAAGAAATACTAAGAAGCACTCCCATAAAATAAACACTGTGGTTATACATAATGTCATGACAAACTAGTTTTTTCCTCATTCCTTTGATCTTATATTACTCTAAAATATGCATACATATCCTCCACCCATATACCAAAATTTCCTAACTCTGAAAATAAATGGTAGCTTAGTTCTAGAACCTGTTAAGGGATTCACAATATAAGCACAGTTGTTTTCAGATCATGAGGAATATAGTATTATCATTGCTCAGTTTGCTTTACAACTAGGTACTTGGCACTAGCATCGACAGATGTTTGATATTATTCATCATTTGTTTTTTCCGGGACTGTGTTACTTCACTTAACATGATGTCTTCTAGTTCCATCCATTTACTTGCAAAGTTCATGATGTCATCTTTCTTTACCACTTCAGAGACCTCCATTGTGTAGATGTACCAAATTTTCTCTATCCACTTGTCAGTTGAGGGGCACTGGGGTTGGTTCCAGCTCTTCACTTTGTTTCAGGTGGTCCTGGAAAATCGCCAATCTAAGCTCTGTGCACTCTATATTTTCTTTATAAGAGCTTTGTTTCCTTTGATAAACTGGAAAGGAAGTTTACTTTATCATTCCTTGTCAAGTCTAAATGTAATCCATCTTTAAGCTAATGATGTCCTTTTAGTAATCATCTGCATTTATTTACCTGTGAGATCCTTCTAATCTAAATCCATTTGCCATATAATCTGTCAATCTGGTTTTTAGATGTCAATGACTAAAATAATATTGCTTAATATATTCATGTTAAATTCCCTAAATGACATTTTAGCAATTAATGGAGATGTAAGAAATTCATAAATCTATCTTCTCAAAAAAATCAATCTTTATGACAGAGTTTTCATTCACTTAATACCAGTGAGGTAGACTGCTTTTTATCCATGAACAATCTTTTCTTAGAATCTGCTATGGTTTGCTCCCACCAAGGCTCACACTGAAGCTTAGTCCTTCCCCTCAGAGTTCAACCACTTTTAGAGTGATTTTAAGAGACATTTGGAGTCTTGAGGGATCTGGTCTTCAGAAGAGATTAATGTCAGGAAGCAGTGGATTACAAAAGACTGAACACTTTCTTTCACATGTGAGCTTGTGGCAGTGGTTGACATTAAGCACAGGGCCCATGCCAACTTGGACAAGTTCTTGAAGTGGAGCAAGAGAAATGGGTGGGAGACTGTCTCTGGACTGAGAACTACAGGAGACTGATTACTGCTGGGTGAAGAGGAGTAAGCCTTAGCTAAGATTTCTAGATGTGCTGACCAGACTCTAGTGGATGTAGTTACAGAGAAAGAATCTGGGTTCAAGAGCTTGATTGGATGATATAATGCATACGTTCTGATGGGGGTGATGGAGTGTTTGGGTTTGATTGGGAACCATTGTATGAGATGTACAAATGCTCACAAAAAAAGAAAGAAGGGATTAATATTCAGGGCTGGAGAGATGGCTCAGCAGTTAATGGCACTGGCTACCGTTGCAGAAGTAGCCAGAACTCTGCAAGTTCCATAAGTCCAGCCTGGTCCACATCATAAGTTCCAAGAGAGCCAAGGCTACATAGTGAGATCCTATCTCAGACATGCACATAAAGAAAGATTAAATACACAGGGAACAGAAAAAATTTGAAAGGCAATTTGAAATACATTCTTAAGATAGTTTTGTGAAAACTGTGTTTATCGAACCCATTACTTCTTTACAAATGTTCCAGATGTCTCTATATTTCTTCCAAAAATATAAATGAACTATATTTGTCTAATAGAACTTGTTTTATAATTTTCATGGCCTATCCAGAAATATGCTTCAAGGTATTTTAATTATAATCTTATTTAAATATAGTTTTCATTGAAAATAAATTTGTTTTTGGACAGGGTCTTCATAACCCATAGTTAGCCTGGAACTCACTATATAGACCAGGCTGGCCTCAGTCTCACAGCAATCCATCTGCCTGTCTCTGCCTCCATATTGCTGGGATTATAGGTGTGAATAACTGTGCCTGGCTGAAAAAATAAATTTTTATAATAAACATCATCACTTATTTCTTCAAAATCTACATTTCATGTTTTGGCAAAAAACTAAATTATTGGAAGGAAAAATTAACATATTTGTTAGTTCTTAAAAAGAAACTAAGTAGCAATTGATTTGTTATTATGTAAGTTAATAACAACAGCTATAATTTATACAACACATACTTTGTGGTCGGTAATAAACATGTAAACAACCTGGAAACATGAATTTCTCTACAACTGAGTAAGTTGGGGTTTAAAGATATGATCAGGAAAGCAGAAATTTCTTTTTTCTTTCTTTCTTCATGTTTGATAGATGGTCATTTTTCTTTTATTTGAAACTACTGAGCATTTTTAATGGAGTAAGTACAATAAATAATCTCTTTAAATTAGTAGAATGTATAAAATGTAAGAATCTAGAGGAGACCCAAGATGGTTGACAATATGCAGGCATGGTCTGTTATAGTTTCAGGAAAAATAGAGGCCATTCCATGGGACTAGAATGGTGTGGGAAGCTCTTCCATTTCAGTAAGAGAGAGGACCTGAATGGATATGTGTTTAAAACATGGAGCCTTAAAATATTTACATTTTACTCTCAATAACAAACATTTTCTATAATTAAAAAATAGGTAGAAAGAAACAAATCTTCCCATGGCAATAGTGAGGGAGGAAAGATCTCTCCTAGACAAATTTCTCTTCTTGTACTTGAAAGGAGCTGTGGGGACATGTTATCTTAAATAGACCAAAGCAGTAGCCAGAGAAATGCCTTTATAAAAACTTCCCTGAGAAGTCAAGTCTTGGCAGCCACAGGCATGTTGTAAGTTACATGAAAACATGGTCAGATTCACAGTCTACAGGGAAATATAGACACAATTTCCAAGTGATATGCCCAATATCAGGCAAAAGACCAAGGGTATGTGTAGGAATGAAACTTTTTCTGGCTTGAGGCAAGGACCTGTAAAACCTTTCCTAAGGAACCTCCGAGAGTTATCTGATGGGCATTCATTGTCTCTGTGAGTTAGCTATATCTCTGTAAGGTTGGGATAGTGCAGTGTTTTCCTGCCTCGCCTATCTCTGCAAAGTTGCAGAACCAGATGGCCTCTTCCCTTGAGGTATTGAGCAAAATGTCACACCTCTAGTTTACTGGTTGGACAAACAGGAGCTCTGCAGCGCCCCCCCCCAATCCCAAGTAGGAGCCAAGGTGGCTCACCTTTCCCTTCCACCTGCCCCCCACTTCCTTGCCCAGAGCACAGCAGCTTTTAGTATATAAACACACTGCTGGCATGAATAAAATGGAGTCTATCTCCTGGATTTCCTCTGAGTCCATGTCTTTTTTTTTTCCTGTTGGGTAACTTTCCGCAGTTCCCTCCCCTCTCCTTGCTAGAGCTAAGCCTAGGAGCTGTCAGCCTGCAGGCAGGAGACAGCCTTGAAGCTTGCAGCCTCGTGAAGGTGCCAGCCTGGTTTTAAGAGGGAAGAACATCGTGTAGATTGCAGCCATGCATGAATAAAGGACCAACCAATGAAAGAAACGACCCCCAGGTATGGTCAGCATGCAAAAGGAAAAAAAAGTTAAAAGTATGACCAGCATCTGTGACCTGACTTGTGATGGACTACCTACTAATAATGGCTTCACCTATAACCTTACTTTGAAAAACACTGCCCAAGGTTATGACAACAGGCATCTGAGAGCCTAGAAAGCTACAAGAGTTGAGGCTGCACCCAGCAATCAAGAAAGACTGTTTTAAGACTTGGTACCCCATCCAGATATCTCACCTTACTCTGTGCTTTTCTTTTATTTAATATCCAATGTTGACCTAACAGATGACCACTGTCTTGTTCTCTTCTCTCTCTGTATCAGTGTGTGTCCTCTTTTTCATTTTTTTCTCTTTTCTTCTCTCTTCTCCTCCTCTTCCCTTCCATTTATTTATTTATTTATTTATTTATTTATTTATTTATTTATTATATTTTCTATCTCTTATTTTTCCTTGTTATTGACTATCCAAAGACCTGGGGCTGTCTTTGCTTGAGGTGCTCTGTGTCTCAGAGTTCTGAGACTGGCATATCATGTTCTGTCATTGCATTTCTTTCTGTATCCCTTGGCATTCTACCTGAGCCTCAAACATATTCTCCCATTGCCCCTATTTTTCCCTGCTCCACTTACATTTCCCTCCCCTAATTTTTCTTCAGTTGACACAACACTCAACACTAGTCTTGATCTGCTTTTTTCTTCCTCTCCACTCATACTAACATTAAACTTCTTAGTGTACACTGCATTGTCATTGCTCCTTTACTTATTAAAGTGATTAGAGTTTAAGGACTGTTTGCTTGTTATTTGACTACTTCTGTGTGTTCACAAAGTGTGTAAACTTGAACAGTGACTGAAGACAGTATTAAACTTTCAGTGAACTATGGGGCAATGAATCTGGTACCCCAATCATCAATCTAGTAGGAAAAAAGTATTTTAACATTGAAAACATTTACAAAGAAAATTTATGACCTACATAGAAATTATAGACTGCCATTGTTGAACTACCCAGGCTGTATCATGGAGACCAGTACAGGAAGATCAAGACAGGATGTGCTGCTTACTGGACCTCATTTGGTAACCATGGGAAGGGAAAACCCCAGTGTGGAATACAAGGTGGTTTGGGCTTGCCAAGGAGGAGACTTCAAATGTGACATCTTTCACCCTAATAAAAAAAAAATCATGAGCTGAAGATGCTAAAACCTATATTTGGCATGCATGTGTGCATATTTTGGAGTGATGTACATTGGAAGGAATAACAGCAACCACAACAACAGAAAAGACTGTGTCAACTAAATGACTGAAATGGTGAACTTCTGCCTCAAGAATTTTGAGAGAGACTGAGTAAAAGCTGAAAAACATGTTTGGCAGAATGCATCAGCTCTGGGGTATGGGCAGGAAGGGGGGCATGGGTCTAGATTTGATTTATAATGTAATTTTAATTATTTATTTAAATGCACAGATCTTCAATAAAACATTGGTGTGCTGGATAGCCTTAGTGTCAACTGGACACACCTTGGTTGAGGGAGACTCAATTGGGGAATTGGCTCCATTGGTTTGGCCTGTGGCCACATCTGTGGAGTATTGTCTTGATGGTCGAGCAGTTTGGGAGGGCCCAGCCTACCATGAGTGGTGCCAACCTGGGCAGATTGTTGTGTACTGTATAAGAAGGCAGGCTGGGCATGAGCCAGAGGAACAAGCCAGTGAACAGCATTCCTCCATGGCCTGTGCTTCAGCTCCTGCCTCCAGGTTCCTGCCCTGAGTTCCTGCCTTGCTCTCCCTAAGAGATGACCTGTTACCCAGGAGATGTAAGCTGAATAAACCCTTTCCTCCCCAAGTTGGTGTCAGTCAGAAAGTTTTGTCACAGCAATGGAAGACAAACTACAACAATTGGCTTTGAAAAAAATTAGAAAATCTATTACTAGTGATACAAACAAAAGAAACAGAAAGAAATAAAATGGGGAAATATTAGGGAAAGAGAGAGAGTGAGAGAGAGAGAGGGGAATTATAAGACAGATTTTTTAAAAATCAAATTCATTTTCAGTGAGATGATTACAGAATGAATTGTATCTTTTAATAACTTATTTTAGAAGAGTGATTTCAGTTTTATTAGATGCAGCTTAGTTTTGATATTTAATATATTTCATTTTTATGATGTTTTTATTGATTTAACATCATCAAATGATATGATGTGATAAAAAGATGTAAATGATTGTGTTGATTTATTTTGCATAAATTTATTGTTTACTGTCTCATAAGTAATTTTAGCTTACTGAGATTTATATTAAAATAACATGCAGACTGCTTTTATTTTTTATTTTTAACGTGTAAAACTATCACTTATCTCATGAAAAGCAGGAAAGGAAAGAACTTCTGTCATACAAGTTAAAAACCTGTCATTTTTTCCATAACCCTATACCAGCAGACCTAAATTAATGAACTTCTTCCTCAAGCTGGTAAACTTCCTTAATTACATAGTAGAAAAGTCCAGGGAGGATAAGCATAAAGAACTTAAACTCATAAAAAAAACCCTGATCAGCAAGATCTTGCAGACTTAAATATTTCTAAAATCATGTCTGTTCCCGAATTCTGTTGCCTGTGGCACAGATGAGTTAAAATAATTATTTTAATATACAGCTAGAATGCTGAGGAATTGAGATATAACCAGATTTAAAGTGCAAATTTAGACATTTCAGTATTGATTTCAACTATATTTTTAAAGACTATAAAATATGTAACTTCAAGTACTTAAAGGGGCAGTAGTTGTTCCTTCTTGTTCCATTTGTTTAGTTTTAGTCTTCCTGGGGAAAAAGAATTATTTCCAACATTCTTTATAATTTGGATAGAAATGATCAAAACTACACTTCAAAATATGTATGTAGATATTCTTTATTGATTGATGTATTTTAAAAGTAATATATATTATGGAGGATACACTCTAATTTGTCCATAATGATTTTTGGTCTTTTATCATGCTTTTACTTGGAGTTCAGGCAGAACCAAGGACTTCTTTCTAACTAGTATAGCAGGTGCAACAGTGGTTAGATGGCTCTGTGTTTCCCTCTGAGCCAGGGAGGTATTGATATAGATGTGCAACTTAGTGTAGAGTACTCAGTAATCACTTATTGTCAGCACTTTGACCAGTTTTGAGTCTCTGCCTTAACTGCCACCCATTACATAAAATAGCTTCTCCTTGCAAGGCTGAGAGCAATAGTAATCTGTGTGTATAAATATAGGTTTTTGGAAACCAGTTTGACATGTATCAGTGGTTTTTTTGAGCAGGTTTATAGCACAAGGAATGAGTTTTCTTCTGTGAAAGGGGCACCATATTGGATGACATTCTTAATTCCTATGTCTTATGTCAAAAAGAATAAAACATGACTTCCTCATTGCCTGTTTGTGCATGAAAATTCCTCTTATCAGACGGGGGAGAGATTGTTTACTGGTCATATAGAAACAAGCCAACACATTTTGAGGTTTAGAAGGCCCCTGTCAGATGGCAAAAGTCTATGGAAAACCCGTGGAACCTCTAGCTGGCTTCTAGGAAGACAATGTGTATATGAATTCTTCATCTCCAGGAGGGTGAATTCTGCCAAACATTGAGGGACCTTGGAAGCAGGCCATTCTTCCGTTGTAGCTGTGATAAGACTACATGTTGATTATAGTTTGTTGAAACAGTATACAGAAGTTACAACTAACTACACTTTGTAATAGTTAATAGACAGAGAGGTGGAAGCCATTTTTTCCCTCTGTGATATTACAAATCACTAGTCTGACTGAAATGACTTATACATTTAGACCACCAAGATTGTTATGTGTAAATGCTATAAACAAGGAAAAATGTTGGTACATGGCTATAAAAAGAGCAGTTTTGTATTGCTACTGACCTAAAATTAGTGTAAGTTCAGATTAGTGAGGTATAAGCTTTGACATTTTAAATATAATTAATCTGGAAAATTAAATATGATCCTCATGAGAATTAAAAATATAGTTAAAGAATATACCAAAGTGGAAATATTAAAGTAGTTTGACTTTTTGCTAAATAACTAAAAGAAAACAAATGAAGATGATAATATTTAAATTAGAGACAGGAAAATGACATTTTATTAAACACAGATAACAAGGTGACAGAAGTGAGTTCCTCCTATTCTGTGTGTCATGCATCCATGTATTTAAACAATGGTAGAATAAACATATGTATTTAAAATGTTTTGCATGTGTTCTAATAAAATAAATACTGCTTCATTTTCATTGTTTCTTAAATAATTCAGTGAAACAAAAGTTTATACAAAATTTCTAATATATTGAGTATTGTAGGTAACACAAAAATAAAAGTATGTGGAAGAATTCTCACAGATTGTGTGCAAATTATATTTGATGCATTTAGGAACTTGAACATCCTCAGATTCTCAGATTACCATGGGTTCTTCAACACTCCTTTTCCCAATACAAAAATAATGGTAATATAATTGCATTAAAGTTTTATGAATTGAATAAGCTTTATTCATATAAACTACTAACCTCCAATGATATTGAGGTATAGGGACTTTGGGAAGTGATTTGGTTTAAATGAGGTGATGAGGTTGAGTATGAATAGATAAAAGAATCAGTGTCTGTCTCTATCACTTTCTGAATGTCTGTAACTGTCTCCCTGTGTCTCTGTCTGTCAGTTTCTTTATCTGTTTATCTATCTATACACTCCCTTCTCTTTTCTTCTCTTTCTGTCTCCTATATACATGGAGGCTACAGTAAGAAGATGTCAAGCCATATAGCAAAAAGAAGGCACTCATCATTTACTCCATCAAACTTACTATAGTTTAACTTCTATTGTTTAGGAAAGAAGTCATTCATCAGTCTGAGCAGACTAATAAAAAGAATAAATGAATTAAACTCTAAACAAAAACAGAAGAATGAACTAAAATTCAATTGAACTATGCATGGTTTATAAGAGATGTAATTTAGAGACAATGATACAAATCACGTAATGCTAAAAGCTTGACAGATATATTACATACAAGGAGTGATTGCAACAAAATTGAAGCTTGTGTTAATTTAACATAGAGTAGACTTTAAATCTTAAAAATATCATGGTGACCAAGTAAATAATAAATATTAATAAAATGTTTAATACAGGAAGAGGCAACATTTATATTGTCACAACTAATAAAAGTTTATCAATAGATATGAAACAAACCTCATGAAATTGAAGGATGGAATTGAAAGTTTTACAATGACAACTGGACCTTTAAATCACATTCTTGTAAGTGGAACAGCAATCAGACATAATGTACTTAAGAAAACACAGGGCTTAAATAACACTATGCAGCATGGAGATCTAACAGACACACATATTAGTCTAACTAGTAACACTGAAAACAGAATAAACATTCTTCTCTAGCCATATAGAAAATTATTCCTAATAGAACTCATGTTAAGCATTGAGAAAAGTGCAAAAAAGCTTATATATATATATATATATATATATATATATATATATTCAAATGAAAAAAACACTATGTAAAATTTTGTGGACAGAACAAAATTATTATTCAGAAGAACATTTGTGTCTCTAAATACTTACATTACAAAAGTATATAGTAAGGAAATTACAAATTAACTAAATAAAAAGAAAAGAGAAAAAGAGACCATTTAAAACCTAGAAGAAGGAAATATAGAATAAAGATATGTACAGATTTAAGTGCATATAGAAAATATAACACAAAGAAAAATAAAATTAGTTATTTGATCAAAAAATGAGAAAGTTTAGCTACAGGGATGGACTAAAGCTATTTAACTTAGATGTAAATAAGGACATTTAAACTATGCAGAAAACAAAAGAAAGTTATCAGAGATTTTTATTACTAGTGGAATCTAAAAATATAGGAAAATCTATATTATATGGACATATTTCTAGAAGCACAGAATGTGCTAAAAGGAGTAATCAGAAAAATACAATACAGGAATAGAGAATTAGTAAGTAGCTTGAATAAGTAATCAAAAAGAATAGCAAACAACAACAAACTTCTGACAATGAAAATCCCTGAACTTAATGGCCTCAGTGATAATTTTCTTAAAACACTTAAAATGATTAACACCAATATACAGAAATTTTGTGAGCATGTATGAGGATACATATTCTAAATGGATATGTGAACCCAACTAAGCCCAGGAAAACATTTCACTTCAGGAAGGAGGAACTGAACACAATATCCCCTGAAGTTATTGAAAACATATTAAAATGCAATACTTACAAACCAACTCCTGCAAAACATTTAAAGGATTATTGAATCAGCCAAAACTTTTTTTTATTTATTTGACCAGTAAGTACACATAGACAATAAACATAAGTGTCCATATTAACCCAATTAGTTAACAACTTAGTTCAGTTTTTGTAAAACCCAGGGTCCCCAAGTGCAGTTGAAGAGGTTTGCTTACACAAACATGTGGATCAAATAAAAAGAAAAAATCTGTTTTTGTTGTCACCTCACAATTCATCCCCCCTCCTTGACCCTTCCAATGTTACATGCCAACCTTTTTTTGTGAGGGTTCCTGGGCTTTGGAGAGGACGATGAAAGAGAGTGAGAGATAGAAGATCCAATTATTATTTTTTTTTCCTGAAGTGACATGTTAACTCGGGACTGTCCAAGTTCTGATTACAATTGACTGGAAGGTCTTTTAGCGATCTCCTTTTATTTCTAGTAATAAAGCACAAATAGTAACAAATATTAAAGATTATAACAAGGAACACTGGGCACGGACACATATGTTTGGACAATATTGTGGTTGGGGCATTATAACTCTTTGACAAAGGGGTGCCAATAACTTTCTAATGTGGTCAATATAACCTTCTCACATTAGGAGGCACCAAGGTAACAGTGTCAGCCCTCTGTCATATTCCACTAGGGAGTGGGCCATAGATTGAATTGGGATTTTTTTTTCTTTCCAGGTGTACATTTATCAGGCTGCCACTATTGCACTATATCTTTTTAGGCATGTAAAAGTATAGCACAAGTCTGTGGTAAAGCTTCTGAGGCCATTTTTCCCAGAGCTTTGTATAGTGCTATCTGACATCTTGAAAATCAGCTGTTGATTTGCAGTGCAGGGTCTCAGCATATTTTTTTTTCATTGACTTATCACCTTGTATCTTCAGCAATAGGATCTTACTGTCCATTCCTTATGTGCATCCAAAGTTATAGACTAATGGCCTTGAATCAGTCAGAACATTTATGATTATGACTTAATACCTGACTAAACAACTTAAAGGTCAGTTAGCTAATTTGGCTTGCAAGTCCAGGATTTTGTCTACATTCCTGAGATTTGTTGATTCAGAGCCCATATTGAGTCAAAGCATCATGGTAACAAAAGCATAGCAGAGACTACTTATGTGATTACCAGGGAAGAAGAAGGGATCTGGTCCAGTACGTTCTTCAAAATCTTGCTCCCAGTGACTTGTTTCCTCAAAGCAGGCCCAATCTCCTCAAGCTTCTCTGACTTTCTAAAGTAATGCAAATAATGCAAATAATAATAATAGAAGAGAAACAAACATTGCATTATTACTTCATAAGACAATATTGTTCCTTGAAAAACAAACAACCAAACAAACAATAGAAATCCAGGGTTAGGAGGGAACTACTTTAACTTGATAAAAGGCATTAGTGAAAATCTCATAGAGAGCATTATACTCATAGTAAAATATTGAAATCTTCTTTTTCTAAAATCAAGAACAAATAATATTTCTTTCAATTGTATCTACTTATCATAATAGAAGATGAATAAGGCAGAGAAGTCAGGCAAAATAAAAGTACAAAGAAAAGGAAAAATATTACACACACACACAAAATAAGAAGATGGTTGTGGTGGTTTGAATGAGAATGTCTCCATAGGTTTCAAGTATTCAGATATTTTGTCCCCAGTGCATGGCGCTGTATTGGGAGCTCTCAAGAGATGTGAACATGCTAGAGGAAATACTGCACTACGAGCAGACTTAGAGAACTCAAAATGCCTTGCCAGTCTCCAGTTGCTCTCTCTGCTTCCTGTGTTCACTGGAAGATGTGAACCATGGCTTTCTGATTCCGCTCCTGCCACCATGCCTCCATGCCATGATGGGCTCTAATTCCCTGGATCCATCAATCATAAGCTCAAATAAACTCTTCCTTTTGTAAGTTCACTTGGTCTTGGTGGTTTTATCACAGCAACAGAAAAGTGACTAATGTAGTAATTGGTACCAGAGTGTGGCCTGTTGGCTGTGAGGAACATGATCATGTGGGTGTTTGGAGAAATTTGGAAGACTTTGGAACTTTAGGCTAGAAAATCTGTTGACTGCTGTAAGGAGAGCTTAACAGGCTATTCTAGTAGAAGCCTGGAAGGCAGCAGTGCTGAGAAAAAAAATGTAGTTCCAGAGGAAAATAAAGACTTAAGCAGCATCTAGGATATTTTGGCAAAGAGACTGGCTAGAGTTTGCCCACAGCCCAAATGATTGCCTGAGGCTAAGTAGAAAAGCAATGGACTAATTTCTTTGGTGGAGGATATTTCAAGACACCCTAATATAGAAATGGTGGTGTGGCTGTTAATGGTGAATATTGTACAGATCTGCAATGAAAAAAAGCAAATGGGGCAGAAAGAAATGCAGAATGTACAGTTCGGATTGGAAAAGTGCACTAGGAAGATTAATGTTGGAGCCAAGGCCTGTAAAAGAGAAGATCCCTTTGATAAGGAGATTAAAGACTAAGGAAAGGCCTAGATACTTAACAGTACACAATGGAAAAAGTGAGATTAAAGTGATTAAGGAGAGGCTTAGAGATTTACAAGTAAACAAGAGAAACAGTATCTTCATAGCAAGACCACACCCATCTAAGCCTCCAGCTTTTGAAAGGAAAATACTGAATGGATTTTCTACCCCAAGTCCATGGCAGAGAAAAGCTGGGAATGTGGTTGCAGTAGGCAAGGGCCCATCCCAAACTTACAGCCACACGTGGTGCTGGCTTTAGAGGAATAAACTATGCAAGAGTGAAGGGGTCATCAGTTTTTTCTACATCAGTTTCAGAGAGTTGCTGAGGCTAGACAGAGTGGGGCAGGTGTGTCCTTGCATAAAGAAGGCCCTGATAGGCCATTGTGTAAAGCTGTGAAGGTGGAACCTGGTCAGCAGCGGAGTCCCCAAGAACACATTCCAGATGCTCTAGCTACATACAGGGGTGGTACCAGCCTAAGAGAGAAATGTATGTTGCACACAAAGCTGGAAGAGCTGAGCCATCTAAGCCCTTTAGAAGTAAAGTTCTGGAAGTCTCACATGGAGCTACTGGGCTTGATATTTGCCCTGCTGGTTTTCAGTCTTGTTTTCGACCAATATTTCCTCACTATGCCTCTATTCCTCCCTTTTGGAATAGGAATGTGTAGTCAGTTCCACTGTATGTTGAGAGTATGTAATTTGTCTTTTGATTTTACAGGAGCTACAATTAAGAGATTGGCCTGGGTCTCAGAAGAGATTGATAAAATTATGGGAACTTTTAAGGTTGAACAAAATGCATTTGCATTTTATACAGTCATGAGCCTATGGGGGCCAGGGTGTGTAATGTGGTGGTTTGAATGAGAATGTCCCCCATAGGCTTCAAGTATTCAGATATTTTGTCCCCAGTTGGTGGCGATATTTCAGGAGGTCTTAGAAGGTGTGGACATGCTGGAGGAATTACTTCACTAGGAGCAGACTTAGAGATTTCAAAATGCCTTGCCAATCTCCAGTTGCTCTCTTTACTTCCTGTATTCATTGGAAGATGTGGATCTTGGCTTTCTGCTCCAGCTCCTGTCACCATGCCTCCCTGCCATGGTGGACTCTAATTCCCTGAAACCATCAATCATAAGTTTAAATAAACTCTTCCTTTAAGTTCTTTTGGTTAACGTGGTTTTATTTTATTGACAAATACAATGCTCAAATTGAAATTCCTCCAAAAGTGATAAATATTAACATAATAACATGGGAAGATATTCAGTATCACTAATAACAAAGGAAATTCCCATTGCTATTAAATAATATTTATGTTTCATTACCCCAGATGAGTAGTAATAGTTTTGACTTCGTTATCCTCAAAACAAAATATTTTAAAAACTATTAAAGACCCATTAGAATTTGAGAATCATTTTAATATTAAATATGCAATAGTGCTCTGCTCTCATATAAATCCCAAATATAAATTTACAAAGTAAGTTTTCTTTTAACAGATTAAATATTGAGCAAGTTCCAAATCCCAGATAAATGAATGTATGAAATAGTATGAATATAGGGCAATAACAAGTGATTTTACAAAAATCTGAGGGTACGAGGATCTTTTAGCCAAACACTCCAATTCTTACCCTACCTTACAACTCTCCTATTTTCCAGAAAATAATAAATTAATTTTGTTTGGATTAACTTTGTAATTGTAGAAATACATACATTCCATTTAGGTTTTCAATGGATTCCTGTTATCAATGATCATATCTAGTTACAATTATACAAACACAATATGTGTGAGGTCCCTGCTAAGTATTGTTGTTATAAAGAACATTGCATATAAACAGACCACCAGACAGGTTTCCTGCATCTTAAGCCAAAGACAACTGATCTTACTCTTTGTTGTTTAAATAGCGCGGTTTCTAATGAGCAGGAAGGAATGCAGATGAGGTCAACCAAAATAATCATCCTTACAGATACAGTACTATAGTTTCTGTAATTATAATTTGATTTCTTACTTTACTCAAAAAACAGGCTTAAATTCAAGATAAACCTAATTATTTGAGTAGATGTGTTCATGTTGAATGAGAATTAGAAACTTTATATATTTATAATTTTGTGTTTTCTTATAGAAAGAATTTAAAATATGCACCACTTCTTTAAAAAAATATTTACTAATATACTTGTGAATTTTCTTACCAGAAATAAAGCCATTTCATTTTCATTGACCTTTGTTGGATAGGTCTATCATTGTAGGTCAAAAGTTCATACCTCTTATGTTACCTCACAATATATTTTTTGAGGTATAATTAGCATGAATTTATTGAGTTAGTTGCTTGTTACTATTTTGTTTTTTTTTTAATTTTTTTTATTTGTGTATGTGTATGAATGTACTGTCTGCATGCAAGTCTGTGCACCCGTGTTGTGCAATGCCGCGGAGGTCAGAAGTGGGTGTTGGATTCCTCTGGAGCTGGAGTTCTCCTGGAATTGGAGTTTCAGACGGTTCTCAGCTGCCATGTGGGTGCTGGGGATCGAACCCGGGTCCTCTGCAAGAGCGGTCGGCGCTCTTAACTGCTAGGCCATCTCTCCAGCCCCACTTGTTACTATTTTGAATGACTTCCTTTCTCTTTCTCAAATAGAGATGGTACTGTCTTTGGATCTATGGATTTTTCAGAGATAGAGCAAGTTAAGTTGCGAATGGTTCAAAGATTATAGAGCCTATTACTTTGTCAATTTCTTTCCAGCACCTCCAGCATCTCTTTAAGTTAGTCTGAAATTTTCAATCCTGTTATGAGGTGGGAAAAGAAATGGCTCCAATACACCTTTCCTTCATACTGCTAGTCACATATAACCCCATCATTACATATTTTACTCAGCCATTCACATATTAAGAACATTAACAGTAATAAAGATTTGATTGATCATAATAGTTAAAGGTTTCAAAAATATAAATGTTCAAATGAATTAATATTTTATGTGGGACAGCAGTCCTGTATTCAGGCATACCTCGTGCATGTGCAAGCACAATCTGCATAGCGCACTAGGCAATGCTATGGTACAGGGCACACCTTGTCATCTGGTGACACCATGAGCCAAATTGTTTGTCTGCACACCATTTCTGGGTGTGTTCCATGGGCTGGGGTGACATGTGATGATATGGCAGTCTAGGATTGTTCACTTGGAAGTGAGGCTGTATGATGTAGAGGCTGCATGCCAAAGGCCCTTTACTCTGAATTTTCTGTCAATTTTGAAGCCAAACATGATAACTCCTGTCTACAAGCATTGGAGCCCTCTGACAGGGCATATTGAGGAACTGTTGGTTATATGGTGAGAACTAATGACAGGACAATGGAAGGGCCCAGACCCACTACTAACAATGGTGATAGAGTTTGTTTATGTCTTCCTTCAGGTGAAGCCCTACCCCAATTGTATTCTGGCAAGAAGCATTTGTCCTTGGACTTCAAAGGATGGACCAAGACCCACCGACAGAAATTTATTCCATCTGAGCATTCAGGAAGGGTGAAAGAAACCCAAGAGAATACCACTCCACCAGAGGCCAATGTACAGGGTGACATGGGTGACCCCAAGGCACTGGAATCACTGTTGTTGAGCCAGAGGCCTCTGAGGATGGTACCAGCCATGGGTCCACTATTGGTAGCCCTCATATGCACTGCCCTGGTGACCAATGATACAGAAGATCTAGTATCACCGGACTCCAACACTCATGGTTGCCAGTGAATCTGACGAATGCTTGGGAAGGGCCAACCAAGTTGGAGCATGCAGTCACAATCCATCATCATAACAAAAGTGTTGCAGAGGCCATCATCCACAGCATTATCTCCCTCTATGTTGGAGTTACAGGAGCAGTTGCCTCAATTGTCATTTGTGAATACCCTTCAGACTACAGTGACAGTCAACAACATTTCAGCCATTACAGCTAAGGCTCTTGAACATGATAAAATTATTAGAGACCATCTACTCCTGTCCATACATAGCCTGCTATCTGAACTTTTATTAGACATGGTTCATGCTGTTTGTGTTTGGTGTTACTGGCAGGCTTGTGTGACCAATAATAAGGTCAATTATGCCTAATGTTACTCATTATGCCTAATGTTACTTATGCAAACCCCTCCAGGTGGATTAGGGGTCCCTGTGATCCAACCAGTTTCTCTCATTCTTTGATGGGTTGTACAAGAATTGGAGATAGATGTTTACTAATTGGTTTACCTTGTGTTCAGTTTTCACATGGACATTGATCATTGGAGCTGCCTACTGTTTTTATAAAATAGTCATGGCCATACTTACCTGGCAGGGGAGATACCATGATCAAGAAGGTGGTTGTCTCAGGGTGAGGCTCATCCAAGAAGGTGGTTTTCCCAGGGTGAGACTCATCCATTGCACTTGGGATGTGCTGACCCCTGCAATTTCCCCAAATGCAGGAAACTTGACTGCATAATTTGTGGTAGTGGGGGACTGCATTCATGCTCTCCCCTTTATATAAAAAATAGTCATGGCCATTTAGGCCAAACAAAGGCAACTGACCACCACTGCTGTCATACTCCGAGAGCATGTGGAGGCAAAAAGAAGGGGGAAATGTGGGACAACATTCCTGGATTCAGCTATATCTTGAGGATGTGCAACTACAATATGCCTAGCACACTAGGCAATGCTATAATACAGGGCACACCCTGATGCTAGCGCTCACTTGGTGCCATGAGCTGACTTGTTTGTTTACACAGCCCTGTATGCCCCATGGGTTGGGATGATGCATAATGGTATGGAGGTCTAATATTGATTGATGGGAGTTTGGGACATCATGATAGAGAGGCTGCCAAACCCCAGACCTATATAAGATGCCTGTTGCATAGAACAAATGGATTTTCACCCTCTGACGTGGTCCCTGTACTGTTACCTGGAATGTTACTAGAGCAACCACATGCCGTACCTTCTTCAGCCTGTTCAATTTCAGGACTGATGCCCCCCCCCCAATTTTAAAAGAAAATAGAGACATTTTCAAGCAAGTAGTAATCATGTTATCTGCTGTTGATTAGAGGTAGGGATTCATATGGTGAATTTCTGGATGGTCACTGACTGGCTGTGCAATCCTTAGTCTTCTCTTTCTAGTCAGAATAAGGGTATTCATATATACCATGTCCTTGTGCTGATTTTTTTATGTAATTCTATAACTATTCTAAAACAAACCCTTTTTTTCTTTTGACATTTGTTTTATTTTTCTTTATAAATCCATTTCAATACACTTACCTCCACAGAGAGAGTAGTTGGATCATACTGTTTTTGGCCTTAAGCTTTGGTTGCAATATCTCCAGGACAGGTATTTTGTTCCATATCAAACAGAAACATATATTATTTGCCTTCTTTTCTTATGTACACAACATATTCACATAGTCAAACTGCAGCGCATGATGGACTGACTGATGCAATGCACCACAGTGGTGGTGTTTCATACTGAGATAGGAAAGTCACAGGTGCTGCCTGTTTTGTCTGAACAAGAGAATCAACTTCTTTTATTATAATCTTTCTAATCAACGAAATAATAATCTGAGTCTTTCTGATCATGTGCAGGGGTGGGAATTGGAATGTCTTCTCTGTAAGAAGAGCCATGGATGAGAAACAAAACAAGAAGACAGCTTGGCAAGAAAAAAATAATCATGGATTCACATGCTAAGAGTTTTTTCAGGAAAAAAAAAGAGAAACACATGCGCCAAACATATATTTCATGCTTAGTGTTGGCAGAGTCAGGAGAGCTGCACCGAGGATATGACAAGGGTGTGTCCTAACAGAATTGGTATGGAGACTAGGCAAGGTCTGTATTTTCAGATTCTTCATCTCTCAGTTACAGCGTGTTTCCTACAGGTTGAACTAGATCCCCTCAGAAATAGGAGTGTATACCCTACTATTAGAAAAGGGGAGGTCATAGAACTTAATTATGACCTACTCCCAGGCAGAAAGTTGGGACACCAGGGCAAGGTAAAGCCTTATAGCTTTTATGACTGTCTAGATGGAAAAGGATTTCCAGTTTCTATGACCTGCTTCAAGAAAGATAAATTCTGGTTTCTAAAACTTGCTTCTGGGACAAATAAGAGGTAAGACAGAGGATGGGAAAAGGGGAGAGAGACTTGTCTGACTGCTTCTGAGGTATCCAATGTCCCTCAGTCAATGTATTTGACACACCAGACAGCTGTAGGATGGGCTATTGTTTTTCAGCATCAGTTTTTACTTAAATCTTACTTGGTGTCATTAGCAGATGAAAAATGGTCTGAAGTATATATGAATAAAATAAATGTATTAAAAGAACATGATGAGATATAGATAGCTCTAAAACACTTTTAAACTAATTTACTATGAGCCATCAAACAAAAAATCATCTCAGAGAAATCTTTTATTCAGAATCTGATACTATTGCTTTATAGATTATTAAATACTGTTTATCTTTCAAATCAGTGTCACCTGAGCACAACGACCTTTACATTTGCTTGTCTTCACTAATTTTTAGGTAGTGCTTCAACTCAGGGCTTTAGCTTTTCTTTGAGAAGTACTTCAAAAAAAACATATGAATTATTCCTCTGACTTTCAAAATGCAGAAATTAAAAAAAAATCTAGCTTCATTGTTAGTTTTACAACCCAAGAATATATTCTTATGGAACTCAGTCTTATGTTTTTGTTGCAGAAATTTCCTCCCAACGAGATACACAAGCAAGTGGTGTTCCACACCCACTACTGCCCCTATCCAGTTCCCAGGCAACACAAGGAATAGATTGTCTAATCTTAGTTTCAGGGAAACTAGAGAGTTTATTCAGGCTTGCCTACAAAGTGATGGGTGCAAGATATCACGTAGTAGCTAAGCAGAAATTTTCTTTTCCCTCATGGCTGCCAGTGTCTTGTCATGAATCCAGTGGTCTCCACCCATGTTGGCAAAATGGCAAGCAAATGCCAGCTCCCACAGGGCTGGATTTCTTTTTTTTTATTTTCTCTTTTTGCACACACAAAAAAACCAAGAATACAAAATTGCAGTGACAAAACAAAGTGAAAGAAAAAAAAAAAAGAGTGCGGATTTCTATTTCTTTTCTGGTGAAATAATCAATCTACAGGGCTTGGTAAGTAATTCTTTTCTTCCCCCCCCCCCTTTTTTATTCTTACTCTTTCCAGGCTAATAGAAGGATGTGTACTGGCTGGTCCAGAAAGACTTGAGTTCTCAGCTGAGAAAGAATTTCGTTAATTTTGGGTGTGTCTCATACCTAAACTGCCTATTCAATTTCTAACTCCTGTTTACTTATGTCACCCTCTGAAAAGAGTCATCCCAATCACCAAAGGGATTCCAGACACCAACAGCTCTGACACACACACTCATGTATATTTAATTTTCTGTGAGAAAGCAAACATCTAGCTTAGTAGGTACCTTGCTCCAAGTTATGCTTTGATTCTATGTCAACAAAATATTAGAACACTGAGTTTACCTTTGAGTAAAAATCCAGTTAGTAAACTCAGACATCATAACTTTTTATCTTAGTGAAGTCAAGCTCAGAGTAAATCTTGACATATATTTCCCATTGCAATAGTAGTCAATAACTAAAGCCATTCATTGCACATTGGCATATTTCCTCCCATGTTTTTTTTAATATTCTGTTCAGTGATAAAATACTATGACCACACAAACTTAAATAAGTATGAGTTGATTTTAGCTTACTGTTCCAGAGAGATAAGTGTTCATCATGGCAGGGAGGGTCTGGCAGCAAACAACCACAGGAAGGCAAGAGATCATATCTCGGCAGCACACACAGAACCAAGAGCATCAAGCAGGAAGGATTTACCACCTAAAGGTTGCATTTACCTCTCCAACCAGTGCCACCAACTGGGAACCAAGTGCTCAAATTTATGAGGTTATGGGGAACTTTTCCAATGTAACCACAACTCCTTATATCAAAGTTTTAAAACTTTGATGTTCTTTTTTTTTTTTGTTTTTTTTTTTTTTCATTTTTGAGACAGGGTCTCTCTTTTAGTCCCAGCTGGCCTGGGGCTCACTCTGTAGACCAGGCTGGCTTTGAACTCACAGAGATCCACCTACCGCTGCCTCCCAAGTGCTTGGATTAAAGGCGTGCACCACCACAACAAACTAACTTTGAGGCTCTTATATTATCAAAATTATTATTTTTGTGAAAAAGGTGCTGACAACTTTAAGATTTATTTTTTGTTTTATGTGTATGGATATTTTCCTGTATGTATGTGTGAATGTAATTCTCAGAAAAACTGTTGGGCTGAAATTCCTGCAAGGCTAACCAAATTATTAGCATTTCTATGACTGTGGAAAGTTTGTAATGCTGCTTATCTAGGTGTACTGGGAACTGTAGCCACGTCCTGTTAAATAGCAGCAGCAATCCCCTTAACTACCCAGCCATCTCTCAAGCTCCCTAGCAGTTTTTGGTCATTCTCATTTGAAAACATAAGCTGATAGTTCACAATGAACATGGATCATGAATAAACTCATAAGTTAGACTTGTTCTATTAGAGCAGAACCTAGAGGCTGAGTTTTCAAATGCTGGCTATTAATAGCCAATTACTGTATCTTCTATAAAGGTCACTGCTGAGGTTTGTTAGTGAATAAATCCCCAAAGGCAATGTACTAACAGCTTGTTCCCAGAGTGACACTGTTAGGAGATTATAGAACCTTATGAAATAGCCCTTAAGGGGATGCTACTAGGTCTTGAGGTGAGGCTCCTGAAAGAAAGTGTTGGTCCCCAAATACCATTTCTATCTCTTCTCTGTTTCTAGGTATGACTGCTGGCTGGAAAAGCTTTTCAATCACAAAAAACTAATGTCTGCCCTCACCAGGGCCCAACATGTGGAGCCATATCTTCTTGGATTTTAAGTTGTGCATGATATGAAGTAAACAGCTATTATCTTTATTATAAGTGAGTTACCTCAGGGATTATGTTATACTAACACATAGCTAGTATTTTCCTTGTAGCAGTAGGACTATGTAAAGACTAGAAAGGAAGAGATTAATATATACAAGTTATCTTTCAGAAGAGATTTAGAGTAGTCTGATTCCTTGTTTTAAAATACCTAGTATGTATTGATATAGCAATATATATGTCCTTTTAAAATTGAAAATGTGTTATTAATGTTTAGAAGATTTTATGAATCAAATAGTTTTATAATAAGATTTGATATTTGAATGGGGGTCAGGAGGATTTAAAATAAAGCAGTGATTGAGTCTGTCCATGTTTCCTACATGACTAGCATTCCCTTTTGTTGGCTTGCATTTTTCTTTCACACTTGATAATGTTTCACTTTTTTCTTAAAATGAAACAAACTGAGAGAACTCACAAAATCTGAGCAGATAGTGAGAGAACACACGCAGAAATATATGATCTGTCTATATATTGAGAGAACACATGCACAAATATGTGATCTGAGCAGATAGTGGGAGAACACACAGAAATATATGATCTGATTAAGACAGGATGTGGTGCTTACTGGAACTCATATGGTGACCATGGGAAGGGAAAAATCCCAGTGTGGAGCAAAAGGGCAGGACTGATACTTGCTTGCTCTTGCTAAGGAGGAGTCTTCAATCATGACATCTTTCAGCATAACTAAAAAAAAAAAAAAAAAAAAAAAGAAAAAGAGCCCACAGAGCACACAGCAGCTGGCTGGCCCAGACCAGCTGAACTGCAGGGTAGCAGGCAGTGTCCCGCATCTTCCCCCATCCCCTGCCAACTGTAATTCCAGAAGGAGTGTCCACTAAACACTACAACCAAACTAGAGGAATCTGCTGGCAGCAGCAGCGGGAGCACCGGGCTCAGAGGTGTCAGAACGGCTGTTACCTACCCTGTTCTTGCAGAATAGAAAGGGAAGAGTGAGCTATACCTTTTTTTTTTTTTACCAAAAAAGAAAGCAGGAGTTGCTACTTTAATATCAGACAAAATAGACATCAAAGTAGAAGCAATCAGAAGAGACAAAGAGGGCCATTACATCCTAATTAAAGGTAAAATATTTAACCAAAATTGAAAGCCTGAAATCTAGACAAGCCAACACCCCATAAATAAAGAGAAGGAATCAGAGAAAGTGATCCTTCAACACTGTGAAGAGGCATTTGTGATTTGCATCAGAATACAGGTGAAAGGAAACCCACATGCCAAGAGCAAAAAGAAAGAATAATATGGGAAGAGCTCAGAATAATTCCACACTAATGTCTATTGGACCTACTGAGGATTTCCACAATGAGACCTCCCTGGAGGTAGCACAGGACACAGATCATAAAACAATCACGGATTTATTCAAAGAAATCATGGAACTAAGGGGAGAGAATGAAAAACTCAGAAAAGACCTAGAAGGAAAGAATGATAATCTTCGGAAAGAACTAAAAGGAGAAAATGTAAAACGTCGGAAAGAACTACAAGGAGAAAATGACAAACTCCAGAAAGAAGTGGGAAACACTGAAAAGATCCCATGATGAAATTAAGAAGGAAACCAGCCAGCAAAGTAAGGAGCTCCATGAAAATATTGAGAACCTCCAAAAGGAAGTGGAAATAGTAAAGAAAACACAACACAAAATAAAAAAAAGGAAATTGAATGCTCATTCAATCAAGAGGAAAGAATGGGAAAAAGCCTCAGAAGTAGAATGGAGGAAGCAGAGAAAAGAATATCAGTCGTGGAAGATTACACAGCAACTAAAAAGCTCAAGTAAAGACTATGAAAAATTTAAAAATACACAAGAATCAAACAACCAGGAAATGTGGAACACTATGAAAAGATCAAAACTCCATATCATAGGGATAGAGGAAGGAGAAGAACCCCCAAGAGAATGGTATTGATCAGATCTTTAACAGAATAATGGATGAAAATTTTCCCAAACTAAAAAAAGACAAAACCATACAAATACAAGAAGCACATAAAACACCAAATAGAAAAGACCAGAAAAGAAAGTCCTAGCACCATATCATACTTAAAATGCTAGACACCCAAAACAAAGACAAAATTCTAAAAGCCACAAGAGAAAAACAAGTTACTTATAAGGGTAAACATATTAGAAATTACAGCTGATTTATCAGTTCAAATTATGAAAGCAAGACAAACGTGGATGAAAGAATTCCCAGTGCTAAAAGACTACAAATGCCAACCCAGGTTACTATACCCAGCAAAAATGTTGTTCTAGTTGAAGGAAAGAGAAAAGTCTTCCATGACATAAACAAGATGAAAGAATACATGTACAGAAAACCAAACCTTCAGAGAATACTTGGAGCAATTCAAAGGGCAGAGGAGTGTAGCAATTATTCCCAGACATCTTGAAAGGGAAATTATTAAAAGCACAGCTGCAAAAGTAGAAACCTAGACCAAAAATGTAAATGGGTGATAAGGGGAAATGAAGCAACACACATCTCTCAATTATTACTTTAAATATTAATGGACTAAATTCCCCAGTCAAAAGTCATAGAATGGGAGAATGGATTAGGAAACAGAATCCATCTATATTCTGTCTACAAGAAACCATCTCACCCTCAAGGCTAGGTGCCAACTGAAAGTGAAAGGATGGAAAAAATATTCCAAGCAAATAGTACCAAAAAGAAAGCAGGAGTTGCTATTTTAATATCAGACACGATAGACATCAAAGTAGAATCAATCAAAAGAGACAAAGAGGGCCATTACATCCTAATTAAAGGGAAAATTAACCATGAAGACTTCACAATCATGAATATATATGCACCAAACTCCTGTGCTTCAATCTTTAGAAACTCAACTCTACAGGACCTCAAGGCACAGATTAACCCCAGCATACTCATAGTAGGGGACTTCAATACCCCACTGAGCCCCTTGGACAGATCAACCAGACAAAGAATCAAGAGAGAGACATTTGAACTAAGCAATATGATACAGCAAATGGACCTCATAGACATCTACCAAATATTCCACCCAAGCTCCAGAGAATACACTTTCTACTCAGCACTGCATGGAACATTCTCCAAAATTGACCACATACTGGGACACAGAAAAAAAAAAAATCATCAACAAACAAAAAAAAATTGAAATAATTTCATGCATTCTATCAGACCACAATGCAATAAAACTCAATGTCAACACCAGGATAAGCTCTACTACCTACACAAACATATGTAGACTAAACAACATACTCCCGAACAATGAATGGGTCCAGGAAGTAATAAAGCAAGGAATAAAAGCATTCCTGCAACTAAACAACAATGATAGTACAACAAAGCAAAACCTATGGGACACCTTAAAAGCAGTCCTAGGAGAAAATTTTATAGCCCTGGGTGCCTACATAAAAAACAAAAAAAAAAACAAAAAACAAAACAAAACAAAAAAAAAAACAGAAAGGGCACAAATAAATGAATTAACTCTGCAGCTAAAAACACTCAAAAGACAACAGCAAATGAACCCTAAATGCAACAGACAGGAAGAAATGGCAAAAATCAGAGTAGAAATAAATGAAATAGAAACAAAGAGAACAATACAAAAAAAAAAAAAATCAGTGAATCCAAAAGTTGGTTCTTTGAGAGACTAAACAAGATAGACAGACCTCTAGCCCAGTTAACCAAAAGAAAGAAAGAGCAACTCAAAATCAATAGAATTCATGATGAAAGGGGAAGCATCACAGCAGACAATGAAAAGATCCAGGCAATCATACAGGAATAATTCAGAAACCTATACTCTATTAAATTTGAAAACCTAAGTCAAATGGATGAATATTTGAAATCCTGGGAATCACTAAAGCTAAACCAAGAAGAGATTGACAGCTTAAACAAACCCATAATATCTGAGGAAATTGAAGATGAAATTAAAAAGTTCCCAACAAAAAAATAAAGCCTCAGTCCAGATGGTTTCATAGCAGAATTCTATAAAACATTTAAAGAGGTCCTACAACCACTGCTACTCAAAGTATTCAGAAGGATCTAAACAGAGGAAATTCTCCCAAACTCCTTCTATGAAGCCAGCATCACTCTAATACCAAAACCAGGCAAAGATACAAGCAAAAAAGAAAGCTATAGACCCATCTAATTAATGAACATAGATGCAAAAATTCTCAACACAATACTTGCAAATCTCATACAGACCCACATCAAAAAGATCATCCATCATGATCAAGTTGGATTCATACCAGAGATGCAGGGATGGTTCAACATATGTAAATTCATTAATATCACAAAACACATAAATGGACTGAAAGACAAAATCACACCATCATCTCAATTGACACAGAGAAGGCCTTCGATAAAATCCAACACCCTTTCTTGCTTAAAGTCCTAGAGGGAATTGAATTGGAGGGATCATTCCTCAACATAATCAAAGCATATAGAAGAAACACATAGCCACCATCGTCCTAAATGGAGAAAAGTTAAAAGGATTCCCCTTAAAGGTAGGAACTTGTCAAGGCTGCCCCCTGTCACCACTCCTCTTCATTATAGTGTTTGAAACACTTGTTAGGGCAATAAGGCAAATGGAAATTAAAGGGTACTAATTGGAAAAGAGGAAGTCAAACTATCCTTCTTTGCAGATGATATGATAGTCTATCTAAGGAATGCTAAAAACTCAACCAGAAAACTCCTAAAACAATTAGGGTTTTCAGTAAAGTGTCGGGATAGAAATTTAACCTAGAAAAATCTGGAGCCTTTCTTTACACCAACAACAAGCAACTAAAGAAAGAATACAAGCAACAAAAAAGGAGTAAAGACCTTCCCAATTGCAATAGCTTCAAAAACAATAAAATACCTAGGGACAAACCTAACCAAGGACACCAAAGATCTCTACAACAAAAATTATAAACGCCTGAAGAAGGAGATTGAAAATGACATCAGAAGATGGAAAGACCTCCCATGCTCATGGATTGGAAAATTTAATATAAGAAAAAAGTACATTCTACCTGTGCTGGATAGCTTTAGTGTCAACTTGACACACCTGGGTTGAGGGAGCCTCAGTTGGGGAATTGGCTCCGTTGGATTGGCCTGTGGCCACATCTGTGGAATATTCTCTTGATGGTCGAGCAGTGTGGGAGGGCCCAGCCCACAAGAGTGGTGCCACCCTGGGCAGGTTGTTGTGTACTGTATAAGAAGGCGGGCTGGGCATGAGCCAGGGAGCAAGCCAGTGAACAGCACTCCTTCATGGCCTGTGCTTCAGCTCCTGCCTCCAAGTTCTGCCCTGAGTTCCTGCCTTGGGCTCCCTAAGTGATGAACTGTGACCTGGGAGATGTAAGTTGAATAAACCCTTTCCTCCCCAAGTTGGTGTTGGTCAGAGTGTTTTGTCACAGCAATGGAAGACAAACTAGGACACTACCCAAATTAATATACAGATTTAATGTAATCCCAATGAAAATCCCCAAGATTTTCTTCTCATGCTTGGAAAAAAAGTCCTTAAATTCATATGGACAAAGACCCCAAATAGCCAAAGCAACCCTGAGTGAAAAGAGCAATAGAGGGGGGAGGGGTCTCTATGCCAGACTTTAAACTATACTACAGGCTATAGTCATAAAAACAGCCTGGTACTGGCACAAAAACAGACCCATAGACCAATGGAATAAAACTGAAGATACAAGCATGAGCACATACAATTTCAGCCACCTCATATTTGACAAGGGAGCCAAAAAGACTCAATGGAGAAAAGACAGCATCTTCAGCAAATTGTGTTGGCAAAACTGGATCTCCACTTGTAGAAGAATAAAATTAAACCCCTATCTCTCACCCTGTACAAAAATCAACTCCAAATGTATCAAAGACCTCAACGTGTAACCCCAAACTCTGAAGGTGATAGAAGAAAAAGTTGGCAGCAACCTACAAGATACAGACATAGGAAAAGACTGTCTAAATCAGACAGCAGCTGCACAGGGAACAAGGTTTACAAATTGACAAGGGGGACCTTATAAAACTCAAAAGCTTCGGTACAGCAAAATTAATAATCAGGGAAGTGAAGAGAATACCCACAGAGTGGGGGGAAACCTTCACTGCTAATACACTGACAGAGCACTTACTTCCAGAATATATAAACTACTCAAAAAACAAACAAGAAAGCAAATGACTCACTCAAAAGATGGAGTAAAGAGCTGAACAGAGACTTCACAAGTGAGGAAATAGAGATGGCAGAGAAACATCTGAAAAAGTATTAAACATCACTAGTAATTAAGGAAGTACAAATCAAAACCACTTTAAGATATCATCTCACTCTGATAAGGCTGGCTAGGATCAGGAAAACAAATGATACCAAATGCTGGCGAGAAAGGGGAACACTCATCCACTGCTGGTGGGAATGCAAACTCGTACAGCCATTATGGAAGGCAGTGTGGAGAACTCTTAAAATCCTCAGAATGAGCCTACCACCTGACCCAGCCATATCACTTCTGAGTATATACCCACAAGATGCAACCTACCGCAAAGATACATGTACAGCCATGTTTATGGCAGCTCTCTTCACAATAGCGAAGAGCTGGAACCAACCCAAGTGCCCCTCAACAGAGGAGTGGTTAGAGAAAATGTGGTACATCTACACAATGGAGTTAAATGCAGCAGTGAAGAAAGATGATATCATGAAATTTGTAGTTAAATGGATGGAACTATAAGATATTATGTTAAATGAAATAATGGAGTCCCAGAAAAACAAAAGATAAATAGTATCCCTCCAGAAAAACAAAAGATGAATAGTATCCCTCATCTGTGGATGCTAGCACCAAGTACTAGTTCTAAGGCAAATTGAGCAACATTAATGCTATGTTCTTCACAATCTGAACACAACCGTGGTATTATGTTATGAGTCCTGAGACAGGTCCTAGAACTACCCTACCATTTATTTTCAGACTATGGATTTTTGGTATATGATAGTGGACATGTTTACATATTATAGTGTAACATGAAGTTAAAATGGAAAAAGATGAATCACGATATATGATATGGCAATAACACACAGTTTGTTTCCCAGAAGATACAATTTTAGTATAGGTGTGTTGTATCAGGCTGGTGTAACTTAGCCTTTCTGGGTGCTTAATGACCATACTTAATATACACACCAATTTGGCTGAGGAACCTAAGGGATAACTTTGTTCCTTGCCCTCAGAGGCCAACTAAGTTTTAGGGGAATATGCTTGTGAGTATCTCCTGATATGTCCTGCAAATGTGAGTCACCAGTCTTGCTGTGCAGGGAAATCTTGGAAATCCACTGATGGGACTTCAGCCAGTGTCCACCCTATTAAGAGGAAAGACTGCTCATGCTTCAAAAAGAGAAGCCTGGTCTAGCAAGACCTAACTGTGTCCTCCAGGGGATGGAACTGGTGGTTGAAAAGCCAAAAGGAGCCAGGGGCTCCCCCTCCAAAAAAACTGAGTGACCCTTGAGGACCAGATCCTCAACTGACGTTGAGAAAACAAAAACCTTGGTTAATCTGGGATAACTGTGTGGCCTTAGGCATCCAAAAGGAAAGTATAACCAGAAATAAATAATCAATAATGTCTGAGAAATTGTCCTTCAGATATAAAACTTGAGAATCCTTTAAACCTTCAATGCCAGATGGGGACTACTAAGATATCCAGCTTGTAGACTGAACGGCCACAGGGATTTCAGCCTCTTCAGAGTGTAAACTGCTGTTGTTGGACTACTCAGGCTATGTCATGGACACCAGTGCAGGAAGATCAAGACAAGACCCATGCTTGCTGGACCACATTTGGGTGACCATGGTGGGGAGGGACCCCAGTGTGAAGTATATGGGCAGGATTGATGGTTATTTGGGCTAGTCAAGGAGGAACCTTCAAGCACTACCTTGAGGAAAACATGACATCTTATACCCCCCCAAAAAGATTATATTTTTTTATATTTAACAGTTAAAATATTTTGTAAAATAATACTTTCTCTTTTTTATTGATACATGCTACAACCATTCATAATTTACCCTTATGTATCCTATGGTGAGTTCTATCACAAAAGAATATTAATATTCATATTCTAAAAAATGAGAGAATGTAAAGTTATACTTCTTTTTACCTGCATGCAACTTTACTGTTAAAATGTGAATCTCTAAATGTGCTTTGGAATTAACCTATAGTTTAGTTTATTTTCAGACTTTGTAATTTTGATTTATGTGTGGAGTGTATATGTTCATAATTTGAAATAATATAAAATTAAAGGGGAACAAAAAAGAGAGGGAAAACCTATTCAAAGAACTGACATAAACAGTAAAACTGTTCACCAAAAAGGTTATAAAAGACAGAAAAAGACACAAGACAAGACTTGTGTATGACAGAATCCATGAGCTCTGACGGGGGAGGGGGAGGGGGTGATAAGGGGTGGGCATTCATGGGGGAATGACTCTAAATTTGATTAAGAAAATGTTGTATGAAATGCACTCAATAAAAATTAAAAAGTAAAAAAATAAATAAATAAGTAAATAAATAAAAAGTAAAAAAAAAAGAAAGAAAGAAGCTGAAGATGCTAAAAGATATATGTAGCATGCATATTTGAATGTTTTGGAGTGATACAGATTAGAAGGGACAACAACAACAAAGAGGGGGGGGTTAAAGAACTGACTGAAACGGTGAACTTCTACTCAAAACAGTAAATTTCTGCACTGAAATTTTTAAAAGAGACTGAGAAAAAGATGAAAGACATGTTTGGCAGAACGCATGCGCTCTGGTTGGGTGGGGGGCAAAGAAGGGGGAATGGGTCTAGACTTGATTGGAAATTTTGTATGAAATGCACAAAGCTTCAATAAAAATTGGCTTTGAAAAAAGAAAAAAAGAAAGAAGGTTGAGCAAGGTCCAGGTGAGCAAGCTTGTTAGCAGCATTCCTCCATGGGCCTGAGCCCCTGCCTCCAGATTCCTGCCCTGAGTCCCTACCTTGGTCTTCCTCGGTGATGAACTGTGACCCTGGAGATTTAAGCCAAATAAACCCATTTCTCCTTCCCTCCCCCCCAAAAGAAATATATGATCTGAGCAGATAGTGAGAGAACACACACACAGGGACCTATATGATCTGAACAGATAAGGAGAGAACCCCCCCACACACAGACATATATGATCTTACCAGATAGGGATAGACTACTCATACACTGATGATCTTACCAGATAGGGAGAGAACATCAACAGACATATATGATCTGACCAGATACTGAGAGGACACATATATCATGTGGACATATATGATCTAACCACATAATAGGGTTAAAATATTTTCAGGAGAAACATTTTAGAAAATTTTTAGGTCACCAACTTTTTAGTACAGCATATGAAGGACCTGATTGGGAAAAGTTTATGTTTGGAGAAATGTTAAAAAATATCACATAAACCTTGTAAAGAATTAAAAATTAGCCAGTATTGATCACAGCAATAATGCATTTCAATTGTCCTTCATACTAACTGCTCCACCCATGCTTCTCCTTGATCAATAGTGACAATTTTATGCTAATTTAACATATTATGGAAGACTACAAATATTCAGAGGCAAGCAGTAACTTTTCCTGATTAAATATGCAGCAGTTTTATAATGCTCTTCTATTTACTAATGGGAGTTTATTTCCTTTGATTGTCATTTAAAAACAGTAGTAAATTATGCTTAAGCTTTAAAAGACTCAGGGCCAGGTGCGGTAGCACACCCCTTTAATCCCAGCACTTCAGAGGCAGAGGCAGGCTGATCTCTGAGAATTTGAGGCCAGCCTGGTCCATAGAGGTAGTTCTAGGCCATCAGGGACTACATGGAGACCTTCGCTCAAAAACACCAACCAAACAAACAAACAAACAAACAAAAACAAAAAACAAAAATAAAAAAGACTGAAAATGAGCCTACCACCTTACCCTATCATACCACTCCTGGGTATATACCCACAAGATTCATCCTACCACAGAAATAGATGCACAGCTATGTTTATTGCAGCTCTCTTCACAATAGAAATGAGCTGGAGCTGACCCAAATGCTCCTCTACACAACGAAGTTCTATGTAGTGGTGAAAGATGACATCATGAACTTTGCAGGTAAATGGATGGAACTTGAAGCCATTATGCTACGTGAAGTAACACAGTCCCAGAAAAACAATGAATGGTATCCTTCATTTGTGGATGCTAGCACCAAATCCCTAGTTGAAAGGCAAACTGAGCAAGTTTAATGTTATATTTCTTTTTTTAGATAATACTTTTATTGATGTTTTGTGTATTTCAGACATCATTTTTCAGTTCAATATAGGCATATTCCCCTTTTCCTTTCCCCCACCCCACCACAGAGCATGCATTCTGCCATAATGTCCTTCATCTTTCTCTCAGTCCTTTTAAAGTTTTTCTCTGTAAAGGTCCATGAAAGCAACTGTGCTGTTATAATGTGAATCCCTTAACAAGCTCTATAATTAACTTACCACTTATTTTCAGAATTTGTAATTGCAGTATGTGGGTGGTATATGGAGAGTATGTATTCATATTTTACAGTAATATAAAATTAAAGGTAAAAATGTAAATTGTTAAACATTTTGGAATTAACATACAGTTTATTTTCAGAGGTACATATGATACACACATTATATATATATATATATATTTTCAGAGGTACATATGATA
>VZQC01004719.1:1133256-1184268 GCA_009823505.1 Rhizomys pruinosus
AAAAAAAAAAAAAAAAAAAAAAAAAACCAAAAAACAAAAAACAAGAATGTATACTTCATAGTCACAGGAATTCCTACTTTGAATCTAACTGAAAGTCTATTACAAACATAGTAAAAAGAATATTTAAAGTCAAATGATTTGAAGAAATTTAATGACTTGCTACATAATGAAATCAGCTATGGAGATCTTAAAAGCAAATGCTAATTTTACTTTTTTTGTGAAATGAAGCAGTGTAATTCCTTATAATTCCATTGTGGAAAAAATCATGAAAGAATTAGTCATCTTTAATGTGTTCAGTGAAAGCCTGAATGTGCTTGTTTAACATCTTACATGACTCTGGGATTAAAATACAGAGTCACTGTGCTTGACGGATAAAGAACAGAGATTTCATTTTTCTATATTTTTTCATTGTCAAAAGATGGTCATCGCAGCAGGTAAAATAGATAACCATTAAATATCCACAGGAACTTGTGAAAATGTGTGATTATTTGTCTCTAATTTTATTTAGTTAATTTCCTTACCAAATACTGTACTAATTACAAACTTCCTTTGGATACATTAGACCAGGCTTGGAACATAATGATTGATTTTTATATCTACCATCAATAAATTAGCCTGCAGAGATAAATCCTGAACTAATTAGCAAGTCATTTACATGTCTATACTCTGTTCTGTTATGAAGAGGATTTGAAGTGATTTTTTTGAAAAACCCAAGAAAAGTTTTCTATCTCAATTGAAATAATCAAATTATCTCTGAAGAAATAAAAATGATTAGTATTAAGTACAGTATTAATAGTATAAAGGTGTAAAGGTGTCTCTAAACTGCAGTTATCTCATTTCCTTAATTATTATCCAGGGTGATTTTTGTTGTTGTTTAGGAGTAGGTGTTTTTTTTTGTTTGTTTGTTTTTTTTTTAATTAGTTTTTATTGATGCTTTGTGCATTTCATACATTTTTTCCAATTCAGTTCAGGCTTATTTCCCTTTCCCTCCCCCCCGCCCCCACCCCATCCCAATTCATGCATTCTGCCATAACTTTGACTTCCTCTTTTCAAATTAGTATTTGTTTAATTTCCTTTTCTTCAGGCTTCCCTTTTTGAAGCATGAGCAGACTTTCCTCTTTATAGACTGGACACTGGCTGAAGTCCCAATAGTAGATCTCCAAGACCTCCATGAACAGGAAGACTGGGATTTTCTTAAAAGAAATTCATTATCTACACAGAAAATAATTGATGATGCTACTGATTGACCTTCCCTAACAGCTTTTGCTTAACTTTACATAAAAATATATTAAGTAAAACACTGATTTAATGTGCTTGTAGAACAATAAGATTAAAAATAGAACCTAACTGTAAGATTAAAAATAGAACCTAACTCCAATCTATATATACATATTATTATAGTCAGTGATTTATGGCAGAAAATCCTTAAGATTCCTAACACTTTTAGTTACCAAAGCTTTAATTTCTGAGCCAGTATGAACAATTTTAGTTATGTCCAGTAACTGAGGAATTTAGAAAAGGGGAAAGCTCAAGGAGACAATGCAGTGTACAGAAAGGGAGAAGAAGCAGAAAAATCTCATAAAGTTTAATTCATACAAATATTTAAAAAATAGAGCAGTAAAGGCATCTGAGTTGAATGAGATAATGCAGAGAAACTGTCTCTGGACAGACTAAAAACATTTTCCTCTAGAAAAAGCACAAGAAATTCTCATTTTTACAATTGGTAAGAGATTAACAATATTAATAGCTTCCAATGTTTCAAAGAAATAAACTTTCTTCATTCAACATATGTATTAATTTATTGTGATAATCTCTAAAATAATAATAATGTTCTGAAATGTGTTTTTTACTCTTATTCAAGAAGATTAAAATATGTTTCAGTGCATTAGTCATTTAAGCAAGCAAAGCACTGTTTAATTTGAAAGCAAATAAACATTTGGACAGCTAGACTGTTATCAAGTAAATGAATACTTTAATGCTTGAATGTTACCCCAAGGAATGCTTCTGAAATGATAAAGTAATAATGGGTCATATTTGTTGAGTCCTTACAATGAACCAGGCAATGCTAATATTTCAAAAGTATTAGATTACATATATTTCATTACTCTATGATGTAAGTATATTTTTATTCTTATTTTAGATGTGTGGAAACTGGGGTTGGAGAGGATAGGACAACTTCTCAAAAATAAAAAAGCCCAGAATGGACAGCAGGTTGTGGGGGTCCCAGCAGGGACTGTCTGCTCTCACAGTACACAGCCAATCTCACACAGGGAGACAAACACATGTCTGCGATGTGATGTGATGAAGAGCATAGGACAAGAGCATGCAGATTTAGTTCCACACCCCGTGACACGCAAAGAAGATATGCTAGTGCTTCCCAACTTTCTTACATTTGCCAAAGATGAGCATCAATATGCAGTGGGCAACACTGTAAAGAACCAGGTTTTTATTGTAGAGTTAAAGGTTAATCTTACTACATCTGAGGAGAGATGGCTTGGTTGCTTCAAAATGAAAATTTTACAGAATGCAAAAACAATAACAATACCCCTGGTACAGCTCTGGCTTGTTTCTTAAGACCTTCGCCTCTGCCTTTCTGTTGGCCATCCACAGGGTGAGGCAGTCAGCATACATGGAATTCACCTATGGGCACAACACGGCATCAGACTTTGCAGTTGGCAATTTGGAGTCTGTTAATTAATCCAATCTAATTATGTCATTTTAAGGAGAGATAACCCATGGCTAAATATTAATATCAGCAGTATCCAGAGTGATTACAACACGGGTTCTCTGAATCTTTGTGTTTAATATTTCCAGACAGCTCTTCCAAGGAGTCACTGGAGGCAGAATGAATCTAGTCTGCAACTTCCATTCTTCCTGCTTTGTCTTGTGAATCCATACTTGATTTTCTCTAAGAAAGACAAGAGAAGAAAAAGCTTCATGAGAATTTTCTTTCTCTCAAGAGGTATCACAAAGTCACAAAGTTCAGAGAAGGGTTCTTTTATCCCGAGGAGCGAAGGCCAATTTTTACTATGGTAGATATGGTGGCCTGACAGGACTAGCGACTCCCTGTGGCAATTTGATATTTATTAAATAGTCATCCAAATACCTTGCTGAGGGTGGGTTGCTATGGAAACAGTGGAATCAGCTGTTGCAGTCTGTTAAATTTACTACTTACTGCAGTAAGTAGAAAATTTCATCTATTTGTGTTCCTTCCAAAACATCGTTGGTGAAAATTTTCAACACAGCAGCTCTGCCTCTAAAGTACTTGACATTGACCACTGACTGTTTCAAGAGGTCACCTTTCACATGTTTCTCTGAACAATCTGGAAAAACAATGTTGTTAAATGTTGCCAATTCGACAGTAGCTTCAGCTTTGAGTTTGAAATATGGACGCTTGTGGCTAAAGGCTACCGGAGCATTTCTAGCTCTACCAATCCCCCTGCCTCTGCATATTTACCTAGCTATAGGCATTTCTCAGTTTCTATGTCCCTGATTGAGTACAGAGAAGAGATTGTACAAAGAATGGAGAAAAGGAGCAAAGGAAGAAAGAAGAGACAGAAAGGAGGAAGGAGCACAAAATGACTTGCAAAATTCAATTGTCTAATTCAAGTGAAAGCAGAGGAGGCAATATGAGCTCTTACATACTACTGACGTGGCCTCTTCAGGCAAAAAATACTTAGTATTCCTAGTGGACTTGAAAATGTACATATTATCAGCACAATTGACCCATTGTCAAAAAAAAAAAAAAGAAANCCGGGGCCGGGGACACCGAGCGGGATTCAGAGAACCCTCACATGAAACAAGCTTCCACGAAGCAGAAACCAAGCCGAAAGCGGTAGAAGTGTGTACCTACGACCGGCGCGGTAGTGGGCGGGCGCTGCCCGGCGACCAGAAAACACAGAGAAGACCGAGATGCTAGAAAAGAAACACGGTTCGCTGTTCCCTCCCACAAGTCCAGACGGGACCACAGCAGACGGAAACCACCTCACTCACCCGAGCCGGTCCCCTCTGGCCGGGACCCCATAGACGGGGTCGAGACCCGCTCCAGCTGGCCCACCGCAAGACAACGCCTAAGCAGGAGAACTGTTACCTGCTTGCCCCTGGCGCGTTATGGCGTCTCCCCCCTGCGAACCCGGTTCCCACCCAAAAGTCCAGCCGGGACAACCCCACAGCAGACGGGAACGGACCATCCACTTCACCCAAGCGCGGTCCCTCCTCTGGGCCGGGGACCCCGTAGACGGTTCAGAGCGAGACCATCTCCCACCTGCCCCCCGCCAAACCCCTCCTAGAGCTGTAGAACTGTGTACCCGCTGCCCTGGCGAGTTAGGGCGTCTCCCCTGCACCCCCGGTTTCCGCCCACAAGGCCAGCCAGGACCGCAGAGCAACGGGAAACGCGACCCTGCTCGCCCAAGCGCGGTCCCTCTGGGCGGGTCCCGTAGACGGGTTTCCGAGACCTCGCCCAGCTGCCGCCGCCCCGCCAGACCACAACGAGAGCTGTAGAACTGTGTACCTGGCTGCCTTGGCGCGTTTGGGCGTCTCCCCTGCGACCCGGTTTCTCGGCCCACAGTCCGCCAGGACCAGAGCAGACGGGAAACGCGACCCTCCGCTCCCCCACGGAGCATTCCGGTTACCTTCTAGTGGCCGCGGGGACCCCGTAGACGTGGTCAGAGACCCTCTCCCAGCTTGCCCCCCCCTGCAAGACCACGCCTAGAGCTGTACAACTGTGTACCTGCTGCCCCGGCACCTGGCACGTGAATGGCGTCTCCCCGGGTCCCCTGCGAACCCGTTTCCTGCCCACAAGTCCAGCAGGGACCAGAGCAGACGGGAAACGCGACCCTCCGCGCACCCAAGCGCGGTCCCTCTGGGCCGGGGACCACACCCCGTAGACGGGTTCAGAGACCCCTCTCCCAGCTGCCCCCCGCCAGACCACGCCTAGAGCTGTAGAACTGTGTGCCTGGCCTGGCGCGTTTATGGCGTCTCCCCTGCGACCCAGGTTCCGGCCCACAGAAGAACAGATGCCCAGAGCACCGGACCGGGGTTAGCGAGACAGGCATGTTACACGGGAACCGGGCGACCCTCGAGTCCGCTCACACCGAGTCCTGCGGTCCCTCTGGCCGGGTGACCCCCGAGACGTGTGTATTTCAGGAGGACCGGCGCTCGGCCAGCTTGCTGCCACCACGCGGGCAGACCACGCCTAGAGGAGCTGTGGAACTGTGTACCTGCTGCCCGGGCACGTTATGGCGCCTCCCCTCCTGCGACCCCGGTTCCTGCCCTCAAGTCCAGCCAGGACCAGAGCAGACGGGAACGCGACCCTCGCTCACCCGAGTCCGGTCCCCTCTGGGCCGTGGGACCAGTCGTAAGACGGTGTTCCGCGAGACCGCTCTCCCACGCTGCCCCCGCCAGACCACCGCCTAGAGCTGTAGACTGTTACCTCTGGCCTGGCGCTTTAGGCGTCTCCCCTGCGACCCCGGTTCCCGCCCACAAGTCCAGCCGGGACCACAGAGAAGGGGAAACCGGCGACCCTGCTCACCGAGTGCGTTCATCTCTGGGCCGGGGACACGCGGTATGACGGGTTCAAGGACCCTCTCCCCAGCTGCCCCCCCGCCAGACCATCGCCTAGAGCTGTAGAACTGTAGTACCTGCTGCCCTGGCGCGTTAATGCGTCTTCCACGCCTGGGAATCCCGCAGGTCCCGCCCACAAGTCCAGCCGGGACCAGAGCAGACGGGAACGTGAACCCAGCTCACCCGAGCGCGGTTCCTCTGGGCGCGAGGACTCCCGAGACGGTATCAAGCGACGACCCTCTCCAGCTACCCCCACGCCAGACCCCGCCTCAGCTGTAGAAGCTGGTGTGGTACCGTGGCCTCCTGCGGGTTATGGCGTCTCCCCTGGAGCCGTCCTGGTTCCGCCCACGAAGTCCAGCCGGGACGAGGCAGACTGGGAACGCGACTTCGACCGCTCGCGTTCCGCGGCGCGGTCCCTCTGGGCCGGGACCGATGCGTCCGGTGACGGGGTTTCAGAAGGACCCTCCCCAGCTGCCACCGCGCCAGAACCAACGCCTAGAGCTGTTAGAACGTTGTCCTGCGCCTGGCGCGTGTATGGGCGTCTCCCCGCGACCACCGTGTTCCTGCCGCACAAAGTGCCAGGCCGGGCCACAGACAGACCGGGAAAGCGCCCTACTCCGCTCACCCAAGTGTGGTCCCTCGGGGCTGGGGACCCTGTAGACGGGTTCAGAGTGAGACCCTCTACCAGCTGCCACCCCGGCAGACCAAGCCTAGAGCTGTAGAGCTGTAGAGCTGTAGAGCTGTGTGTCTGGCCTGGCGCGTGATGGCGTCTCCCCTGCGACCCCGGTCCCCTGCACAAGTCCAGCCGGGACCAAAGCAGACGGGAACGCGACACTCCGCTCACCGCTATGCGCGGTAGCTCTGGGCCGGGGGGCAACCCCGTAGACCGGTTCAGAGACCCTCTCCCAGCTGCCCCCCCGCAGACCCCGCCTAGAGCTGTAAGAACTGTGTACCTGCTGCCCTGGCGCGTTATGGCGTCTCCCGGGCGAGACCCCGTTGCCTGCCCACAAGTCCAGCCGGACCAGAGCAGACGGGAACGCGACCCTCCCGCTACAAACCGAGCGCGGGCCCTCTGGGCCGGGACCCCCGTAGACGGGTTCACAGAGACCCCGATCCTCCCAGCTCTGCCCCCCACTCCAGACCCACGCCTAGAGCTGTAGAACTGTGTACCTGCGGCCCTGGCTCGTTAGGGCGTCTCCCCTGCGACCACCCCGGTTCATGCAACAAGTACAGCCGGGAACGCACAGCAGACGGAGACGCGACCCTCCGCTCACCCCGGACGCGGTCCCTCTGGGCCGGGAACGCCGTAGACGGTTTCAAGATTAACCCTCTCCAAGCTGGCCGCACACCCCGCGCAGAAGCCGGGGAGCGGCATAGAGCTGTAGAAACTGTGGTAAACTCTGCTGCCCCTTGGCGCGTTTATGGCGTTCTCCCCTGCGACCGCGCGGTTTCCGCCCACAAGTCCCGCCAGGACCACAGCAGACGGGAAAGCGACCCCCCGCTCACCCGAGCCGCGGATGCCCCCTCTGGGCCGCGAACCCCGTAGACGGGTTCAGAGACCCTCTCCCAGCTGCCCCCCCGCCAGAACACGCCTAGAGCTGTAGAACTGGGTACCTGCTGCCCTGGCGCGTTAGTGCGTCTCCCCTGCGACCCCGCCTTCCTGCCCACAGTGCCAGCCGGGACCAGAGCAGACGGGAAACGCGACCCTCCGCTAACCAGCGCGCGGTCCCTCTTGGCCGGGGACCCGGTAGACGGGATTTCAGCAGAGGACCCTCTCCCAGTTTTGCCCCCCGCCAGACCAAGCCGGAGCTGTAGAACTGTGCTACCTGATGCCTGGGCGTGATGGGCGTCTCCCCTGCGACCCCCGGTGCCTGCCCATCAGTCCCAACCAGGACAACAGCAGCGGGAACGCGACCCTCCGATAAACGCCAACATTGCCGCGGTTCCCTCTGGGCCTGGGACCCCAAGAGACGGGTTCAGAGACCCGCTCGCCAGCTTAGCCCCCGGCCAGACCACGCCTAGAGCTGGAGAACTGTGTAAACTGCTGCCCGGCCGCGTTATGGCGTCTCCCCTGCGCCGCCGGTTCCCACCCACAAGTCAAGCCGGGACAAGAGCAGACGCGGGAACGCGACCCTGAGCGACCCTCACTGCTCACCCGAGCTCGGTGCCTCTGGGCCGGGGACCCAAGACCGTAGACGGGTTCAGAAAAGCCGCTCTCCCAGCTGTCCCCCGGCAGACCACGCCTATAGCTGTAGAGAAGCTGTGTACATGCGTGCCCTGGCGCGTTATGGCGTCTCCCCTGCGACCAAGTCTCCGGTTGTTCCTGCCCAAAAGTTCCAGCCGGACAAACAGCAGACGGGACGCGACCCTCCCGACTCACACGCCGTGGTGCCCTCTGGGCAGGGGGAAGCCCGTAGACGGGTTCAGAAGCGCCTCCGCCCAGCTGCCCGCACCGCAGAACCACGCCTAGAGCAGTAGGAACTGTGTCCTGCTGGCGACTGGTGCGTTATGGAGTCTCCCCTGCGATCCCGGTTCCCGTCCACAAGTCCAGGCGGGACCACAGCAGACGGGAACGCGACCCTCCGCTCACCCAAGCAGCGGGCCCTCTGGGCCGGGGACCGTAACAACAGGGGCGGAAAAGAAAAGGGGGGGGTAGATTGAAGGGAGGAGAAAAGAGGCCAAGACAGGTTCAGAGCCAAAGCCTCCCCAGCTGCCCCCCGCCAGACCATGCCTATAGCTGTAGAACTGTGTACCTGCTGCCCGGGCGGCGTTAATGGCGTCTCCCCTGCGACCAGGGCTGTTTCCTGCCCACAAGTCCAGCCGGGTACAGAGCAGACGGGAACGAGACCCTCCGCTCAACCGAGCGCGGTCCCGCTGGGCCCGGGGTCCCCCGTAGACGGGTTCAAGACCCTCTCCCAGCTGGCCCCCCCAGACCAAGCCTAGAGCTGTAGAACTGTGTAACTGCTGCCGCTGGCGCGTTATGGCGTCTCCTGCGACCCCGTTCATGCCCACAAGTCCAAGCCAGGGAACACAGCAGAATTTAAAAACGCGAACGACGCTCAACCCGAGTGGCGGGGCCCTCTGGGCCGGGGAACCGGCCCGTAGACGTGTTCAAGACCCTCTCCCGCAGCTTGCCCCCCCGGCGAGAACAAGCCTAGAGTTGTAGAACTGTGTAACTGCTGCCCTGGCGCGTGATGGCGTCTCCCCTGCGACCTCCGGTTTCCCTGCCACAAGTCCAGCCGGGACCAGAGGCAGACGGGAACTCGACCCTCCGCTCACCCGAGCGCGGTCCGCCTGGGCCGGGGACCCCCCGTAGACGGGTTCAGGACCCTCTCCAGCTGCCCCCCGCAAGACCACGCCTAGAGCTGTAAAACTGTGTACCTGCTGCCTGGCGCGTTATGGCGTCATTCCCCTGGCGACGCGTTTGTCCTGCCCACAAGTTCCCAGCGGGACAACAAGCAGACAGGAAACGGGGTGGAGCGAACCCTCCGCTCACCCGAGCGCGGTCCCTCGGGTCCGGGGACCCCGTAGAAACGGTTTCAGAGACCCTCTGCCAGCTGCCACCAGCGGACCACGCCTAGAGCTGTAGAACGGTGTACCTGGCGGTCACCATGGCGCGTATTGGCGTCTCCCCTGCGACCGCCCCCGGTTCCTGCCCACAAGTCCACCCGGGATCAGCGCAGACGGGAACGCGAACCTCCGCTACCCCGAGCGCGGTCCCTTGGGCGGGGGCCCGAGACGGGTTGCACAGCAGACCCTGTCCCACTGCTCCCCGCCAGAACCCCGCCTAGGCTGTGTAGACTGTGTACCTGCTGCCAAGCGCGTTATGGGTCTCCCCTGCGCCCGGTTCCCCCCACAAATCCAGCCGGGACCAGCAGAGGGACGCGACCTCGCTCACCGAGCGCGGTCCATCTCTGGCCGGGGACCCCGTAGACAAGTTCACAGAGACCCTCTCCCACTGGCCCCAGCAGACCACGCCGTACGAGCTGTAGAAGCTGTGTACTGCGCCCTGGCGCGTTATGGCGTCTCCCCTGCGACCACGCCGTTCCTGCCCAAAGTCCAGCCGGGACAGAAACAGACGGGAGAGGAACGCGACCCTCGCTCATCCTCGAGCTTGCATGTCGTCCTCTGGGGCCCGAGGACCTCCGTAGACGGGTTTCAACGGAGATTCCCTCTCCCAGCTGCCCCTCGCCAGACACGCCTAGAGCTGTAGGACTGTGGTACTCTGGCCTGGCGCGTTATGGCGTCTACCTGCGACCCCGGTTCTCTGCCCACAATCCCAGCCGGGACCAGAGCAGAGGGAAACGCGACCCTCGCTCCACCCGAGCGCGGTCCCTCTGGGCCGGGGACCCCCGTAGACGGGTTCACAGGAACCCTCTCCCCAGCTGCCCCCCGGCCAACCCCGCCTAGAGCTGTAAGAACTGTGTACCTTCGTGCCCGGAGCGGTTAATTGGCCGTCTCCCCTGCCGCGACTCACCCCGTTCCCGCCCGGACAAGTCAAGCCGGACCAGAGCAACGGGAACACCGACCCTCTCTCACCCGAGCGCGTGCCTCTGGGCCGGGGACCCGTAGACGGGTTCACAGTGAGACCCTCTCCCAGCTGCCCCCCGCCAGGACCCGCCTAGAGCTGTAACTGTGTAGCCTGCGCCTGGCGCGTTATGGACGTCTCCCCTGCGCCCCGGTTCCCGCCCACAAGTCCAGCCGGGACCACAGCAGAAGGAAACGCGAACCTCTCCGCTCACCTGCAGCCGTGTCCCTCTGGGCCGGGGACCCCGTAGACGGGTTCACAGTGAGACCCTCCTCCCAGCTGCCCCCCGCAGACCACGCCTAGAGCTGTAGACTGTGTACCTGCCGCCTGGCCGCTTATGGCGTCTCCCCTGCGACCCGGTTCCCCGCCCACAAGTCCAGCCGGACCAGAGCAGCAGGAACGCGAACCTCCTGCTCAACGAGGCGGTCCCTCCTGGGCAGGGGAACCCGTAGACGGGTTAACAGCAAGACCCTCTCCCAGCTGCCCCCCCAGACCCCGCCTAGAGCTGGTAGAATTGTGTGCTACCTGGTCCTGGCGCGTGTGGGGTCTCCCCGCGACGCCCGGTTTCCTGCCCACAAGTCCACCGGGACCAAGCAGATGGAAACGCGACCCTACTCACCCCGAGCGCGGTCCCTCTGCGGGGCCGGGGACCCCGTAGACGGTTCATTAGACCCTCTCCCAGCTGCCCCCGCCAGACCACGCCTAGAGCGTAGAACTGTGGTACCTGCCTGCCGTGGCGCGTTCTGGCGTCTCCCTGCGACCCGGTTCCCGCCCACAAGTTCCGGCCGGGACCAAGCAGAGGGAACGCGACCCTCCTCACCCAGCGCGGTCCCTCTGGGCCGGAGGACGCCCGTAGACGGGTTCAAGGAGACCCTCCCAGCTGCCCGACAACCGGCACGACCCCGCCTAGAGCTGTGACTGTGTAGCCTGCCTGGCGGGTTTGGCGTCTCCCCTGCTGACCAGCTGAGGTGCCTGCCCACAAGTTCCAAGCCGGGACCAAGCAGACGGGACGCGACACCTCCGCTCACCCGACGTGCGTCATCTCTGGGCCGGGGAGCCCGGAGACGGGTTCACGCAGACCCTCTCTCCTAGCTGCCCCCTGCCAGACCCGCCTAAGCTTGTAGAGTACTGTGAGCCGCTGCCTGGCGCGTTATGGGCGTCTCCCTGCGACCCCGTTTCCCGCCCACAAGGTCCAGCCGGACCAGAGCAGACGGGAACGCGAGCTCCTGCTCACTCCGAAGCGCGGTCCCTCTGGGCCGGGGCCCGTAGACGGGTTCACAGAGACCCATTCCCAGCTGCACCCCGACCAGACCACGCCGTAGAGCTGTAGAACTGTGTTACCTGCCCCCCCCGCCCGGGCGGTAATGGCGTCTCCCCTGCGACCACCGGTTCCCTGCCACAAGTCCAGACCGGGCCAATGCAAGAGGAAACGCCGATCCTCGCTCACTGCCGAGGGCGGTCCCTCTGGGCCGGAGCCCCGTAGACGGGTTCTAGATTGCAGACCCTCTCGCCCAGCTGCCTCCCCGGCCAGACCACGCGCTAGAGCTATAGAACTGTGTACACTGCCTGGCCGCTGGCGCGATTATGGGCGTCTCCTGCGACCCACGGTTCTCCTGCCCACAAGTCCAGCACCGGGACCAGGCAGACGGGAACGCGACCTCCGCTCACGAGCAAGCGTGGTCCCTTGGGCCGGGGACCCCGAGACGGGTTCAGAGACGCCTCCCCCAGCTGCCCCCGCACAGACCACGCCTAGAGCTGTAGAGACTGTGTACCTGCCCTGGCGCGTTATGGCGTGCCCTCTGCGACCCCGGTTCCTGCCCCACAAGTCCAGCCAAGCGACCAAGCAGAGGGAACGCGACCCTCCGCTCACCCGAGCGCGGTCCCCTCGGGCCGGGGACCCGTAGACGGGTTCAGAGACCCTCTCCCAGCTGCCCCCGCCAGACACGCCTAGAGCTTAGAACTGTGTACCTCGCCCTGGAGCGTTATGGCGTCTCCCCTGCGACCCCCGGTTCCTGCCCACAAGTCCAGTGCGGGAACAGAGCAGAGGGAAAGGACCCTCGCTCACCCGAGGGCGGTACCTCTGGGCCGGGGACCCGTAAGACGGGTTTCAGAGAACCCTCTCCAGCTGCCCCCCGCCAGACCCACCCGCTAGAGCTGTAGAACGCGTGTACCCGCTGCCCTGGCGCGTTAATGCGTCTCCCCGGCGACACCCCGGTTCCTCGCCACAAGCCAGCCAGGACCACAGCAGAGGGAACAAGCGACCCTCCGCTCAACCAAGCGCGGTCCCTCTCTGAGCCGGGGACCCCCTAGACGGGGTTCGGACCCTCTCCCAGCTGCCCCCCGCCAGACACCCTAGAGCTGTCGAACGGTACATGGCTGCCCTGGCGCTTATGGGGCGTTCTCCCCTGCGCCCCGGTTCGCCCAAAGTCCAGCCGGGACCAGAGCAACGGAAACGCGACCCTCCGTCACCCGAGCGCGGTCCCTCTGGGCGCGGGGACCCCTAGAGGGTTCAGAGACCCTTCACGCTGCCCCCCCAGACCCGCCTAGAGCTGTAAAACTGTGTACCGCTGGCCCGGCGCGTTATTGGCGTCTCCCTGCGCCGCACCGCCGGTTCCGCCCACAAGTCCAGCCGGGACCACATCAGACGGGAAACGGACCCTCCGCTCACCCGAGCGCGGCCCCTGGGCCGGGACCCCGTGTACGGTTCAAGCGAGACCCTTTCCAGCTGCCCCCCCCAGACCACGCCTTAGAGTCTGTTAAATGTGTACCTGCTGCCCTGCGCGGTTATGGAGTCTCCCCGCGACCCCGGTTACGACCGCACAAGCCCAGAAGGGACCAGTAGCTAGACGGGAACGCGACCCTTCGCACTCACCCGAGCAGCTCTGTATCCTGGTGGCCTCTGGGCCGGGACCCCAGTAGCGGGTTCACTAGCGAGACCATCTCCCAGCTGCCCCCGCCATGACCACGCCTGAGCAGTGTAGAACTGTGTACCTGCTTGCCCTGGCGCGTTATGGTCAGTCTCCCCTGCGATACCACCGGTTCCTGACCACAATATCCAGCCGGTACCAAGCAGCAGGAACGCAACCCTCGCTCACCTCAAGCGCGGTCTCTGGCCGGGGACCCCAGTAGAGCGGTTTCAGAGAACCTCTCCACAGCTGCCCCCCGCCAGACCACGCCTAGAGTAGACTTCTACAATAAGAACTTTTAAGCCAAATACCACACTAAATCCATACAGCATCTGGCTGCGCCTGACGTTAGGCCGTCTCCCCTGCGACCCCGGTCTGCCACAAGTTACAGCCTGGCGACAAAGAGCCAGACGGGAACTGGACCTCCACTCACCCTGAGCTGCGGTCCCCTGGGCGGGACCCCACCCGTTTCTACGTAGACGGGTTCAGAGACCCTCTCCCAGCTGCCCCCTGCCAAGACAACTACAGCCTAGAGCTTTAGAACTGTGGATACCTGGCTGGCCATGGCGCGTTATGGCTCTCCCTGCGACCCCGGTGCCCGCCACAAGTCCAGACCAGGGAACACAGCGAACGGGCAAAGAGACCCTCCGCTCACCCGAGCAGGTCCCTCTGGGCCAGGGACCCCGTAAACGGGTTCAGAACCCTCTCCAGCTTGCCCCCGCCAGACCACCTAGTAGCTGTAGGAACTGTGTACCTGCTGCCCTGGTCGGTTACGTTAGGCTCTCCCTTGCGACCCCGGTTTCCCGCCTCACAAGTCCGAGCCGGGCCAACGAGACAGATCGCCGGAAAGCGACCCTCCGCTCCCCCTCCACACCCGAGCGCGTCCCTCTGGGCCGGGGACCCGTCGACGGTCCGAGACCCTCTCCCAGCTGCCCCCGGCAGACGCACGCCCTAGAGCGTTAGACTGTTACCTGCTGCCCTGGCGCGTATATGGCGTCTCCCCCTGCGACCCCGGTCCTGCCCACAAGTCCAGCGGGACCACAGAGCACCCTATGACGGGAACGCGACATATCACATTCCGCTCACCCGATTAGCAGCGGTCCCTCGTGGGCGGGACCCCGTAGACGTTCGTTCAGAGACCCTCTCACCAGCCTGCCCCCGTGAAAACAGACCAGCCTAGAGCTGTAGAAACTGTGTTGACCTGCTGCCTGGCGCGTTATGGCGTCTCCCTTGCGACCCCCCCAGGGTTCCCTGCCACAAAAGTCCAGCGCCGGAACCAGGAGCACGACGGGAACGCCGACCCATCCCCGCTCACAACCTCCTTTGTCGAGCTGCCTCGTGGATCCTCTTGCGGACCCCTTGGGGACCCCGTAGACGGGCTTTCAGAAGACCCTATCCCAGCTGCCCCCAGGGCAGACCACGCATAGAGCTGTTAGTAACTAGTGTACCTGCTGCCTTGGAGCCGGATTTTTTATAGCGAGTACTAAACCCCTGCGACCCCGGTTCCTGCCCCACAAGTCCAGCCACAGAGAGACCTTTCTATAATTTAATCCGCTTCCCCTTATTACCTAGCACCAGGAAGCATGTAATCATGATTCAATCACCATACGACTGCGAAATTGCATTGCCCATCTACGCCTACCCCTTACTGGGTCCCAGACGGGTTTAGGGACCCATCTCCCCCAGGTGCCCCCCGCCAGACCAGCCTCCTAGCAAGCTGAATGAGCTGTGTACCTGCTGCCATGGCGCCGCATATGGGCGTCTCCCTGCGACCCCGGTTCTCCCACCAACGTCCAGCCGGACCGAGACAGACTGGGGAACGCGACCCTACCGCTCACCCGAGCGCACGGTCCCCTCTGGGCCGGGAGCCCGTCTAAGCCGGGTTCAGAGCACCACTTCCCAGCTCGCCCCCCCGACCAATCCCCGCGCCATCCATGAGCTGTAGGAATCTGTTGTACCTCTGCCCCGGAGCCGTTAATGGCGTCTCACCCTGAACGGGACCCCTGGTTCTTGCCCACAAGTCCAGCCGGACAACAGACAGATGGGAAGGCCACCAGTCGCTCAACCGAGCCGTTCCCTCTGGGCGGTGGACGCCTGTAGACGGTTAGAGACCCTCTCACCACGATGCCCCCCGCACGACCCCCCTAGAGCTAGTAGAACTGTGTTACTCCTGCTTGCCCTGTCCCGCGTATTTATGGCGTTCCACTGCCGACTCGGCCGTCCGCACTCACAAGTCCCAGCCTGCGACCACAGGCAGACGGGAACCGAACACCTCCGCTCACACGACGCTGGTCCCTCTGGGACGGGACCCTAGAAGGGGTTCAAGTGCAAGACCCTCTCCCAGCTGCACCACGGCCAGACCACGCCTAGAGCTGTTAGAACTGTGTACCTGCTGGCACGGCGCTTATGGCGTCTCCCTGCGACCCACCGCCGTTCCTTGCCCACAAGTCCGCCGGGACCGATGCGACGGGCAACATGCGGAACCTCCGCTCACTCCGAGCGAGGTCCCCTGGCGCCGGGGAAACCGTAGACGGGTTCACGCGAACCCTCTCCCAGCTGCCCCCCCCCAGACCGCCTAGGCTGTAGAGCCTGTGTACCTGCGGCCTGGCGCGTTTGAGCGGCTCCCCTGCGACCCCGGTTCACTGACCCACAAGTCCTGCCGGGGACAGCCAGAGCAGACGGGAACGCGACCCTACGTCACCCGAGCGCGGTCCCTTGGGCCGGGGACCCTGTAGACGGGTTGAGAGACCCTCTCCCAGATGCCCCCCGGCCAGACCACACGCCTAGAGCTGTAAACTGTGTACCTGTTGCCCTGGCGCGTTATGGCGTCCCCCTGCGACCCGTTTCCTGCCCACAAGTCCAGCCGGACCAGAGCAGATGGGAACACGAACCTCCGCTCACCCTGCCACGGAAGAGCGCAGTCCCTCTGGGCCGGGAACCCGTAGACGGGTTCAGAGACCCTCTCACAGCTCCCCCCCCCCGGCAGACAACGCCTAGAGCTGTAGAATTGTGTACCTGCTGCCCTGGCGCGTTATGGCCGTCTCCTGCTACCCCGGTTTCCCTGGCACACACGTCCAAGGCCGGGACCAGAGCAGAGGTAAATGCGACCCTGCTCACCCCAGCTCGGTCCCTCTGGGCCGGGTAACCCATAGACGGGTTCAGAGACCCTCTGCCAGCTGCCCCCCCCGCCAGACCACGCCAAGAGCTGTAGAAATGTGTACCTGGCCTGCGGCGTTATGGCGTCTCCCCTGCGAACCACCCCGGTTCCCTTCCACAAGTCCAGCCAGGACACACAGACGGGAAACGCGACCCTCCGCTCACCCAAGCTCGGTCCCTTGGGCCGGGGACCCACGTAGACGGGTTCACAGTGAGACCTCTCCCAGCTGCCCCCCGCCAGAACCCACGCTAAAGCTGTAGAACTGTGTACCTGCTTCCCTGCGCGTTTGGGCGTCTCCCCTGCGACCCCCGGTTTTCCTGCCCACAAGTCCAGCCGTTACATAGCAGACGGGAACGTGACCCGCAGCTCACTACGAGCGCGGTCCCTCTGGGCCGGTTACCCCGTGAACGGGTTCAGAGACCCTCTCCCAGCTGCCCGCCGCCAGACCCACGCTAGAGCTGTAGAACTGTGTACCTGCGGCCCTGGCCGTTATGGCGTCTCCCCTAGCGACCCCGGTTCCCTGCCACAAGTCCATCCAGGACAAAACAGACAAGACGGGAACGCGACCCTCCGCTAACCAGCGCGCGGTCCCTCTTGGCCGGGGACCCCCTAGACGTGTTCAGAGACCCTCCCCCCTCCCAGCCTGCCCCAGGCAGACCACGCACTAGAGCTGTACAAGTGTACCGGGCTGGCCTGGCGCCTGATGGCGTCTCCCCTGCGACCACCGGTTCCTGCCCACAGTCCAAGCCGGACCCAGAGCAGACGGAACGCGAACCTCCGTCACCCGAGCGTGGTCCCCTCTGGGCCGGGGACCCCGTAGACGGTTCAGAGTGAGACCCTCTACCAGCTGCCCCCCGCAGAACCCAACGCCTAGAGCTGTAGAACTGTGGACCTGCTGCCCTGGCGCGTTATGCGTCTCCCCTGCGACCCCCGGTTCCTGGCCACAAGTCCAGCCGGGACCACAGCAGACGGGAACGCGACCCTCCGCTCACCGAGCGCGGTCCCTCTGGGCACGGGACCCCGTAGAAACGGCTTCAGAGACCCTCTCCCAGCGGCCCCCCGGCAGACCACGCCTATAGCTGTAGAACTGTGTACCTGCTGCCCTGGCGCGTTATGTCGGCGTCTCCCCTGCGACCCCCGGTTCCTGCCCTCAAGCCCAGCCGGGAACAGAGCAGACGGGAACGCGACCCTCCGCTCACGCCCGAGCGCGGTCCCTCTGGCCGGGGACCACGTAGACGAGTTCAGAGAACCCTCTCCCAGCTGCCCCCCGGCAAACCACGCCTAGAGCTGTAGAACTGTGTAACTGCTGCCCGGGCGCGTTATGGAGTCTCCCCTGAGACCCCGGTTTCCCGCCCACAAGTCCAGCCGGGACCACAGCAGACGGAAACGCAACCCGCCCCGCTCACCCGATCGCGGTCCTTGGTCCCTCTGGGCCGGGGACCCCGTAGACGGGTTCAGAGCGAGACCCTCTCCCAGCTGCCCCCCGCCAGACCTGCCTAGAGCTGTAGAGCTGTGTACCTGCCCTGGCGCGTTATGGCGTCTCCCCTGCGACCCCGGTTCCCGCCCACAAGTCCAGCCGGGACCAGGGCAGAGGGAAACGCGACCCTCCGCTCACCCGAGCGTGGTCCCTCTGGGCCGGGGACCCCGTAGACGGGTTCAGAGCGAGACCCTCTCCCAGCTGCCCCCCGCCAGACCTGCCTAGAGCTGTAGAGCTGTGTACCTGCCCTGGCGCGTTATGGCGTCTCCCCTGCGACCCCGGTTCCCGCCCACAAGTCCAGCCGGGACCAGGGCAGAGGGAAACGCGACCCTCCGCTCACCCGAGCGTGGTCCCTCTGGGCCGGGGACCCCGTAGACGGGTTCAGAGCGAGACCCTCTCCCAGCTGCCCCCCGCCAGACCTGCCTAGAGCTGTAGAGCTGTGTACCTGCCCTGGCGCGTTATGGCGTCTCCCCTGCGACCCCGGTTCCCGCCCACAAGTCCAGCCGGGACCAGAGCAGAGGGAAACGCGACCCTCCGCTCACCCGAGCGTGGTCCCTCTGGGCCGGGGACCCCGTAGACGGGTTCAGAGCGAGACCCTCTCCCAGCTGCCCCCCGCCAGACCTGCCTAGAGCTGTAGAGCTGTGTACCTGCCCTGGCGCGTTATGGCGTCTCCCCTGCGACCCCGGTTCCCGCCCACAAGTCCAGCCGGGACCAGAGCAGAGGGAAACGCGACCCTCCGCTCACCCGAGCGCGGTTCCTCTGAGGAGTAGGTGTTTTATGAAAATTGAACAGTAATATTCATCCTGAATCATGTTGTGCCCAGGCCAGGCTGTGGGTTCCACTCCTCTAGAGTCCTAGGTTCTGTAGCTCACAGCTTTTAGCCTCCTCCTTAAAGCTGTGATCTTCTCTCCGTCCTTCTGTAAGTCTTGGAGCTGCTCTTACTTTCTTCCATGCCTTTGGAATAGTATTTGAAAGAACTTGAGCTGCGAAGGATTTAAAACCTACATTCTGGGAACTTTAGAGATGAAGGAAAAGCTACTAGATGACAGATGCTTGTCAATCTATCTTACATGAAAGGAAGAAAATGTTTCTAGTATATACTGAAAAATTTGATTAATTAAAATTATTTTGTTTCAGTCAAGCAGTGCTCATTATTCATTGGGGGGGTGTTGGCAAATAGTAGTCACTTCAATATCTTTCTGAGATAGAAAGTTAAATTTTTCACAAATACATTTTGAGGAAAATTTGTCTATTTTAAAGTTTTTTCCCTGTTTAAAACTTGCATATTATTTTCTAAAAAAAATTAAGTAACAATCATAAAAATGAATAATAAATCTGAGAGTCTGAACCAAATAATTGGCTTTCTAATGATCATAGTTGTCTAGATCAAAATAAAGGGCATTAAAATACTACATGAATTTTTATGTATTGTGAACTACATTTGAGTAAAACCAAACTTCTATTTATTAATTTGTATATTCAATGTAATTTTTGAGATACCGGGAAGATTTTTAATATTAATTTCATGTAATTATCTAATGTGATTTAAATACTGCAGATAAATATTAAACTCTATATTAAACATTTCACCTCCAATATCTTTTTGTTCTGGTTTTGACTTAGGTACCTGAAGGTACAAGATTCTTACTGGGAAAAATTGATCTGATTAATGTATCTACATTTTCATAGAATTTAAGAATAGTGTTGAATAGCTCATAAGTACAATCAATTAGCATATTTTCAATTAAGCTTATGTTTTGTGCAAAGTGTGATTGTGTATAGTGTTGCTATAGTGTTTCCTGTATCCTGTGCATCACACACTTTTTAAAGTAATGTTTCAAGTCTTTCAGTTATTGATTAACCATTAAATACTGAGGAACTGGGTTGTTAAATAGGTACTATATTTAATTATGTGGTTATTAATTTACTGTAGCTGGAAAATAATTTATTCTGAGGTCAGACAAATTGGTCTACTTCTCAACTAAATGCCTTGGGAATTCTGTAACATCGTGCGAATTATATAAATCCTGTTATATTCCTATTTTACACTGATAGAGAAGTAATAAAAATACATATGGTCCTTTTTTGAAGTAGGGAACTTAGAATAGACATTTTACTATTAAATAAGTTAACAAAAAAATCCACTGTGTCTTTTTGTGACTACAAAATTCAAAACATTTCTTTTATGAAATTTTATTGAATATTTGTAATTTTCATACGATGAAGTTTTGGGGATTTAAATCTCCTTCCTTAGCCATTTGTCCCTCCATTGTCACCATCCCAAGTTACAATTTAACATATATATCTATGTCTATTATATATATATTATATATATAAATTACTATATATATATAATATATTATATTATAATAATATTAGATACATGGGATAGGCTCTATGTAGATACATGGGATAGGCTCCCCACGAGTTCTGTCCCTGTATGACACTGTCTCTCCCAGTCCCAGTAGTTAAAAGTTGCCTTAAATTCCTTAAATTGGGTTGGGATTTCTTACCCACTTCCCCATGTCTATGTTGGGATTTTGTTTGGTCTGAACTTGCGTAGGATTGTGCATACTGTCACTATTGCTGTGAGTTCATATGAATAAATAAAGAGCTGTCTGGAAGGCTGCTTCCTTGTGGTCATCCAACCCTTCTGGCTCTTACAATCTTTCTCGCTCTTTTTCCAATTTCCGTAAGCATAGGGGGAACAGAGGAATCCCTAAGCATAGGGGGGCAGAGGTTTGAAATAACTGTCCTATTCTGGATAAGCACCTGAGTCCTCTTATTTTCTGAGCATTGGTCTATTGTGGATTTCTGTGTTAATCACATTCTGCTGCATAAGGAGATTTCCGTTGTGACCGGTGAGGAAAACATTAATCCCATGTGTAAAGGTTGCAATGAAAATGAGTAATTTAGAATTAAGCATCTCACAAGCATTTATTATCTTCATTTAACAAATTCTGGAATTCCGTATTAGTCTCCATCAGTTCAACAAGAAAGCTTCTTTTATGAGGGGTCAAAAGAACATTTGTCTCTAGATATGAGAATACATATTTAAAATAAGTTAAAAAATTACCTTGGCCTAAGAATGTGGGAAAAGTAAAATTTTCTGTAGGATCTATGATCTCTGTAAGACATGTGCATTTGACTATGTTTTATATTGCTACACATGCAGTTCTCTCCCATTGACTGGGCCTTAATTCCACTCAGACTGCTGTTTTTGAGCCCCAAGATAAAAAGTGCCACTAGTGCTCCAATAATATGATAATTTTCTTGGGCAGTCATTGTCATTTCTTAGGTTTTACAATTGATTAGGATGACTCGGAAGATAAAAACAAATATGTTCTCTCTCATTTGTGGATATGGTAGTTCCAAAGCCTCAGATGAGTTTATACCTTGATGTAACTGCAGGAACCAAGATAATGAAAAGGAACTATGGGGGTGAAGAGCAAAACAGAGCACCAGAGTAGGGGATAGTAGGAGAAACATTCTATGAAGCGAGGGATAAAGAAAGGGAGTTAACTGAGAAGGGAGTAGTAAGGATTTTACAGGGAGAGTGAGGAGAGATGAATAATACTTAGACAATAAGAAAAATCAGAGGGAAATATATTAGTTCAAAGTCCTACTGAAAAACACATATTCAATAAATATATGAGTACATGTGTATAACTGAGGACTATATAACAAAAGTCAAAGTGCCAGGCAGGAGAAACCTCCCTTGGAGTCGTTGGTCAGAATTGTAGTTCAAGAGATTCCCAAAATAACACAGGCTATTGCCATAGTCCTTGATTGCCTCCCAGATCTTAAGGATAAGACCCTGTTGCTGAAGACAAGCCACATACACTTCAGAAAAGGGATTCAATCAATCTAGCTGGAATGGACTTGGACGTCTCATCCCTGAAGACAAGGGTGAAGAACTAAGAAGAAGGGATAAAACCAAACGATGGTTTGTAATCCTTTAATAGAACTCACAAAATGTATAGAAGATGAATGTAGGGCTGGAGAGATGGCCTAGAGGTTAAGAGCATCGACCGCTCTTACAGAGGACCCGGGTTCGATCCCCAGCACCCACATGGCGGCTGAGAACNTGATCCCTGAACCATGGGAAGCAGAAGTCTGAAAAGAGCTGTCCTATTCAGCAATAAGTACCCTGTAGCCTCACATGTTCCCACAGCAGGATGGATACAGAGCACAGTGGCATACACCATCATGAGAATAATAAAGTAGGACATTTTATGGGGAAGATAATGTTTTCATCTTTTGCGAGAGGTTTAAAATCAAAGTTGGATCATAATTTGCATTAGTTATATGGCCAATTATAATTATGCATATCTAGAAGTCTTAGTTATATCAATAATTCATTTAATTCTACTTTCGTGTTTAAAATGTACAGTATACTTAAATGTAATTTACTTATAAAATGATAAATATTTCAGATATCTAGAGAACATGTTTGTGTAAGTATTCTTCTGACAGTTATTACAAATTGAGTCTCTCATTAAATTACTGACCTAATCATCTCACCTCACACTAAGTATATTTATGAAAGATCAACAGGTAGAAAACATACTTAAGAAAATCATATATAAGAAAGTGCCACCTGACTTCCAAATTCATTTCTGAACAGAGAATTTTAATTAAGACTAAGCTATACTAGAATAAAACATGGTTTTCAAAATAGTCTCAGCTAATGCTAAATACTCCCTATTTTTGATTCACTTGACCTTTCAGTTTTAGACAGCTTTGAATGCTCCCTCTCCTAAAAGTACCCTGCTGTGCTCGGTCAGAGAGGTTCCTTGCCACTGATCATCCTGTAGGTTCTTCTGTGTTCATCTTGTAAAAAAGACTAGTCTATAACTGTGCAGGTGTAACTTCTGTGTTAGGACTGCTATTCCAACCCCTTCTCCCATCTCCCTAGGCACTAGTCTCCTTCCTCATGACTCTGGTTAACAGATACAGGTCTAGGTATCTTGAGTCCTGACTCTCTTTTCTGTTATTTGAATCATTCACATAGCCATATTTTAAGCTTTTTGTGTGAAATTGTGCTTGTGTATATATGTATATATACATGTGGAGGTCAGAAGCCAAATTTGGCTCTCATTCTAAGGTTTTTTATTATGTTTTATTAGACATGGCTTCTCACTGGCCTAAGGCATGAGAAATAGTTGAGACTGGCTCTCCAATGAGCTCTACCAGTCTCTGACTCTGCAGTGTTGATACTGAAAGTGTAATCCTTTATGCCCAGCTCTATAGTCAAATATTTTAACATCCTTTAGGCATGTCTTCATGCACTTCTTATATCAGAAAATATTGCTCTTACATATTTTATGTACAAGTAACTCAAAAAATATTGTTTCCATTAGCAAATCGTCATTTTTTTACATGTCCACATAAGTCTGAAGTCCAGTTGTTCTGGTTATAGCACTCCTTAGAAGAGATACTTGTACATCTGTGTTTATTGCTGCTCTTTCACAATAGCTCAAAGAAACAAAAGCCACCTGGGTTTCCCTCAACTGACAAGTGCATAATGAAAAATATGTACATTTAGACAGATAGTAGTTTTATAACTAGACGGTAAAGAAAGATGAAATCATGAAAATTTTCAAGATAAGTGGACTGAACTAGATGGAAACTGTTATACTAAGTGAGGTAACACATACTCAAAAGAAAAGACATTTTCTCCCTCATTTGTTAGTCCTTTCACCAAATCCTTATATTAGTCATGCCAGTCACTACTCATCAATGAAGCTATCTTTTGCACAAAGGAATCTTACAGAGTTCCACAACTGGTCACTGTAAAATGCACAATCATAGGTGATTAGGTATACTTTGAAATGCCCAATCATAGGTGACACAACTACAATGAAAGACTCAACACCTACAGCTCATGGAACATATTGGAACCGGGTTAGGAAAATACTAATGTAGCTTTCAACTCTCATCAACATAGCTCCCACATGCATAAGAGGCAATGGACACGGACCAAAAATGGCCAAAATGTAAAATAAGGGTCTGCAGAATATAGGCCCTGGGACTGAACTCTTGTATTAAACTTCACACCACAGGCTCAGGGACTATGTGAAAAGGAGACAAAATATTCTAGAAAGCCAGGCCACCGCTCATGATGAACTTACACATGCTTTGCGACGCATGCGAAAGACCTTTGAAACTCAGACAAAGACCCAGCAAGAACTATGGAACAATGGTAGCAGGACCCCTAGTGATTCAAAGCTGATTACTTTGGTGAGGAGGAGGATCTTCTTTAAGGGAATTAATGGATCCAGTGGATTAACTAGCCCTGAGGGGCATCTGGAGAGACTATTTGAATGGGATACACCGTAACTAAAATGAAAGACACTTGAAATCCAGTGGAGTATGGGAGTGTGCCAAGGGAAAGAAGGTACAAGATGATTAAGGTGTTGTACATGAAATAGACAAAATCAATAAAAAGTCAAGAAATATTAACAATCACATACTCTGCTAAATACTACATGTATGCACAGAATTGATTGATCTGAGCTCAAGAGAAATACACACTATTCCTACAAAAATCCTCAGGCTTCTTCAGTCTACCTCATTGGTTACATTTCATAGATGTTCACATCAGGTAACTATTTCTACTACTTCTCAATAACGATAACCTGCAGATTGTACGTGCTCACTTCCAATGCAACTTTTAAAAACAAAAATCCATAGTTACTGTAGTATTTATCTATTCCTTTTCTGTTATATCATGTGTGTATCTGTGCCACCAGTTCATTAAATTCATTGAATGTTACATGTTAGCAAAGCATATGTGGTGTTAAATCCATGATTTCAAGATTTCCACAAGTCCTCTGACTTTGGTAGATATATATATATATATATATTATATACTCATAACAAAAGTAACTCTGTATAAAAGGCCTGGAAAAATCAGTGTAATGTTATACTTCTACATTTCAAGACTGTCATGCTCAGGACATCATGACTTATGCTCTTTTATTTTTAATTATGCTTTTCTATAGGAATGAAAGTAGGATTCACATATTCTGTCCACTTTGATATTTCTTAAATTGCCAATAAAATTAAAGTAATATTATTCTGTTCCAACTGAATTCTCAAGCACAATGTAGCTCAAGACAATACTTGACTAAAATAATAGTTACCATAGTGGTCATAAACATTTGATCACTGTCTATTAAATTATTAGATTTTATTTCAAATTTAAACACAATAGGCTAAGTCTCCTCAGATTCTGTTTGACCATCCATTCTCTGTCAGAGAAGTTGTATAGATTTCAGAATTTATCACATTTATAAAGTAAAACAGAACCAAAAGAAACAGCAACCAGCCTTTTGCATGAGAAGATACAGGGAGCCTCTCCTGAAGATCTTCTGGTTATAAACCCCATTATCAAGAGCAGCACTAATAGCCTCAACACTGCACAGACTCACATACTTTCTGGTTTATATAAGTGCTTTATTATGATCATTCATACAATTTAAATTTTAATTTTAATTGTGTAGCACCCCATTCCTCTGTTTGTCAATCCTGGTATGTAAATATGCTTGAGGACATTGATTGTGCTATGTATTCTCTGACTACTATGACCTTAAAGGCTTAAAAATGGATAATATTTTCCATGTTTTTGGTGTAACATACGTATAGCTTGAATTAATTATTATCATTTTTCTTCATTCAAATTGCACAGAGGATCATGGTGTTTGTGAGAAAAGTTTAATAAATTATCACTAGAGAACCTGTCAAGAGAGAAATCATATTTAAAAGGAAAAGAACTATTTTCTTTAAATTCCTTTTCTTTTTTATTATTCAATTCTAATTATAATTATATAATTCAATTCTAATTATCCAATGATAATTAGAATTGAAATTCTAATGCAGTATTCTTGAGAAAGGAATTTTATATGAATCAGTAAATAGTACTATTAAAATAAAAGTTCAGCTTGAAAAATGAGGTGGAAACTTCAGTCATTGGTAGTGTTTCATAGTGTATATGGAGGAGGCCCACACTAAAGACACAATGAATGAAGATCTATTTTCAACAATATGATCTATGTACTCCAAGAAATCTCCATAAACATGGTCATTTAAAAGCCCTCATTTTCATCATGGTGGTGATGCATGCCTTCAATCTGAGCTCTTGTGAGGCAGAGTCAGGGGTATCTCTGGGAATTCAAGGCCAGCCTGTTCTACATGCAAGTTCTAGGACAGCTGGGACTACAGGGAGACCTGTCTCAAAAAGACCTCATTTCATGCGATGCAGTTGTTTCTAAAATGTATTTATTTGACATTAAATATGAAAATATTTCAATCAGTGTTACCCAAGGTATAAAGTAGGATGATGATAAATTACTCAATTTAAGTAGAACTTTCTAGTAGATTAAAATAATTTTATGAGCGGAAGTGTAGGAGAAAATGTTTCACAAAATCTTCCTCTGAAGCAGAAGCTTTAAACCTAATTCTAAGCACACTTTCAATTCTAATTGGTAAAAGAAATGCACCTTAGCAGTAGTAGAAGAATGTTAGTATAGAATATCAGTGTAAAAAGATCACTTGTCTATTTATTTATTTATTATTTATTTATTTATTTAAGGAATGATTTAAAAACATTTAATATTGTGTCACTGTTTTAATACTTAATTACATTTATCCATTGTGTGTGTGTGTGTGTTGTGTGGGTGTGTTTGTGAATCTGGTGTACACATGTGTGGAGGTCAGAATGACAAATTGGATCACTTGTATTTATAATTTATGCTATAATGTACATAATGTTCAAGTAAATAACTTCTCCAAGGTTTGTGACAACTCAATATTATAAAAGGCAAATTTGAAGAAAGTTATTTAGTAATAATTAGTTCCTAAACAAAGCAAGAATAACATGAATCAGAGGTCATTCACTGCAATAGAAAAGTCTCAGAAAGAAAATGAAATATGACCAAATAACTGCCCACACGACACCTGTTAGATATAGAAGAAAATTTATCCCGTAAATTCCTATAACAGTTCAACTTTAACTTTCTTTCATATACTGCAGATTATTTCACACATCAAAGTTTAGATCTCAACATTATGTAAGCTTCACAGCATTGGCTTGGGACAAACTCTCTCAAAAAATACAAGTTTTGGGGATTTACATTTTGACAAGTAGAGTTTGTAAGCAGGTAGTTTGGAATTAACCTATACATAATTTTCTGACTGCATAATTTTGGCATATGTGTGGGTGTGTGTACATGCATATTTTGGGGCAATATAAATTGAAAGGAACAACAACAACAACAAAAAGACTGGGTCAAAAAGAACTGACTGAAACAGTAAACTTCTGCCCCAAACAGTAAACTTTTAAACATTATAATTCAGCATCTGAATAAGTTTCAGACAAGGAATTTACTTTACTATTTGTCAGCTATTGACAAGCATGGTGTTAAACTGGAGCTCAAGGCTAGCATAAAGTATGGCTGAGGCAGAGTGAAGGGTATGCACAAAGGATAAGAATGTAGCCCAGAGCTTGGCATTCTCACCACCTCTAGCAGAATAACCAGCTCTGCAGGTGCATCAGCTGAGCCGTTCGAATCAGGAAAGGCTAAACTGATTAAAAGTCTAACAGCAATAACATCAAGCTTTAGTCAAAATGCCTGGCTTGAATAAAGCCTGACAGTAGCTTTCTGCGGGGTCTTTTCAAATGTGTTGTCACTGCTAACTTATTCTGAATCCAAATCACATTTACTTAAGCTTTCATTGCAAGCAGATCATCCTGGATTACAGCTGCTAATGTGAGTTTGGAAAAGCCAAGGGAATTCTCTCTCTCCTCTCCTTTTTTCTCTCTCTAAGAGAGAGCAAGCCAAGGGCTTCCCAGTTTATGATAATCATAGTAATAAATTAAGCAATTTTCAATAGCTAATGTTCTAATAAAGAACAAAATCCTAGAAATGCAGAATGTAAAATTGAAAAGGAAGAATGAAGAGATTGATTTGTAATTCAGGAAGAAAACAAAATAATAAATAAGATCTTAGACTTATTTGTTTTTGTTCGCTTGTACAACTTAAACTGAGCCTTGGGAAGGTTAAGAGATTTTTATTCAGAATCCAAAGGCACCAAATGGTTCTGTCTTCTTTTACTTCTCTTTATTTCTGATAATCCTCACTTTTTGTTTCAATGAAAAGCATTCCTATGCTGAAATTTATAGAGAATTCAATATGATGTCTCTCTGTATATTTTCTTAAATGTTTTTGTCATTCTGAAATGATGTTCCCAATAAATCGCAGTAAGTGTTTAGGGAATCTTTAACTTCATCAAAATTGTTTTATCACACAAGTGTTATTTTTTCCTAGAAATGCTTAAATTAAAGAAAATCCTGCCCAGGCGTGGTGGCACACGCTTCTAATCCCAGCACTCGGGAGGCAGAGGTGGTGGATTCTGTGGGTCAAGGCCAGCCTGGTCTACAGAGCGAGCTCCAGGACACCTGGTACTAAAAGGGAGACCCTATCTCAAAAATACCAAAAAAAAAAAAAAAAAAAAAGGTGAAACTAAAAAGAAAAAATAAAATAAACCCCCCACACACAAATATTTAAAAAAAAAAAAAAAAAGAAAATTCCTTTGAGCTTATCTAGTACAAAACTGGTAAAATCCCTGAGTGAGAGGTGCTGGTGATATTTCAGAAGTGATTTTCTAGCATAGTCTTTGCAAATGAAGATTGTATTAAGTATTTTCACTTAAATATTAGAAACTGTAGATAACTTTATGAAAGTGGACTTACATTCAGATAAATCCAAGTGAATGCTGTAGTTTCAATTTATTTTTTTACATTCATCTTTTTTAAATTTTTTAAATTAATTTTATTTATTTCTGTATGTGTATGAATGTACTGTCTGCATGCAAGTTTGTGCACCCGTGTCGTGCAATGCCGCGGAGGTCAGAAGAGGGTGTCAGATTCCCCTGGAACTGGAGTTCTCCCTGGAATTGGAGTTTCAGACAGGCAATAGCTAGGAGGGATGAAATGATTGAGTAGGTAAAGCGTTTGCCATGCAAGCCTGCTGACCTGAGTTCAATATCTGGAATCCATGTAGAAGCAGAAGGACAAAACTGACTCTCTAGAGTTGTCCTCTGACCTCCATACACACATCATAGACACACATGATAATTTTTTGTAAAATTTTTATTGAATTTTTGTGTATTTCATACAGAACATCAATTTTTTTTTTTTCTTTCTCTTTTCGAGACAGGGTCTCCCTGTAGCCCCAGCTGTCCTGGAATTCACTCTGTAGACCAGGCTGGCCTTGAACTCACAAAGATCCGCCCGCCTCTGCCTCCCGAGTGCTAGGATTAAAGGCGTGCACCACCACACCCAGCAGGGGCTTTTTCTTTTTCTTTTTAGTTTTACCCTTTTTTTGGTATTTTTGAGATAGGGTCTCCCTTTTAGTACCAGGTGTCCTGGAGCTCGCTCTGTAGACCAGGCTGGCCTTGAACCCACAGAGATCCACCTACCTCTGCCTCCCGAGTGCTGGGATTAAAGGCGTGTGCCACCACGCCTGGCAGGATATTTCTTTAATTTAAGCATTTTCTAGGGAAAAAATAACACTTGTGTGATAAAACAATTTTTGATGAAGTTAAAGATTCCTAAACACTACTGCGATTTATTGTGAACATCATTTTTCAGAATGACAAAAACATTTAAGAAAATATACAGAGAGACATCATATTGAATTCTCTATAAATTTCAGCATAGGAATGCTTTTCATTGAAACAAAAAGTGAGGATTATCAGAAATAAAAGAAAGTAAAAGAAGACAGAACCATTTGGTGCCTTGTGATTCTGAATAAAAATCTCTTAACCTTCCCAAGGCTCAGTTTAAGTTGTACAAGCGAACAAAAACAAATAAGTCTAAGATCTTATTTATTATTTTTGTTTTCTTCCTGAATTACAAATCAATCTCTTCATTCTTCCTTTTCAATTTTACATTCTGCATTTCTAGGATTTTGTTCTTTATTAGAACATTAGCTATTGAAAATTGCTTAATTTATTACTATGATTATCATAAACTGGGAAGCCCTTGGCTTGCTCTCTCTTAGAGAGAGTAAAAAAAAGGAGAGGAGAGAGAGAATTCCCTTGGCTTTTCCAAACTCACATTAGCAGCTGTAATCCAGGATGATCTGCTTGCAATGAAAGCTTAAGTAAATGTGATTTGGATTCAGAATAAGTTAGCAGTGACAACACATTTGAAAAGACCCCGCAGAAAGCTACTGTCAGGCTTTATTCAAGCCAGGCATTTTGACTAAAGCTTGATGTTATTGCTGTTAGACTTTTAATCAGTTTAGCCTTTCCTGATTCGAACGGCTCAGCTGATGCACCTGCAGAGCTGGTTATTCTGCTAGAGGTGGTGAGAATGCCAAGCTCTGGGCTACATTCTTATCCTTTGTGCATACCCTTCACTCTGCCTCAGCCATACTTTATGCTAGCCTTGAGCTCCAGTTTAACACCATGCTTGTCAATAGCTGACAAATAGTAAAGTAAATTCCTTGTCTGAAACTTATTCAGATGCTGAATTATAATGTTTAAAAGTTTACTGTTTGGGGCAGAAGTTTACTGTTTCAGTCAGTTCTTTGACCCAGTCTTTTTGTTGTTGTTGTTGTTCCTTTCAATTTATATTGCCCCAAAATATGCATGTACACACACCACACATATGCCAAAATTATGCAGTCAGAAAATTATGTATAGGTTAATTCCAAACTACCTGCTTACAACTCTACTGTCAAAATGTAAATCCCCAAAACTTGTATTTTTGAGAGAGTTTGTCCCAAGCCAATGCTGTGAAGCTTACATAATGTTGAGATCTAAACTTTGATGTGTGAAATAATCTGCAGTATATGAAAGAAAGTTAAAGTTGAACTGTTTTATAGGAATTTACGGGATAAATTTTCTTCTATATTAACAGGTGTCGTGTGGGCAGTTATTTGGTCATATTTCATTTTCTTTCTGAGACTTTTCTATTGCAGTGAATGACCTCTGATTCATGTTATTCTTGCTATGTTTAGGAACTAATTATTACTAAATAACTTTCTTCAAATTTGCCTTTTATAATATTGAGTTGTCACAAACCTTGGAGAAGTTATTTACTTGAACATTATGTACATTATAGCATAAATTATAAATACAAGTGATCCAATTTGTCATCTGACCTCCACACATGTGTAACAGCCAGATTCACAAACACACACACACACACACACACACAATGGATAAATGTAATTAAAGATATTAAAACAGTGACACAATATTAAATGTTTTTAAAATCATTTCCTTAAATAAATAAATAAATAAATAAATAAATAAATAAAAGTGATCTTTTTACACTGATATTTATACTAACATTCTTTTACTACTGCTAAGGTGCATTTCTTTTACCAATTAGAATTGAAAGTGTGCTTAGAATTAGGTTTAAAGCTTCTGCTTCAGAGGAAGATTTTGTGAAACATTTTCTCCTACACTTCCGCTCATAAAATTATTTTAATTACTAGAAAGTTCTACTTAAATTGAGTAATTTATCATCATCCTACTTTATACCTTGGGTAACACTGATTTGAAGATATTTTCATATTTAATGTCAAATAAATACATTTTAGAAACAACTGCATCGCATGAAATGAGGTCTTTTTGAGACAAGGTCTCCCTGTAGTCCCAGCTGTCCTAGAACTTGCTATGTAGAACAGGCTGGCCTTGAATTCCCAGAGATACCCCTGACTCTGCCTCACAAGAGCTCAGATTGAAGGCATGCATCACCACCAGTGATGAAAATGAGGGCTTTTAAATGACCATGTTTATGGAGATTTCTTGGAGTACATAGATCATATTGTTGAAAATAGATCTTCATTCATTGTGTCTTTAGTGTGGCCTCCTCCATATACACTATGAAACACTACCAATGACTGAAGTTTCCACCTCATTTTTCAAGCTGAACTTTTATTTTAATAGTACTATTTACTGATTCATATAAAATTCCTTTCTCAAGAATACTGCATTAGAATTTCAATTCTAATTATCATTGGATAATTAGAATTGAATTATATAATTATAATTAGAATTGAATAATAAAAAAAGAAAAGGAATTTAAAGAAATAATAGTTCTTTTTCCTTTTAAATATGATTTCTCTCTTGACAGGTTCTCTAGTGATAATTTATTAAACTTTTCTCACAAACACCATGATCCTCTGTGCAATTTGAATGAAGAAAAATGATAATAATTAATTCAAGCTATACGTATGTTACACCAAAAACATGGAAAATATTATCCATTTTTAAGCCTTTAAGGTCATAGTAGTCAGAGAATACATAGCACAATCAATGTCCTCAAGCATATTTACATACCAGGATTGACAAACAGAGGAATGGGGTGCACACAATTAAAATTAAAATTTAAATTGTATGAATGATCATAATAAAGCACTTATATAAACCAGAAAGTATGTGAGTCTGTGCAGTGTTGAGGCTATTAGTGCTGCTCTTGATAATGGGGTTTATAACCAGAAGATCTTCAGGGAGGCTCCCTGTATCTCTAATGCAAAAGGCTGGTCTGCTGTTTCTTTTGGTTCTGTTTTACTTTATAAATGTGATAAATTTCTGAAATCTATACAACTTCTCTGCAAGAGAATGGATGGTCAAACAGAATCTGAGGAGACTTAGCCTATTGTGTTTAAATTTGAAATAAAATCTAATAATTTAATAGACAGTGATCAAATGTTTATGACCACTATGGTAACTATTATTTTAGTCAAGTATTGTCTTGAGCTACATTGTGCTTGAGAATTCAGTTGGAACAGAATAATATTACTTTAATTTTATTAGGCAATTTAAGAAATATCAAAGTGGACAGAATATGTGAATCCTACTTTCATTCCTATAGAAAAGCATAATTAAAAATAAAAGAGCATAAGTCATGATGTCCTGAGCATGAACAGTCTTGAAATGTAGAAGTATAACATTACACTGATTTTTCCAGGCCCATAGCAGAGTTACTTTTGTAATATATATATATATATATATATATATATACCAAAGTCAGAGGACTTGTGGAAATCTTGAAATCATGGATTTAACACTCACATATGCTTTGCTAACATGTAACATTCAATGAATTTAATGAACTGGTGGCACAGATACACACATGATATAACAGAAAAGGAATAGATAAATACTACAGTAACTATGGATTTTTGTTTTAAAAGTTTCATTGGGAAGTGAGCACGTACAATCTGCAGGTTATCGGTTATTGAGAAGTAGTAGAAATAGTTACCTGATGTGAACATCTATGAAATGTAACCAATGAGGTAGACTGAAGAAGCCTGAGGATTTTTGTAGGAATAGTGTGTATTTCTCTTGAGCTCAGATCAATCAATTCTGTGCATACATGTAGTATTTAGCAGAGTATGTGATTGTTAATATTTCTTGGACTTTTTATTGAATTTTTGTCTATTTCATGTACAACACCTTAATCATCTTTGTACCTTCTTTCCCCTTGGCACACTCCCATACTCCACTGGATTTCAAGTGTCTTTCATTTATGTTACGGTGTATCCATTCAAATAGTCTCTCCAGATGCCCCTCAGGGCTAGTTAATCCACTGGAATCCATTAATTCCCTTAAAGAAGATCCTGCCTTCCTCACCCAAAAGTAATCAGCTGTTGAATACTGGGGCCTGCTACCCATGTCCATAGTTCTTTGCTGGGTCTTTGTCTGAGTTTTCAAATGTCTTTCGCATGCTGTCAGCATTGCTGTAAGTTCATATGAGCGTGGCCCCTGGCTTTTAGAATATTTCTGTCTCCTTTTCACATAGGTCCCTGAGCCCTGGGTTGGTGAAGTTTAATACAAGAGTTCAGTCCCAGGGCCTATATTCTGCAGACCCTTATTTTTTACATTTTGGCCATTTTTGGTCCTGTGTCCATTGTCCTCTTATGCATGTGGGAGCTATGTTGATGAGAGTTGAAAGCTACATTAGTATTTTCCTAACCCTGGTTCCAATATGTTCCATGAGCTGTAGGTGTTGAGCTTTCATTGTAGTTGTGTCACCTATGATTGGGCATTTCAAAGATACCTAATCACCTATGATTGTGCATTTTACAGTGACCAGTTGTGGAACTCTGTAAGAGTTTCCATTTGTTGCAAAAGAAGCTTCATTGATGAGTAGTGACTGGCATGACTAATATAAGGATTTGGTGAAAGGACTAACAAATGAGGGAGAAAATGTCTTTTCTTTTGAGTATGTGTTACCTCACTTAGTATAACAGTTTCCATCTAGTTCAGTCCACTTATCTGAAAATTTCATGATTTCATCTTTCTTTACCGCTAGTATAAAACTACACTGTCTAAATGTACCATATTTCATTATGCACTTGTCAGATGAGGAACACAGGTGGCTTCTGTTTCTTAGCTATTGTGAAAGAGCAGCAACAAACATAGATGTACAAGTATCTCTGCTAAGGAGTGCTATAACCAGAACAACTGGACTTCAGACTTATTGGACATGTAAAAAAATGACGATTTGCTAATGGAAACAATATTTTTTGAGTTACTTGTACATAAAATATGTAAGAGCAATATTTTCTGATATAAGAAGTGCATGAAGACATGCCTAAAGGATGTTAAAATATTTGACTATAGAGCTGGGCATAAAGGATTACACTTTCAGTATCAACACTGCAGAGTCAGAGACTGGTAGAGCTCATTGGAGAGCCAGTCTCAACTATTTCTCATGCCTTAGGCCAGTGAGAAGCCATGTCTAATAAAACATAATAAAAAACCTTAGAATGAGAGCCAAATTTGGCTTCTGACCTCCACATGTATATATACATATATACACAAGCACAATTTCACACAAAAAGCTTAAAATATGGCTATGTGAATGATTCAAATAACAGAAAAGAGAGTCAGGACTCAAGATACCTAGACCTGTATCTGTTAACCAGAGTCATGAGGAAGGAGACTAGTGCCTAGGGAGATGGGAGAAGGGGTTGGAATAGCAGTCCTAACACAGAAGTTACACCTGCACAGTTATAGACTAGTCTTTTTTACAAGATGAACACAGAAGAACCTACAGGATGATCAGTGGCAAGGAACCTCTCTGACCGAGCACAGCAGGGTACTTTTAGGAGAGGGAGCATTCAAAGCTGTCTAAAACTGAAAGGTCAAGTGAATCAAAAATAGGGAGTATTTAGCATTAGCTGAGACTATTTTGAAAACCATGTTTTATTCTAGTATAGCTTAGTCTTAATTAAAATTCTCTGTTCAGAAATGAATTTGGAAGTCAGGTGGCACTTTCTTATATATGATTTTCTTAAGTATGTTTTCTACCTGTTGATCTTTCATAAATATACTTAGTGTGAGGTGAGATGATTAGGTCAGTAATTTAATGAGAGACTCAATTTGTAATAACTGTCAGAAGAATACTTACACAAACATGTTCTCTAGATATCTGAAATATTTATCATTTTATAAGTAAATTACATTTAAGTATACTGTACATTTTAAACACGAAAGTAGAATTAAATGAATTATTGATATAACTAAGACTTCTAGATATGCATTAATTATATTGGCCATATAACTAATGCAAATTATGATCCACTTTTGATTTTAAACCTCTCGCAAAAGATGAAAACATTATCTTCCCCATAAAATGTCCTACTTTATTATTCTCATGATGGTGTATGCCACTGTGCTCTGTATCCATCCTGCTGTGGGAACATGTGAGGCTACAGGGTACTTATTGCTGAATAGGACAGCTCTTTTCAGACTTCTGCTTCCCATGGTTCAGGGATCATTGTGGAAAGGGGATGAAAATACTGTAAAAGCCAGAGGTGGTCGATGACCACAAGGACATAGAGTATTCCAGATAGTTGGTCAGTCACACATGTGAACTAACAGCAGTGGTGACAGCATGCACAAGACCTATGCAAGCTCCAAACCAGACAGAATCCCCGCATAAACATCTGAAAGTGGATAAGAAATCCCAATTCAACCTCAGGAACTATTGGCGACTGATGGCTGCTGGGAGGAGAGAGAAAGTCAGTCACGGGGATGGAAGTCTTGATATGTAGATATCCTATTATAGCGATATATGCTTATTCATGGTCATTGCAAGTCGTTTTTACAGTTTTTTTCTTTTTATAAATTCTAGGTGAATTTGATTCAGCTGATAAAGAATTCCTGAGAGTATTCTCTCAATAACTAATCATTTATCATACATCATTCATTTTTATTCTAAATACCCAACACAATCATATTTAATAAGTACATTCATTCAGTTAAAGTAATGCTATAATTTGCCCTAAAACTTTCTATATAGAATTATAAAAGTACACATAACTTAAAGAAACTAAATATGATTCTGTAATTGTGATCAAATTTCTCCCTTTTCCCATGAAATATATTTTAACATGAAATCCATTTCCATTGAATACTCACTGCCTTATTTTCCATATGAATTAATTCCTATTAGTTAATCCCTATAGTTTTTCGTATCAACATGTCTTTAATTACCTTGGGTAAAAATTCTGTAAGAATGCGCTGAAAGGTTCTCTTCATTTTTCTCAAATTCTCAGAACATTTTACAGTTTTATGTACACATGCTATTGAAATTATTTTTAGCTTATTAGTAACTTTTTTCTAAGGATGACAGGAATTTTATTTTTTAACACAGAAAGACAACAGTTTTTGTACTGTGTTAGAAAAAAATTATCCTTATCCTGGAAGCTTCACTTAGAGAAAATTACTCTGTAGGACAGCAATGTCTGTCTTATTCCCGAGTAAAGATTAGAGTTAAATCTCCAGGCCAGCCTAGGTTTTATAAATGCTTAGTATCCTGGGCATGACTGGCTCCTGTCAACAATGAATATGGAGAAAGGCATTGCAAGCTAATCCCCTATTACATTTAATTCAAGCTTATACTGAAATCTTAGTCCCCAAATGCTGTGGAAAATTTTTACCCTCAAAAAACCATGAGCTTAGAGATTTATGGTTCATGATTAAGATAAGCTTTTACCTTTTTGTTTGTCTCTTGAGAAAAGACAGGTTCTGAAAATTCATGTAAATTAATGAGACCAACTCTTTAAAAGCCACTGTTCAATCCCAGTCTAGGCAGAGTGGGTGGCTCTTCTCCAGCTCTTTGCACTTGGTACTTAGCTGTGGTGAAGGCAGAGGCTTCCTCCTCTTTATTCCTAGAATCCTGTTCCTCTGTGACTGTTTTCCCATGCGGTGTAACATTTCCCCTCTTAATGTCAGAGATATCAATGACAGAGTGCAGGCTGCTTATTTATCTTGGCTGTCATATACCAACTTGTTTCAAATTGAATTCTGACAAATTTCAAAGCACATGGACGGAAGACATCTCTTCACTAATACCCAGTTATTTCCTCTTTGGCGTCCTTCCGTGTTGATTCAGTAATAAAGCAGTGCATTGTCTGATCTTACTTTTCCCATATCTTCCATAACTTCTACTCTTATCAGGCCAAAAAAAATCTACGTTTAAATAGCTCACAGATCATAGGAAAGAATCTACTATTATCATTCTGCTAAATAGCCATAATACTAAACTGGCTTCTAATGATTTATTGTTATATCTAGAGATTATTGCATCTCTTAACTCTCATTGGAGAAAGTTCTTTTTGAAATAAATGGTGATTAACATAGAGACCCACAAATGGTCAAGGTGCATATAATAAGAGACTGTGGAGTGTGCAGTCCTAAATGGTACTTCTATTGTCTATATCACATTCTTTCCTCCCGAGGCTCAACAATCTCTGGGAATAAGAGACCAAACATGTGTCTATGCTAAAGTAACCTACCATAACTATTAGTGCTGCTTAAATACCTATATATCTAATTGCTTGTTCTTCATTAGTAGGATCGAAAGGTTATTCCTGGACAAACTGTCAGCCCATGAAAGGAAACAGCCAGAATTGACCAGAGTCCAAGTCAACAGCTCCAGAGAGAGTGGACTGTTTTACCTCTCATCCACCTGTGCCCCTTTTCTAAGCCTAGGGAACAACCTGCGGAAGAGGGGGCGTGGTAGAATGTAAGGGCTGCGATTGGGGTGAATGGTGAAACTACAGCAATGTAGTCTGGACACTCATTTGATCAACTTGATTGAACAAACAACCTGTCACCCCCCACTGGATGGTGGGGCTGTAGGTGTTTGGGCACAACAGCCTGCAGATAGGTTTTGCATGAAGGATGCTTGTACTCATGGATTATCACTTATAGCTAAAAATGAAAAAAAAAAGCAGGAACCAAGATAATGAAAAGGAACTATGGGGGTGAAGAGCAAAACAGAGCACCAGAGTAGGGGATAGTAGGAGAAACATTCTATGAAGCGAGGGATAAAGAAAGGGAGTTAACTGAGAAGGGAGTAGTAAGGATTTTACAGGGAGAGTGAGGAGAGATGAATAATACTTAGACAATAAGAAAAATCAGAGGGAGAATATTCAGTTCAAAGTCCTACTGAAAACACATACAATAATATATTGAGTAGCATGTGTATAACTGAGGACTATATAAAAAAGTCAAAGTGCCAGGCAGGAGAAGAACCTCCCTTGGGTCGTTGGTCAGAAGTAGTTCAAGAGATCGCCAAATAATTATACACGGCTCATTTGCCATGTCCCTTGATTGCCTCCCAGATCCTTAAGCGATAAGACCCTGTTGCTGAAGACAAGCCACATACACTTCAGAAAAGGGATTCAATCAATCTAGCTGGAATGGACTTGGACGTCTCATCCCTGAAGACAAGGGTGAAGAACTAAGAAGAAGGGATAAAACCAAACGATGGTTTGTAATCCTTTAATAGACTCACAAATGTTAGAAAGATGAATAGTAGGGCTGGAAGAGATGGCATAGTATTTAAGACGCCGGCCGCTCTTGCAGAGGACCCGGTCGATCCCCAGCCCCACATGGCGGCTGAGAACCGTCTGAAACTCCACTTCCGAGGAGAAACTCCAGTTCAGGGGGAATCACACCCTCTCTGAAACTCCGCGGCATTGCACGCACGGTGCACAAAACTTGCTGCAGACATTACATGTCATACACATACAGAAGAAATATAAAATATTAATTTAGAAAATTATTTAAAAAAGTGAATGTAAAAAAATAAATGAAACTACAGCATTCACTGGGATTTATCTGAATGTAAGTCCACTTTCATAAAGTTATCTACAGTTTCTAATATTTAAGTGAAAATACTTAATACAATCTTCATTTGCAAAGATAGATGCTAGAAAATCAATTCTGGAATATCACCAGCACCCTCAGCTCAGTGATTTTACCAGTTTTGTACCTAGAAAGCCACAGGAATTTCTTTTTTTTTTTTTTTTTTTTTTTAATATTTGTGTGTGGGGGGTTTTATTGTTTTATTTTTTTCTATTAGTTTCACCTTTTTTTTTTTTTTTTTATTTTTTGGTATTTTTGAGATAGGGTGGTCTCCTTTTAAGTACCAGTGTCCTGGAAGCTCGCTTCTGTAGACCCGGATGGGCCTTGACACCACAAGAGATCCACCTACTCTGCCTCCCGAGTTGCTGGGATTAAAGGCGTGTGCCACCAGCCTGGCAAGATTTTTTTTAATTTAAGACTAAATGGAAAAAATAACAACTTTGTGATAAAACAATTGTTTGATGAAGTTAAAAGATTCCAAACAAAACTACTGCGATTTATTGTGAACCATCATTTTTTCAGAATGACAAAAACATTTAAGAAAATAGACAGAGAGACATCATGATTGAATTGCTCTTAAATTGTCAGCATAGGAATGCTTTTATATTGAACACAAAAAGTGAGGATTATAAAAAGAAAGTAAAGAAAAAGAAGTAAAAGAAAGACGAACCACTTTGGTGCCTTGTGATTCTGAATAAAAATCTCTTAACCTTCCCAAGGCTCAGTTTAAGTTGTACAAGCGAACAAAAACAAATAAGTCGAAGTATCTTATTTATTCTTTTTGTTTTCTTCTGAATGTACAACAATCTCTTCATTCTTCCTCTTTCAATTTTACATTCTGCATTTCTAGGATTTTGTTCTTTATTAGAACATTAGCTATTGAAAATTGCTTAATTTATTACTGATGATTATCAAGAACTGGGAAGCCCTGGCTTGCTCTCGGCTTAGAAGAGTAAAAAAAAATAGAGGAGAGAGAGAAATTCCCTTGGGCTTTTCCAAACTCACATTAGCAGCTGTAATCCAGGATGATCTGCTTGCAATGAAAGCTTAAGTAAATGTGATTTGGATTCAGAATAAGTTAGCAGTGACAACACATTTGAAAAGACCCCGCAGAAAGCTACTGTCAGGCTTTATTCAAGCCAGGCATTTTGACTAAAGCTTGATGTTATTGCTGTTAGACTTTTAATCAGTTTAGCCTTTCCTGATTCGAACGGCTCAGCTGATGCACCTGCAGAGCTGGTTATTCTGCTAGAGGTGGTGAGAATGCCAAGCTCTGGGCTACATTCTTATCCTTTGTGCATACCCTTCACTCTGCCTCAGCCATACTTTATGCTAGCCTTGAGCTCCAGTTTAACACCATGCTTGTCAATAGCTGACAAATAGTAAAGTAAATTCCTTGTCTGAAACTTATTCAGATGCTGAATTATAATGTTTAAAAGTTTACTGTTTGGGGCAAAGTTTACTGTTTCAGTCACGTTCTTTGAACCAGTCTTTTTGTTTGTTGGTTGTTGTTCCTTTTCAAATTTCTATGTGCCCCACAAATATGCATGTACACACACCCACATTATGCCAAAATTCTGCGTCAGACAAATTATGTACTAGGTTAATTCCAAACTAACCTGCTTACACTCTACTGTCAAAAGTAAATCCCAAAACTTGTATTTTTGAGAGAGTTTGTCCCAAGCCAATGCTGTGAAGCTTACATAATGTTGAGATCTAAACTTTGATGTGTGAAATAATCTGCAGTATATGAAAGAAAGTTAAAGTTAAAAAGAACTGTTTTATAGGAATTTACGGATAAATTTTCTTCTATATCTAATCAGCCTGTGTCGTGTGGGCAGGTATCTTGGTCATATCTTCATTTTGCTTTCTGAGCTTTTCTATTGCAGTGAACTGACCTCTGATTCATGTTATTCTTGCTACTGTGTTTAGGAACTAATTTTACTAAATAACTTTCTTCAAATTTGCCTTTTATAATATTGAGTTTGTCAAAAACCTTGGAGAAATTAATTTACTTGAACATATGTAGCATTATAGCATAAATTATCAATACAAGTGATCCATTTGTCATTCTGACCTCCACACATGTTGTTACACCAGATTCACAAAACCGACACACACACACACCACACAATGGACTAATGTAGTTAAGCTATTAAAACCCAGTGGACAACATATTAAATTTTGTTTTTAAAATTCAGTCCTTAATAATAAACTAACCTAACTACTACTAACATAACCAAGTGCTCTTTTACACTGAATATTCTATACTAACATTCTTTTTTACCTACTTCGCTCGGTGCTGTCTTTTACCACATTAGACATTGAAAGTGTGCTTACGAACTTAGGTTAAAGCTCTTCTGCTTCAGGGACGATTTTGTGAAACAGTTTCTCATCCTAGCCCTTCACGCTCATTAAACCATTATTTTATTACTCGACAGTTCTCTTACATTGAGTAATTTATCATCATCCTCTTTCTACCCTTGGGTAAACACTGATGTGAAATATTTTCATATTAATGTCAAATAAATACATTTTAGACACCATAGGCTGCAGAATTGACGAAATGATGGTCTTTTTGAGACAAGGTCTCCCTGTGTCCCAGGCTAGTCCTGAACTTGCTTTTAAACCGAGCTGGAGACCTTGAATCTCACAGAGATACCACCTGACTCTGCCTCACAAGAGCTCAGATTGAAGGCATGCATCACCACCAGTGATGAAATATGAGGGCTTTTAAATGACCATTGTTTATGGAGATTTCTTGGATGTACATAGATCATATTGTTGAAAATAGATCTTCATTCATTGTGCTTTAGTGTGGCCCTCCTCCATATACACTATGGAAACACTACCAATGACTGAAGTTTCACCTCATTTTTTCAAGCCTGAAACCTTTTATTTTAATAGTACCTATTGACTGATTCATATTTTTTAAAAATTCCTTTCTCAAGAATACTGCATTAGAATTTCAATTCTAATTATCATTGGATAATTGAGAATTGAATTATATAATTTATAATGAATTGACTTATCATAAAAAAGAAAAAGGAATTTAAAGAAATACTAGTTTTTTTCCTTTAAATAATATTTTCTCTTGACAGGTTCTCTAGTGATAATTTATTAAACTTTTCTCACAAACACCATGATCCTCTGTGCAATTTGAATGAAGAAAAATGATAATAATTAATTCAAGCTATACGTATGTTACACCAAAAACCAAATGGGAAAATATTATCCATTTTTTAAGCCTTGTAAGGTCATAGTAGTCAGAGAATACATAGCACAATCAATGTCCTCAAGCATATTTACATACCAGGATTGACAAACAAGGAATGGGGTGCACACAATTAAAATTAAAAATTTAAAATTGTATGAATGATCATAATAAAGCACTTATATAAACCAGAAAGTATGTGAGTCTGTGCAGTGTTGAGGCTATTAGTGCTGCTCTTGATAATGGGTTTATAACCAGGAAGATCTTCAGGGAGGCTCCCTGTATCTCTCTGCAAAAGGCTGGTCTGCTGTTTCTTTTGGTTCTGTTTTACTTTATAAATGTGATAAATTTCTGAAATCTATACAACTTCTCTGCAAGAGAATGGATGGTCAAACAGAATCTGAGGAGACTTAGCCTATTGTGTTTAAATTTGAAATAAAATCTATAATTTAATAGACAGTGATCAAATGTTTATGACCACTATGGTAACTATTATTTTAGTCAAGTATTGTCTTGAGCTACATTGTGCTTGAGATTCAGTTGGAACAGAATAATTTACTTTAATTTTATTAGGCAATTTAAGAAATATCAAAGTGGACAGAATATGTGAATCCTACTTTCATTCCTATAGAAAAGCATAATTAAAAATAAAAGAGCATAAGTCATGATGTCCTGAGCATATGACAGTTTGAAATGTAGAAGTATAACATTACACTGTTTTTCCAGGCCCATAGCAGAGTTACTTTTGTCCAATATATATATATATATATATATATATTACCAAGTCAGAGGACTTGTGGAAATCTTGAAATCATGGATTTAACACTCACATATGCTTTGCTAACATGTAACATTCAATGAATTTAATGAACTGGTGGCACAGATACACACATGATATAACAGAAAAGGAATAGATAAAAAATCTACAGTAACTTGGATTTTTGTTTTAAAAGTTTCATTGGGAAGTGAGCACGTACAATCTGCAGGTTATCGGTTATTGAGAAGTAGTAGAAATAGTTACCTGATGTGAACATCTATGAAATGTAACCAATGAGGTAGACTGAAGAAGCCTGAGGATTTTTGTAGGAATAGTGTGTATTTCTCTTGAGCTCAGATCAATCAATTCTGTGCATACATGTAGTATTTAGCAGAGTATGTGATTGTTAATATTTCTTGGACTTTTTATGAACTTTTGTCTATTCATGTCAACACCTTAATCATCTTTGTACCTTCTTTCCCCTTGGCACACTCCCATACTCCACTGGATTTCAAGTGTCTTTCATTTATGTTACGGTGTATCCATTCAAATAGTCTCTCCAGATGCCCCTCAGGGCTAGTTAATCCACTGGAATCCATTAATTCCCTTAAAGAAGATCTGCCTTCCTCACCCAAAAGTAATCAACTGCCAATATTACTACTAAGATGGGCTGCTGACCATTCCCAGTTCTGTGCTGGGTCTTGTCTGAGTTTTCAAAGGTCTTTCGCATGCCGTCCGCATTGCTGTCGTAGTCATATGAGCGTGGCCCTGGCTTTTAGAATATTTCTGTCTCCTTTTCACATAGGTCCCTGAGCCCGGGTGTGGTGAAGTTTAATACAAGAGTTCAGTCCCAGGGCCTATATTCTGCAGACCCTTATTTTTACATTTTGGCCATTTTTGGTCCTGTGTCCATTGTCCTCTTATGCATGTGGGAGCTATGTTGATGAGAGTTGAAAGCTACATTAGTATTTTCCTAACCCTGGTTCCAATATGTTCCATGAGCTGTAGGTGTTGAGCTTTCATTGTAGTTGTGTCACCTATGATTGGGCATTTCAAAGATACCTAATCACCTATGATTGTGCATTTTTTGTGACCAGTTGTGGAACTCTGTAAAGTTTCCATTTGTTGCAAAAGAAGCTTCATTGATGAGTAGTGACTGGCATGACTAATATAAGGATTTGGTGAAAGGACTAACAAATGAGGGAGAAAATGTCTTTTCTTTTGAGTATGTGTTACCTCACTTAGTATAACAGTTTCCATCTAGTTCAGTCCACTTATCTGAAAATTTCATGATTTATCTTCTTTACGCTAGTATAAAACTACACTGTCTAAATGTACCATATTTCATTATCACTCTAGATGAGGGACACACAGGTGGCTTCTGTTTCTTGCTATGTGAAAGAGCAGCAACAAACATGAGTGACAAGTATCTCTGCTAAGGAGTGCTATAACCAGAACAACTGGACTTCAGACTTATTGGACATGTAAAAAAATGACGATTTGCTAATGGAAACAATATTTTTTGAGTTACTTGTACATAAAATATGTAAGAGCAATATTTTCTGATATAAGAAGTGCATGAAGACATGCCTAAAGGATGTTAAAATATTTGACTATAGAGCTGGGCATAAAGGATTACACTTTCAGTATCAACACTGCAGAGTCAGAGACTGGTAGAGCTCATTGGAGAGCCAGTCTCAACTATTTCTCATGCCTTAGGCCAGTGAGAAGCCATGTCTAATAAAACATAATAAAAAACCTTAGAATGAGAGCCCAATTTGGCTTCTGACCTCCACAGTATATATACATTATACACAAGCACAATTTCACACAAAAAGCTTAAAATATGGCTATGTGAATGATTCAAATAACAGAAAAGAGAGTCAGGACTCAAGATACCTAGACCTGTATCTGTTAACCAGAGTCATGAGGAAGGAGACTAGTGCCTAGGGAGATGGGAGAAGGGGTTGGAATAGCAGTCCTAACACAGAAGTTACACCTGCACAGTTATAGACTAGTCTTTTTTACAAGATGAACACAGAAGAACCTACAGGATGATCAGTGGCAAGGAACCTCTCTGACCGAGCACAGCAGGGTACTTTTAGGAGAGGGAGCATTCAAAGCTGTCTAAAACTGAAAGGTCAAGTGAATCAAAAATAGGGAGTATTTAGCATTAGCTGAGACTATTTTGAAAACCATGTTTTATTCTAGTATAGCTTAGTCTTAATTAAAATTCTCTGTTCAGAAATGAATTTGGAAGTCAGGTGGCACTTTCTTATATATGATTTTCTTAAGTATGTTTTCTACCTGTTGATCTTTCATAAATATACTTAGTGTGAGGTGAGATGATTAGGTCAGTAATTTAATGAGAGACTCAATTTGTAATAACTGTCAGAAGAATACTTACACAAACATGTTCTCTAGATATCTGAAATATTTATCATTTTATAAGTAAATTACATTTAAGTATACTGTACATTTTAAACACGAAAGTAGAATTAAATGAATTATTGATATAACTAAGACTTCTAGATATGCATTAATTATATTGGCCATATAACTAATGCAAATTATGATCCACTTTTGATTTTAAACCTCTCGCAAAAGATGAAAACATTATCTTCCCCATAAAATGTCCTACTTTATTATTCTCATGATGGTGTATGCCACTGTGCTCTGTATCCATCCTGCTGTGGGAACATGTGAGGCTACAGGGTACTTATTGCTGAATAGGACAGCTCTTTTCAGACTTCTGCTTCCCATGGTTCAGGTCTTGTGGGGGATGAATACTGTAAGCCGGGTGGTCGTGACCCAGACAGTAGTATTCCCTCGGTTGGTCGTCCCCCTTACCCGCTGTGCCTGCCGGCCATGCCTCCCAGACAGTCCCCGCTCCTGAAAGGTAGACCTCCCCCCAACATTGTGCACTACTCAACATCGGCATGTCTTATTGTGTTTTTTTTTTTTTTGGATTTTTTTTTGTTTTTTGTTGTTGTTCTGTACTGACCACAAACATAATGTTATTCCAGTGTTTACAGTTCTCCTATGTGACTAGATCAGCAGGGGACAGCATGCATTCAAGACTATGAGCCTCAAGACCGATCGTCCCCCAAAAACATCTTGTATGCATCTAGAATCGATCCAGCCTCAAAATTCACTTCTCGGAGATCTACTCAGTCTACGATCGTGACTATGTATCTAGAATTATTAAGGTAACTAATCATGGAGAAGGAAGATACAGTGATGACAGCGGTGAGGATTCATACTTTTTTATTCTAAATACCCAACACAATCATATTTAATAAGTACATTCATTCAGTTAAAGTAATGCTATAATTTGCCCTAAAACTTTCTATATAGAATTATAAAAGTACACATAACTTAAAGAAACTAAATATGATTCTGTAATTGTGATCAAATTCTCCCTTTTCCCATGAAATATATTTTAACATGAAATCCATTTCCATTGAATACTCACCGCCTTATTTTCCATATGAATTAATTCCTATTAGTTAATCCCTATAGTTTTTCGTATCAACATGTCTTTAATTACCTTGGGTAAAAATTCTGTAAGAATGCGCTGAAAGGTTCTCTTCATTTTTCTCAAATTCTCAGAACATTTTACAGTTTTATGTACACATGCTATTGAATTATTTTTAGCTTATTAGTAACTTTTTTCTAAGGATGACAGGAATTTTATTTTTTAACACAGAAAAGACAACAGTTTTTGTACTGTGTTAGAAAAAAATTATCCTTATCCTGGAAGCTTCACTTAGAGAAAATTACTCTGTAGGACAGCAATGTCTGTCTTATTCCCGAGTAAAGATTAGAGTTAAATCTCCAGGCCAGCCTAGGTTTTATAAATGCTTAGTATCCTGGGCATGACTGGCTCCTGTCAACAATGAATATGGAGAAAGGCATTGCAAGCTAATCCCCTATTACATTTAATTCAAGCTTATACTGAAATCTTAGTCCCCAAATGCTGTGGAAAATTTTTACCCTCAAAAAACCATGAGCTTAGAGATTTATGGTTCATGATTAAGATAAGCTTTTACCTTTTTGTTTGTCTCTTGAGAAAAGACAGGTTCTGAAAATTCATGTAAATTAATGAGACCAACTCTTTAAAAGCCACTGTTCAATCCCAGTCTAGGCAGAGTGGGTGGCTCTTCTCCAGCTCTTTGCACTTGGTACTTAGCTGTGGTGAAGGCAGAGGCTTCCTCCTCTTTATTCCTAGAATCCTGTTCCTCTGTGACTGTTTTCCCATGCGGTGTAACATTTCCCCTCTTAATGTCAGAGATATCAATGACAGAGTGCAGGCTGCTTATTTATCTTGGCTGTCATATACCAACTTGTTTCAAATTGAATTCTGACAAATTTCAAAGCACATGGACGGAAGACATCTCTTCACTAATACCCAGTTATTTCCTCTTTGGCGTCCTTCCGTGTTGATTCAGTAATAAAGCAGTGCATTGTCTGATCTTACTTTTCCCATATCTTCCATAACTTCTACTCTTATCAGGCCAAAAAAAATCTACGTTTAAATAGCTCACAGATCATAGGAAAGAATCTACTATTATCATTCTGCTAAATAGCCCTAATACTAAACTGGCTTCTAATGATTTATTGTTATATCTAGAGTTATTGCATCTCTTAACTCTCATTGGAGAAAGTTCTTTTTGAAATAAATGGTGTTAACATAGAGACCCACAAATGGTCAAGGTGCATATAGATAAGAGACTGTGGAGTGTGCAGTCCTAAATGGTACTTCTATTGTCTATATCACATTCTTTCCTCCCGAGGCTCAACAATCTCTGGGAATAGAGACCAAACATGTGGTCTATGCTAAAGTAACCTAACATAACTATTAGTGCTGCTTAAATACCTATATATCTAATTGCTTGTTCTTCATTAGTAGGCGAAGGTATTCCTGGACAAACTGTCAGCCCATGAAAGGAAACAGCCAGAATTGACCAGAGTCCAAGTCAACAAGCTCCAGAGAGAGTGGACTGTTTTACCTCTCATCCACCTGTGCCCCTTTTCTACGCTAGGGAACAACCTGCGGAAGAGGGGCTGGTAGAATGTAAGGGCTGCGGTTGGGGTGAATGGTGAAACTACCGCAATGTAGTCTGGACACTCATTTGATCAACTTGATTGAACAAACAACCTGTCCACCCCCACTGGATGGTGGGGCTGTAGGTGGTTGGGCACAACAGCCGCCTCAGATAGGTTTGCATGAAGGATGCTTGTACTTTGGATTATCACTTATAGCTAAAAATGAAAAAAAAAAATGAGAGAGAAAGATGCAGGACGTTATGGCAGGATGCATGATCTGGGATGGGGTGGGGTGGGGGGGGAGGGAGGAGGGAAAGGGAATAAGCCTGAACTGAATTGGAAAAAATGTATGAAATGCACAAAGCCTCAATAAAAATTAATTTTAAAAAAAAAAAAGAAAAAAAAAAAGTATCTTCAGGGGCTGGTGAGAGATGGCCTAGCGGTTAAGAGCGCCGACCGCTCTTCCAGAGGACCGGGTTCGATCCCCCAGCACCCACTGGGTGCCGAGAGCCGTCTGAAACTCCAATTCCAGGAGAACTCCCGTTCCAGGGAATCCGAGACCCTCTTCTGACCTCCGCGGCATTGCACGACACGGGTGCACACAACCCTGGCATGCAGAACAGTACATTGATACCACATACCGAAATAATAAAATAAAAAAAAAGTATCTTGCAGCTTTTGTAAACTATATTAGGATAAAAACACATGCCATGAGCTGAAATTTACAAAAATGGATATAAGCAGGTAAATGTTGGTGTCTACAATGTATAATGATTGGTGAGTTTTAGAAAATGCCTCTTGTTTATGAGAAAGCATAGGACATGGTGTCATCTGTGAGGGAAGCTGGGTGTCATTGTCTGAGGTCTGGAGCTGTAGGACCTCAGGCAGCATGAGTGCTGAAAGAGTTAGAACTTTCCATTTTTCCCACATTTTGAACCATTGATATCACAATATATATATGATATATATATATTATTAATATATATATATATAATATATATTACAACTGTTTATCTATTAATAGATCATTATATTAAGTTATATTTGTATTTCTTATCAGTGTTTTATCTATATGCAATGTAGTGTATTACATGCATGCAATGCCTCTAGAGGCCAGAGGAGAGTGTTTTATCCCCTGGAACTGGAGTAAATGTGGTTGTTGGCTTGGCCATGTTAGTGCTGGGAACCAAACCTAGCCCTCTGCAAGAGCAGCCAGTCCTTCTAACCGTTAGGTGCTATCTATCTATTATCTATCTATCTATCTACTATCTATCTATCTATCTCTATCTATCTATCCTATCTATCTAATCTATCTATCTATCTATCTATCTATCATTCTATCTTACGTGTTTTAATCTTAATGTCTGAGTTAAAAAGTAGTTATCATGTAACCTAAAGGAATAATAGAATATTTTGAACTCAACTATAGTTTTATCCTTACCGAATATTTATTTTATGTTTTGGTTTTGGAAGTTAGTGTTGTTTTGTTTCACATTGAAGAACTCACTTTAACATTTGATTTAAGGAAAGTCTACTGCTGACAAACCCCCACAGCTTTGTTTGCCCAGGGAAGGTTTTATCTTTCCTTATGAATGACAGGATAGTGTTCTTGTTTGGCAGGGTTTCCACCTGTCTTTGGCAACTTGAATATATTCTTCCAGTCTCTCCTCACCTGCAGGCTTCTATGTTTAAACCCATTGATAACATTTTGGTAGTTTTCTTGTATGTAAATGAACTTCATTTCACTTTCTATTTTCAGAATTCTCTGCAATTCCTGATTTCAAGTAGGAACACTTAATTATCAGGGGTAAGACTAAAGAACTTGGGGATAAGCAAGCCACAACACCCCACTGTGGGCTGTAGAAGAAAAACCAGACAAGAAATGCTTAAGTATTTCTCCCTGGGAGTACCTTCCTGCTTTTCCTAAATAAATCTGTGGATTTGCTTGTTNAAAAAAAAAAAAAAAAAAAAAAAGATTATAAAATCCAGAAGTGGTAGATGAAAACAAGAAATTGTGTTTTATGGACACTACAGGGTAGTTACAGATCTGAATGCATCGTATGTTCATATTAATTTTATGGATGCATTGTCACAAAAAATATAAAACTAAAATTTGATGTATTTATTAACAGATTAAATTTTCATGGAGCACATTTAGAACTGGAAGGAAAAAATAAACAAATGAATTTTATTAAGCATTTCTGTATCCTTTTCTTCACAGTTAATATAAAAATTTACCAAATATGAAGGATCTATGTGTGAGCAAAATATATTGTAAGAAACTTGCAAAAATCCAATAAAAATTTACATAAAAAGGATATTTAATAAAGTAATAAACTTTATAGCAATCTGATAGAGGAAAAACTTACTGTTGATACATTCCTAGACCAACTTAATTTCTTATTGTATTCTAAATATCTATCTTCATATGAACACACCATCTAGTTTCTGTGTGTGTGTGTGTGTGTGTGTGTGTGTGTGTGTGTGTGTGTGGAGAGAGAGAGAGAAAGATAGAGTCAGGTTTGTAGCCTCAAATGCCCTCCCACTGGAACTTGCTCAAACTCCTAAGTCCCAGCGGAGACACACCCTTATGCTGTGGATTATGACTACTGCAGAAGCCCACATGAGCAGCACACTGAGAATAAGATTCTGCAGACTGCTTATCTGTGAGTAGGACACCTATACCAAACTCTCAAGGCTCAGGGATCATTGTGCAAGAGGGGATGTAAGGTTAATAGCCAGAGGAAGTGGATAACCAAAGGGAGTTTTCCCAATAACTGCTCACTTACTCATATCAACTTACAGCAATGTTGACAACATAGATAATACTTAATATTAAGTAAGTTTAATCGAGAAAAATAATCCGTGCAAAAAACTTAACATACAAATGCTGCATTTATTTTAAGTTTATCTGAAGTACCTGTTTCAAGACTCAAGATATAAAAAATCCTTTGCGGGCTGGAGAGATGGCCTAGCGGTTAAGAGCGCCGACCGCTCTTACAGAGGACCCGGGTTCGATCCCCAGCACCCACATGGCGGCTGAGAACCGTCTGAAACTCCAATTCCAGGAGAACTCCAGTTCCAGGGGAATCCGACACCCTCTTCTGACCTCCGCGGCATTGCACGACACGGGTGCACAAACTTGCATGCAGACAGTACATTCATACACATAC
>VZQC01004719.1:1184370-1265917 GCA_009823505.1 Rhizomys pruinosus
TTTTTTTTTTTTGGTCTTTTTTGAGACAGGGTCTCCCTGTAGCTCTGGCTGTCCTGGAACTCACTCTGTAGACCAGGCTGGCCTCAAACTCACAGAGATCCATGCGCCTCTGCCTCCCAAGTGCTAGGATTAAAGGCGTGCGCCACCACGCCCGGCATTTATTTATTTCTGTATGTGTATGAATGTACTGTCTGCATACAAGTTTGTGCACCCGTGTCGTGCAATGTCGCGGAGTTCAGAAGACGATGTAGGATTCCCCTGGAACTGGAGTTCTCCTGGAATTGGAGTTTCAGACGGTTCTCGGCCGTCATGTGGGTGCTGGGGATCGAACCTGGGTCCTCTGTAAGAGCATTCCACGCTCTTAACGGCTAGGCCATCTCTCCAGCCCCTACTAGGCATAATTTTTAAAAGAGGTCTAAGCTCTCTTGCATGAAGAAAATAATTTTGAAAAATTAAGAGCATAAGCAACTTTGATTTCAAAATCAAATTTGTTTAGTAAATATCTCATTACCAATTTCATTTATGCAAATTCAGCCTATATCAATATTTTTATATATTCATTCTTTAAGACAACCAAGACACTGATTTTCTAATAGCAGAACACTCAAATACATCTTTAATGAGCCATTACCTATCTTTAGTACTTACTGGGCTGGGGAGATGGCCTAGCGGTTAAGAGCACTGACTGCTCTTGCAGAGGACCCGGGTTCGGTCCCCAGCACCCACACGGCAGCTAAGAACCGTCTGTAACTCCAATTCCAGGAGAACTCCAGTTCCAGGGGAATCCGAGACCCTTTTCTGACCTCCGCGACATTGCACGACACGGGTGCACAAACCTACATGCAGACAATATACTGATACACATACAAAAATAAATAAAATTAAAAAATAAAAATAAAAATAAATAAATAGTATTTAACTGCATATATAAAGATGGGTGTGGTGATTTAAATGAGAAATTTCCTTCATAGGCTCAGGTATTGAGCACTTGGTACCCTCTGATTGGTACTGTTTGTGGAAATTTTGGAATCTTTATGATGTATAGCCATACTGGAAGATGTATGTCACTAGGACAGAGCTTTTAAGAATTTATAATCTCTCTACATTTCCCATTTGCTCTCTCTACTTGCTTTATCTAGGTGGATGTTGTATGCCTCCTGGCCATGTTGAAATCTTAACCTTCTGGAACCATAAAGTCTTTATTCTAAGTTGCTTTAGGTTTTGTGTTTTATCAGTGCAACAAATGTAAATAATATAGAAGTTGGTGCTGATGAGAGGGCTGTTCTTCTGAAGAACCTGGCGATGTTCTTTTGGGAAAGGAATTTGGAAGATTTCATAACTTTGGATTATAAAAGTAGCTGTATGCTATAAAAAGAGTTTAAGGGCCCTTCTAGTAGGAACCTGTCCAACAACAGTGCTATTCAATTGAACAGCATTGAGACTGTTGAATACTGGGGGATTTTTATTTTTATTTATTTATTTATTTTTGGTCTTTTTGAGACAGGGACTCCCTGTAGCACTAGCTATCCTGGAACTCACTCTGTAGACCAGGCTGGCCTTGAACTCCCAAAGATCCGCCTGCCTCTGCCTCCCAAGTGCTAGGATTAAAGGCGTGCGCCACCACGCCCAGCTAAGACTGGGGGATTTTTAAAGGTGTACTAAATGCACTTTACACTATGAGATTGTCATGAGACTATGGAGACTAAGAAGTGGAATATGTTGATTTGAATGACAAATACACCTCATATGTCTCATATCCTGGTGCTGTATGGAAAGCCTGTGGGTTCTTTAGCAAGTGTAGCTTTCTTGGGTGAACTCCACCGTTGGAGACTTTGAGGGATTATAGTATATTCTCACTGTCAACTCAGTTTCCTCTCTTCCTGCATGCTAGTGAAGATGTGACCTCTCAGCTGCATTCTATTGCCACCATGCTTGTCACTCTCTGTCCTGCTTCCCAGTGATGATGAATTCTTATCCAACTTCAATTGTAATCTGAAATAATCTCTTCTTTAAGTCATTCTTGGTCATGATGTTTTATATTAGCAATAATAGTAAAAATAAAATGCATACTTGGTTAAGTCACTTTTCAGTAATTTATAACATGAACTCATTAAACCTGTTCCTGAAAATGCAGTGAGAAATGATAATTTAAGTTATAATGAAATATTTGAGCTGAAAATAATATGTTGTGTGTTACTCTTTCAGGTGTGTTTTAAGAAAAATCTTGAGGCTATGTGTCAAAATGTTCATAATCCATATGTATAAAAACACAGATGGTTTTACTTTTATTTATTGTGTAATCAAATATTTTAAAATAAATGCATAATATGTTTACAGTAAGAAAAATGCAATTTTTGTATTAAAACGTGTAGATTGTACTGTTGATTATCTAATAGGATACTGTATTAATAATTTTGAGCCTGAACAAATTGGGCAGCTAGTTGAATCAGTTGGCTTAAATTCCTCAGAACTTGTTAGATTTTGCTAGATTTACATTATCTGATAATTTTTGCTAATTTCTTTTTTTCTTAAAATTTTTATTGAACTTTTGTATATGTAATATGGCATTTCATAATCAAATTTAGACCCCTTCCCTCATACCTTGTCAGAACCTATGAATTCTGCCATACATGTTAAAGCCAGTCTAGCATCTTTTTCTCAGACATTAACTTTTTTGATGCAGAAGTTTACTGTTCTGAGTTTTCTTTGAACAATTCTTTTTTAAAATTTTTATTTATCTTTATTTTTATATTATTCCAAAATATGCATATATACACTCCAAACATACACCAGATTTACAAAGTCTGAAAATAAACTATTGGTTAATTCCAAAACACCACTAGGGGTTCACAGTTTAACAGTAAACTTGCATGGAGGTAAAAAGAAACATAACTTTAAATTCCTAATTACATAGTAAGTTAATGTACGTTTTAATGCACTTTTAATAAAGAAAATGATTCTTTCCCATAAATCTTAGAACTGAAGAAAATAGAGACATAAACTTCAAACTAGATCTGTAGTGACATAATTCAATGTGGTACTATCTTACTAACAATTTACCCACCTTGAAATATATATATATATATATATATATATATCATACATCGTTTGTTTTTCTGTGACTGTTACTTTACTTAGCATAATGGGTTCTATTTCCATCCATTTACCTGCAAATTTCATGTTGTCCTCTTTCTTTATTGCTCCATTGTTTAAATGTAGCACAGTCTCATCTCATTTCAACTCATCATTTGAGGGACACTTGGGTTGGTTCCAGGTCTTCACTATTGTGATAAAGAGAAGCAATAACCATGATTATATATCTATCTCTGCTATAGGATGAATCCTTTAGGTATACATTCAAGAGTGGCATGACAGGGTCAAATGGTAGGTTATTTTGGAGTCTTTTAAGGGTTCTCCACACTACTTTACATAGGGGTTGCATGATTTTGCAATCCCACTATCCCTGAGTGAGGTTCGCCTTTCCCCACAACCTCTCCAGCATTTGGTATCATTTGTTTTCTTGATCATAGCCATTCTTACAGGGTAAAATGAAATCTCAAAACAGTTTTAATTTGCATTTCCTTAATTACTAACAATGCTGAACAATTTTTTTTGGGGGGGGTGGCCTTTTTGAGACAGGGTCTCCTGGCTGTCCTGGAACTCACTCTGTAGACCTCAAACTCACAGAGATCCACGTGCCTCTGCCTCCCAAGTGCTAGGAATAAAGGCGTGCGCCACCATGCCTGGCATTTATTTATTTCTGTATGTGTATCAATGTACTGTCTGCATGCAAGTCTGTGCACCCATATCGTGCAATGCCGCGGAGGGCAGAAGAGGGTGTCGGATTCCCCAGGAACTGGAGTTCTCCTGGAATTGGAGTTTGAGATGGTTCTTGGCTGCAGATGTGGGTGCTGAGGATTGAACCCAGGTCCTCTGTAAGAGTGGTTGGCGCTCTTAACCGCTAGGCCATCTCTCTAGCCCTGAACACTTTTTAAAATGTTTCTCAGCCATCTTTACTTCTTCTCTTGAGAAGACTGTTCAGATCTTTAGCCCATTTTTTTTAATTTCATCTTTTCACACACACAAAAAACTCCCAAACCAATATAAAATGACAATGACAAAACAAAGCGAAAAAAAAAAAAAAAAAAAAAGGTGTGGGGGTTCCATTTCTTTCCTGGTGAAATAAACTATCAATGTGCAGTGCTTCATATGTAATTACCCCCCCCTTTTTTTTCTTTTCTTACTTTTGGAGGTTATTCTTCTCTTGAGAAGACTGTTCAGATTTTAGCCCATTTTTTTTTAATTTCATCTTTTCACACACACACACACACAAAAAAACCCAAACCAATATAAAATGACAATGACAAAACACAGCGGAAGAAAAAAGGTGTGGTGGTTCCATTTCTTTTCTGGTGAAATAAACAATCAATCTGCAGGGCTTCATATGTAATCCCCCCCCCTTTTTTTTTTCTTTTCTTACTTTTGGAGCTATCAAAAGGATACGTGTCTGGTCCAGTAAACCTTGAGTTTTCAGATGTGAGTCTGTTAACTTTTGGGGAGATCTCCTCCCTAAACTGCCTAGTCAATTTCAAGCTCCTGTTTAGTTATTTTACCCTCTGAAAAGGGGGTCACCCCAATTGCCAGAAGGGAATCCGATGCCAACCACTGACTTCTTCCATGCTGAAAAAGGACATTGGGTGTGGCAACTGGGGTTTCTCCCATCCAGAGGGTTTACTTAAAGACCCCCAAAGGATAACTGTAGAGGAAAAAGAATCCTTGACTAGTGCCCATGAAAGTGAAGTGAAGGGAGGAGGAGTTAGGTACATCGTCTAGGCAGGGGACCAGGAGAAGTAAGAAAAGTGCGAATTCAAATATCCAACTTAAACATCCATTAAAATTTCTTGACAACGGATTTCAAAGCATCCATTTATTTGATTTCTCCTTCTGTTCATTTGACCATGATATATGGACTCAGGATCTACTTTCCAGGTGTTTTAATAGTCAAGATATGTGTTTCCACTTAGACAGCTCTTAGAAAGAAAACAAGGAAATTTTATTATTGAACACTAATTGACAACAATAGTCGACTTTTACTTTGGCTGCAGGTGATCCTATGTTATTAATCAAGGCAAATATCTTAGGTTTTGTTCCTGTTTAACACTATCTGGAGGCACAAGTTTTCAGGCTGTAAAAGAAATATATTGACTACTTATCTTTTGGTTATACTTTCCTTTTGGGTGTTTAAGTCCACACAATTAGGCCAGATTAACCAACTGTTTTCTCAAGGTCAGTTGAGGTTCTGGTCTTCAGGGGGGTGGTAAATAGCCTGGCTCCTTCTGGGCATTCTTAACCAATTCCATCTACCAAGAACAAGGTCAGGTCTTGTTAGACCAGGCTGCCCTTTGGAGCACAAGACGATTTTCCTCTATGTTGACGTTCCTCTTTATATAGTGGGCAATGGCTGGAATTCTGTTAGTGGATCTCCAATACCTCTCTGCACAGGAAGCATGGTGACTGATAATTGCAGAACATTTTAAGAGATGCCCTGGACAATATCCCCTGGGGCTAATTGACTTCAGAAGGCAGGGAAAAAATTGTTCCTTAAATACCTCAGCTGAATTGGTATGGGTCTTAGGTATGGACAATAAACAACCAAAATTTAAGTTATACCAATCTGATACTTTTAAATACTGTAGGATATTTAGATAAAGCTTGAAAAAAAGCCTAAGAACCCTTGCATAAACGTTGACTGGAAGAAATTTAACACCATAGGATAAGTAGGCAAAGCAAATGAGAGACATTTAAACAATGTTAGATGTATCTTAAATGTAAATAATTTACTACAAACAGAAGTAGGCTCTTTACTTTCCCAAACCACATATCCTAGTTTACAATTTTCCAATAACAGGGAACACACCTACTGACTGGAAAAGCTGATAAATTTTACCATGTCCCTCCAAACTGTCTCCATTTGGGCTCCATACCACTAAGTAAACATAGATTTCTTGAGTCAAATTATCTTGAAATGGGCAGAGCAGATATCAAAAGTAACAATTGCATAATAAACAGAGGAAAATAATATATTTCCATAGTAAGAGGTAATCCATTACTTGTCTATGGTCCTTTAATCTGAATCTGCAAAGGGAAGTCCACTACAAGCCAGAAATAGACCCAAAACCAAACACAACCCTGTATCCCATTTAGACCACTAGTAAACTAGCCTTAGTGTTTATAACATTCTACTCTGGAAACATTTATCCACTTCATTCCAGTACAAGTATCTTATTTTCTACTAAAATTTGCAGTATTTGTTACCCATCCAGATGAATGGGACAGACAGACAGACAGACAGACAGACAGACACACACACACACACACACACACACACACACACCATAAAAAAGAAAAACAAAGTCTTTGACTTCTATTTTATCTAATATTAACATAGTGGCTCCTCCTTATTTCTTAGCACCATTTACATGTATTATTTTTACCATCCTTTCAACTTGGGATAGATTCTGTCTTTAAAGGTGGGGTAAGTTTCTAGCAGACAAGAAAAAAAAGATATTTTTATTTTTCCTTAATGCATTCTAAATCATCTATGTCTCTTAATCGGAGAATTCAGTCCACTGATAATTAGAACTGTTGTTGAGAGAATTAAATTGGTTCAATCATTTTGATTTCTAATATATTCTTACCTTAGATTTTTATTTCCATAGTGGTAGTATAATTTATTTTCTGTTATTGAATGGTTATAGTCTTTCCTTCTGTAATCTTTTCATATTGCTTGAAATATTCTCTGCAGAGATGGCTTATTGAAGATGAATTCTTTCAAATTATTTATATCATGGAATATTTTACTTTCTCTTTCTAATATTATTATTATTATTTTGTTTTTTAATAAAATATTTTATTGGTGTTTTGTGTGTTTCATACATCATTTCTCAGTCCAGTTTAGACACACTCCTTTTTCCATGCTCCCAACCCCACCCCAGTTGATGCATTCTGCCATACATGTACTGCATTGTTTTCTCAGTATTTTTAAAGTTTTTCTCAGCTGGGTATGGTGGTGCATGCCTTTAATCCTAGCACTCGGGAGGCAAAGGCAGGCAGATCTTTCTGAATTCAAGGCTAGCCTGGTCTACAGAGAGAGTTCCAGGACAGCTGGGGCTACAGGGAGACCCTGTCTCGGAAAGACAAAAAATAAAATAAAACAAAAATAAAGTTTTTCTCTGCAGAGGTTTATTGTTTGGCAGAAGTTAACTGTTTCAGTCAGTTCTTTGATCCAGTACTTTTGTCATTGTTGTTCCCTCCCATTTGTATTGCTCCAAAGTACGCCTATATATACGTCAAATATATACAAAAAATGTGACCTCTGAAAATAAACTGTATGCTAATTCCAACATATGTTTAGGCATTGACATTTTTCTCTTTAATTTTATATTACTCTAAAATATGAATACATACCCTCCACACATATACCACAATTACAAAGTCTGAAAAAAAAGTGGTCAGTTAATTCTAGAGCCTGTTAAGGAATTCACATTATAACAGCACAGCTGCCTTCAGATGGAAACAAATATAACATTAACTTTGCTCAGCTTGCCTTTCAACTAGGGATTTGGTGCTAGCATCCACAGATGTGGGACATCATAAGTCCTTTGTTTTTCTGGACTATGCTACTTCAATTAGCATAATGGCTTCAAGTTCCATCCATTTACTTGCAAAGTTCATGATGTCATCTTTCTTTAGCACTGCATAGAATTCCATTGTGTAGATATACCACATTTTCTTTCTTTCTTTCTTTCTTTCTTTCTTTCTTTCTTTCTTTCTTTCTTTCTTTCTTTCTTTCTTTCTTTCTTTCTTTTTGAGACAGGGTTTCCTTTCAGTCCCAGCTGGCCTGGAGCTCGCTAATGTAGACCACAGAGGCCATGAACTCACAGGATCCACCCTCCTCTGCCTCCTGAGTGCTGGGGTTAAATGCATGCACCACCATACCCTTCAGTACCACTCACTGGTTGAGGGACACTTGGGTTGCTTCCAGCTCTTTTCTGTTGTGAGGAGAGCTCCAATAAACATAGATGTGCATGTAATATCTTCAGTAGGATGAGTCTTGTGGGTATATACCCAGGAGTGGTATGACTGGGTCAGGTGGTAAGTTCATTTTCCGTTTCTTAAGAGTTTTCCACACTGCTTTCCATAGGGGTTGCAGGAGTTTGCATACCCACCAGATGTGGATGACTGTTCCCCTTTCCACACAGCCTCTCTGGATTTGATATCCTTTGTTTTCTGGATCATAGCTAGTCTTACAGGGGTAAGATGAAATCTTAAGGTCATTTTAACTTGCATTTCCTTAATTATTAGTGATGTTGAACACTTTTTAAGATGTTTCTCAGCCATTTTTACTTCTTCATTTGTGAAGTCTCAGTTGAGCTCTTTATTCCATTCTTGAGTAGGTCAATTGTTTTCTTCCTCCTTTGTTTTTTGAGTAGATTATACACTGTGAATGTTAATGAGTTGTCCAATGTATCACTGGTGAAAGTTTCCTTCCACTCTGTTAGTTTTTCTTCAGTTCTTTGATTGTTTCTTTCACTGTAAAGAAGCTCTTGAGTTTAGTAAAGTCCCATTTATCAATTATCGACCTTACTTTTTGTGCCGCTGCTCTCTGATTTAGAAAGTCTTTTCCTAAGCTTATAACATGTAAGTTACTACCAATATTTTCTTCTATCGTTTTCAGAATTTTGGGTTCCACATTGAGGTCTTTGATCCTTTTGGAGTTGATTTGTGTACATTATGAGAGGTAGGGGTTTAGTTTTATTTTTCTAGAAGTGGTGATCCAGTTTTGCCAACACCATTTGCTGAAGATGTCATCTTTCCTCCATTGAGTCTTCTTGTACCATTTGTGGACTTTGAGGTGGTTGAATTTCTATATGCTCAGGTTTTGAACATTAATTTTGTTCCTTTGATCTACTGGTCTGTTTTTTTGCCATTACCAGGCTGTTTTTATGACTATAGCCCTGTAATATAATTTGAAGTCTGGTATGGCAATACCCCCTGTATTGCTCATTTTGCTAAGGGTTGCTTTGGCTATCTGGGGTCTTTTGTTTCTCCATATGAACTTCAGAAATTTTTTTCCTAGGTCTGTGAAGAAGCTCATGGAGATTCTAATTGGGATTGAATTGAATCTGTATATTACTTTGGGCAGGATGGTCATTTTTACTATATTGATTATTCTAATCCATGAGTATGGGAGGGTTTTCTATCTTCTATTGTCTTCCTCAATCTCCTTCTTGAGGAATTTAAATTTTTCTTTGTAGAGTTTTTTGGTGTGTTTGGTCAGGTTTGTTCCTAGATAATTTATTATTTTAGTGGAGGCTATTGTGAGTGGAAAAGTCTCCTTGTATTCTTTTTCCAATTGTTTTCTATTGGCATAAAGAAAGGATACCGATTTTTTGAAATTAATTTTGTATCCCATCACTTTAATGAAGCTGTTGATAGTTTCTAGGAGTTTTCTGGTGTAGTTTTTGCCATTCCTTATGTAAACTATCATGCGATTGGCAAAAAGGGATAGGTTGAGTTCCTCTTTTCCAATTAGTACTCCTCTAATTTACTTTTCTTGTCTTATTGCTCTTACAAGCATTTCAAGTACTATATTGAAAAGTAGTGGGGATAGAGAGCAGAGTGGCCAGTTTCCTGACTTTAAGGGGAACATTTCTATTTTTTTTTTCTTGTTCAATTTTAATAGACTTTTTTTGCTAGATAAAGTACTCTGGTTCAACATCTATAGTCTTTTAGAACCAGGAATATTTAAGACCAAGCTCTTCTGGCTTTTGCCATCTTCATTGAGAAATCAGCTGTAATTCTGAGGGTTTCTCAATTGTAGGTAACTTGTTGTTTCTTTTTGTAGCCCTCAGTATCTTTACTTTGAACATACTGTGTTTTTATATGATATGAAGTGGAGGATTTTTCTGGTTCTGTATGCTTGGTGTTTTTAGGAGTGTAATAATCATCTGATAGTCCTTTAGTCATGTGGGCGGCTGCTATCCACATGATCTTCTTCCCTCTCTTGAACCGGATTTTGCAGTTCCATAGGACTGCAAGTTTCAAGGCTGTCTCCTGCCTGCAGACCGACAGTTTCTAGGCTTAGCTCTGGAAAGGACAGGGAAGGGGACCTCGAGAAAGTTACTTGACTGAATAGAAAGACAATAAAAGACGGACTCAGAGGGCAAGGTCCAGAAGAATAGAGTCTCTCCTTTATTCATGCCAGCAGTGTGCTTATATACCCAAAGTTAATGTGCTCTGGGCAAGGAAGTGGGGGAGCAGGAAGAAGTGAGGGGTGATCCACCTTGGCCTTAATCAGGGGACTGCAGAGCTCCTGTTTGTGCAACAGGTAAACTAGAGGTGAAATTTTTCTCAATGACTAAAGGGAAGGGGCCATCTGGTCTTGGAAACTGCACAGATAGGCAAGGCAAGAAAACATTGTAATATCCTGAAACATCCATCCAGAGCTACAGATAACTCACAGAAGCAACTGAATGCCCACAAAGATATCAGATAACTCAGAGGTTTTATGGGACAGGTCTTACAAGTTCTTGCCTCAAGCCAGGCAAAGTTTCATTCCTACAGCCCCCTCTTTGTTTTTTAATTAAAATGGAGCAGTAATGTCACAGTCGTCTAGGATATATTTGTGGATGGTCTGATACTGGATTAAAGACATTTGAGTTGTAACTCCAAACTGGCTTTTGACAAATCAGAAAGTCAACTTTCTGAGGTGAGAATTTGTTTAAACAAAAAGTAGTATCATGGTAGCCTATGGGAACTTAGGTTTCAGGTAACAGAACTTTTGTTAAAATGCTTTTTCTCTAAGGAGAGAGGTGACAAAAGGCTATAGGCTAGTTGCTATGACTCTCAAGAGTATTTACACAGTGTTTAAACATAGAAATTGATGCCAGTGTATCGCAAACTGACCATAACAGATGCAAAGAGACCCACTGTGTATGTAACTTTGCCCTTAAGTGGTGGAACTATAAAAAAGTCAAAGTAAAAGTAATAATTTTTCTCACCATTAAAACATACAGGTATGTTTCTAATAACATTGTTTGTCCTACACATAAACACACACAAAGACATACAGGTATGCAAATGACATTGTCTGTAAAAATAACATTGCTTGTCCTACACGTAAAAACATGCAAAGACCTACAGGTATGCAAATGGCATTGTTTCTAAAATTAACATTGTTTGTCCTACACATGATGACATATAGATATTACTTGATATCCCTTTTAACATAGATGGTGTTTCTTAATTGTACCCCCAAATCCCAAGCCTGGCTGGAGAGATCTGTATTGACTCCTGTAGGTTTTTTTCTTTAGCAAGCATTCTCCAGGCTTTTGGGTGGGGGCAGGTGAGAAAGAGGAGTAAGCTATTTCTGTTGTTGAGGATAGCACCCAGGTTGTCTCAGGCTCTTTTCAAGCAGGAGTATGGCTACTAAGATCTGGATTTTGGTTTCTTCAGAAGCATGGATTATGCCTGGATGCGAAGTAAAAAAGTGGCTGCAGATGGCTTATCTCAGAGCTGGAATCTTGGCTTTCAGGGGTGACTTTTGTACTTTTACTGATGGAATATGAATAGTAAGAGCACAGGCAGTTAAGTAAACACTATTTATTATACTATATTGTGCTGCTGGCCTAGCACAGGTGGTTAGAGATGCCATTTTTTATATTATTGTAGGTAGGAAATACCTCGTTTATCATTTTAGTAGATAAACGGATGAAGGCTAATTAAAGTTCTTTTAAAGAATAACATAGATTAGCCTATTAATTTTAAGTTTGAAAAGTAGAATAATATATTAATTTAGTGCTTGAAATTATCCATGGATCAATTTAGCCCTGGTGGATTTATTGGGCCTGATTTTTAGTTTAATAAAATGCAGGTATGGGGCTGGAGAGATGGCCTAGTGGTTAAGAGCGCCGACTGCACTTACAGAGGACCCGGGTTCAATCCCCAGCACCCACATGGCGGCCAAGAGCCATCTGAAACTCCAATTTCAGGAGAACTCCAGCTCCAGGGGAATCTGAGACCCTCTTCTGACCTCCGCGGCATTGCACGACACGGGTGCACAGACCTTCATGCAGACAGTACATTGATACACATAAAGAAATAAATAAAAAATTAAAAAAAATTAAAAAAAATAAAAAATAAAATAAAATACAGGTATAATATTTTTTACTGTTGCAGTTGGCTGTTGGGAGAAATCCCAGCCAGTATAGTACCTGGCCTTGATAAATATTTAATATATATTTTTTTGAGAAATAAAATATCTTTTCAAGAGATTTTATGTCTCTTAATGTAAGAAAGAAGTTAAGCCATCTTTTGGAGGGCATTATATTAATTTTACCTTATTTTAGGAGAATATATTTTTTTTCTGAAAACCATAGTAGCACATATATACCCATACAGGAACCGAAGTCCTAAGGTTCATTGTTGATGAAGAGATGAATTACTGTCTTTTAAAACTAAATTATCTTGTAGATAAAAAGGGATGTTACAGATAACATTATAAAAAGACATTGGATGTACATTAATGTAAAGGCTGTTACCTGGAAATTTAGTATGGATTAGAAATAAAAATAACTTTTATTTCACATAAATTTAAGTGTGACCAATATTTATGTTGACAGCATTAGACCAATTTTTTAACTACATAAGTAATTTAGTTTACCATTATACAATGTGTGAATAGATTTTGAACATTAGTTAAAAAAATAAGTTAGAGGAACCTGGAATAAATATACGTTGAGATCTTTAAGTTACCTGATTAAGACTGGATCCTGTAGAAATAAAGTTTATGCATGTATAATTTTAAACTTTCTATATTTTTCAATTTTTAGATGTATAACTTTAAAGTGTAAACTTTACAGAATGGGTTTTACAGATCCTATTGAATGTTGATGGGTCACATCCAGTAGGTGACAGTACATACTTAATAAAACTTTGAACTACTATCTATGCAGATTTCTGTCTACCCATTATAAATCAATTAATTTATTAGCTGTTTAAATATATTGGCAGACCTGAGTTAGGGGAAAATCAATTTTGTTTTTAGAGTTAGCCTTTAGTAAATCTATGTAATAGAAAAATCACACAAAATAATTTTTAACCCAAACCTAAAAATGGCAAATAATTGTTAGAGAATATAAATTAGTTTTAGCTTTTGTTAGACCAAGTTGGCTTGAAAATCTTGATGCAAAGCTGGTATAAAATTCAAATATACATGAGTTAAAATGAATTGTTATTTTGTTCAGCAGTAAGTTACAGACCATGTGACCCAGGGGCCTGTGACTTTTAAAAATGAAAACAAATCTAAAAGGATCCAAAATTATTTAAGACCTTTTTTATTAATAAATTTTAGAATAATTTTTTAAATTTTTTTTATTTTTTTATTGATGCTTTGTGTATTTCATACATCATTTTCCAATTCAGTTCAGGCATATTTCCCCATCCCTTCCCCCAGTCCCACCCAACCCCATCCCAGATCATGCATTCTGCCATAACTGTCCTGGATCTTTCAGTTTTTTGTTTTTTTTTTTTTTTTCCATTTTTTAGCAATAGGTGATAATTTATGAGTACAAGCATCCTTCATGTAAAACCAATTTGCAAGTAGTTATGCCCAAACCCATACAGCCCCTTGGTCCCACCATCCAGCAGGGGGAGGCTTGTATGTTCAATCAAGTTGATCAAATGAGTGTCCAGGCTATATTGCTGTAGGTTCACCTTTCACCCCAATCACAGCCCTTACATTCTACCACGCCCCCTCTTCCGCAGATCGTTCCCTAGGCTTAAACAAGGGGCACAGGTGGATGAGAAGCAAAATAGTCTACTTTCTCTGGAGCTGTTGTCTTGGACTCTGGTCACTTCTGGCTGTTTCCTTTCATGGGCTGACAGTTTGTCCAGGAATAACCTTTCGATCCTACTAATGAAGCACAAGCAATTAGATATATAGGTATTTAGACAGTATTAATTGTTATCATAGGTTACTTTGGTATAGACACAGATGTTTGGATGGTATATTAATCCATGAATTATATTTTTTCCTGTTGAATATGACAGGGTCTTACTGTGGCTTATAGCATCTCTTGACCATTAGAGGGTGCAAGCTTGTGACATCAGCCGTGGGTTATTCCTCCAAGGAGAGAGCCAATAGCCAATTAGATTTGGGATATACAGGCATATGGCTGCCTCTGCTGCACAGAATTTCCAGGCAGGTGAGGTGTAGCTGGTGCTGATGGAGGAGTCTTGCTTGAATCAAGCAGACCCATATTTGCTTTATTGGTATAGTGGCCTTTGGTAACAATCTCTGGTATTCCAGAGACCATCTGTACACTTGCATGTATGGTCTCAATACATTTTTTCCCATGTTAACCTCAGGTCTTTGACAGCAGGGCCTTTAACTTTTTGGGGGGCTTGGATCCCCTGTCCAACATCTCCTTGGTAGAATAATCCATTGCTAATGTCAGAGCTCCTTCATTAATATATCTTGCTTAAGTACATAGCTTAAGGAGACTTCAGTATTATCTTTGGTTCTGAATAGAGAATAATCCTTTTCACAGTTCCTATGTCTATTAGTCAATTAAAGAAGGCAGTTTTGCTGGTTTTAAAAGAGATTACCTCTATAATAGTTGTCTCCAATTTACAGTTGGAGAACAACATCATCATCATATTTCTCCTTGTTCTATGGGGGGAGGTAAGAAAGTCTCTCATATTAAAACCTTTGTGGCTCCTAGAAGGTAAGTTTCGTTAGGACTCATTATACATAGTTGTTACAAGTAGGATCCACAGAGGGGTTTGATGTTTGTAGCAATCTGAGGCTTTTCTTCCTTTCAATGTTTGGACAGGCCAACCTTTCTGTTGGCACTTTCTGGTACATCCTACTCGATGCAAAGCTGTATCTTTTCTTTCTCAGCCATTAAATTGGTGACATTTTGACCTTTTGGAACATACAAATCTTTTCCAGTAGTTAGTTTTAAGATCTGAATTGCAAGGTTTTTGACAGAAAGGTTTCATTTCTATCTGTATCCCCCCCCCATTTTTCTGTTTTTGAGGGGGGTGGTTTATTGACCCATGAGTCTCCAGAAGGCAGTTGTATTATACATACCTATAGGGTGAAATCAAGGCACAGATTTCATCAAATTCACCCATGCTGTTTTGGGTGACTGTATGTGATTAACTTGGAGAGCAAACTTAATTTTTTTTGTTAAGTCATCTTATAGGTGAAAGAGAATGCTACGAGGTGATACTGTTCAACAGAAAAATTATAGAGAACATTTGAATATGCCAATCCCAAAGTTATTGTTATACAGATTTTATGTAGAACAAACTTGGACAACAGCAATTTATATCTCCGTTTAACTCAGATGCATTACCGTTTTTATCAGAGCCTGTAAACCAATGTTGTTTAATATACACATATTTACTTTTACTGAGTCCTAAGCCACCATGTAACCTGTATACAGTGTCTGGGCAAAACTGGATACTTGTTGAACTCACGTCAATTAAATATGCATCAATTGAATATACACCCGTTTCCCTCTCCCACCCCTCTTGCCCTTCCCAATTCACCATTTCAGTCAGTTTTCTGATGCAGTCTTTCTGTTGTTGTTCTTTTACTATGCATCCCTCTCCTTGAGAAATATTTATATCTGGGCTATTGGCACTAGCATCCACATATGAGGGACACCATTTGTCGTTTGTTTTTCTGGGACTGTGTTACTTCACTTAACATAATGTTTTCTAGCTCCATCCATTTACTTGCAAAGTTCATGATGTTGTCCCTCTTTACGATAGGATCCTTACTTGATTGATTTTGAAATGCCTAGGATTCGTTAATTGATCAGATTTTCACACATGTTTAAAGACGTTTTTGGGTACCCATGTATCAGACTTAAAGTAGCATGTTTGAGATGGAGTTTAAATGGTCATTTTAAAATATATTATTTCCAGATAAAAATTGATTGCGAGGAGCAGTACAATTACCTTACTTCTGAACAAGTATTATGAGAAAGAACACAATAAAGTTTAAAGGTACATCTTATTTGAATATCTTTTGGAAAAGTCTGAATCAAAAAGAGATCTGGAACCATACTCAAACTTCATTCCACAAAAGGGTCAAAGCACATTGAGAATATTTTTTCAGCCTGTAAGGGAAAGAAATGAAAAAAAAAAATGCCTGCTACAGGAAGTTGTCACAAGTGCGACAGGCCCAAGGAATTCTGGGAAATGTCGTTCTGTGTTCTAAACTGGCATGAGTTGCTTTTTTCTTTCCTGAGAAATGATTTTGGTTATAAATTTTTTGCAGCTCCAAGTTGGGGCTACATTAATGGAAAGGAAAGTGGCTGAGAATGAGAGGGAGGGACGGAACCATGGAGCATGCTGAGTGGGCAGCACCGTGTGTGCATCTGCAAAGGGGCCGAGTGAGGATCTATGTCTGCACTCATTTGGGTTCCCACACAGCCTCATGCAGGCCCCGCTGGCTCCCAGACCAGTGCTCTGGCTCCTCCTTGCACCTGGGCCATGCTGCCAGCTCTTGCCCTCTAGGACTGCAGTGGATCCATTGCCACAGCTGTTTAGATGTTCTGATTAATCTGTTTTGTTGCCATTGGGTCTTCTAGCATGGCTGTTTGTTTTCAATAATAAAGAAAGGCAGGAAACACTGGTGGTTAGGGAAAAAGACAGTTCAAAGACTTATCTCATGGAAAAAGAGATGTCCCAACAGCCTGGACATATAGGGAAGAAATACTGAAGGGGATTAAAAGTTCAATCTCTCATGAAAGAGAAGATTTCCACAGAGATATGCTTAGACTGGTTGCTACCCTGAATTCTACATGGGTGGGCGGGTACTTCTCTTTTCATGGTAAAACCCTCCAAGATTTTGCTCTCACATGGGAGGAAAAAAGGCTGAGAGAGACAGCCCGTGGAAATACCTTCTTCCTTCTTCCTTCTATTGGTGGAGAGTCCAAGCTGCACGTTCTAGGCACCAGCTGTAGGAGTTTAATAATCACCTGGTAGTCCTCTAGTCACATGCATGGCTGCTATCCACATGATCTTCTTCCCTCTCTTGAAACAGATTTGCCAGTTCTACAGGACTGTCAGCTTCAAGACTGTCTTCTGCCTGCAGGCCAACAGCCTCTAGGCTTAGCTCTGGCAAGGAGGGGCGAGGGGACAACAAGAAAGTTACCCAATGGAGTAAAAAGAAAATAAAAGGTGGACTCAGAGGGTGAGGTCTGGGAGAATAGATTCTCTCCTTTATTTATGCCAGCAGTGTGCTTATATACCAAAAGTTACTGTGCTCTGGGCAAGGAAGTGGGGGACAGGCAGAAAGGAGGGGCAAGACAACACCTGTAGGACCTGTAGAACCTGTCACACAGAATCTCTGAGAGTTATTTGATATCTCTGATGGCATTCAGTTGTCCCTGTGAGTTATCTATAGTTCTAGAAAGTCTGGGATATTGCAGTGTTTTCTAGCCTCGCCTATCTCTGCAAAGTTCCAGAACTGGATGGTCCCTTCCCTTGAGGTATTGAGCAAAAATGTCTCCTCTAGTTTACTGGTTGCACAAACAGGAGCTCTGCAGGCCCCCTGTAGGAGCCAAGATGGCTTACCCTTCCCTTCTGCCTGCCCCCCACTTCCTTGCCCAGAGCACTGTATCTTTGGTATATAAGCAGTTCTGGCATGAATAAATGTAAGAGTCTATCTCCCAGACCTTCACCCACTGTGTCTGTGTCTTTCTCTTATTCACTTCAGGTAACTTTCTCACAATCCCTTCCACCCTCCTTGCCAGAGCTAAGCCTAGAGACTGTTGAACTGCAGGCAGGAGACAACCTTGAAGCTTGCAGTCCTATAGAACTGCCAGCCTGGTTCTAGGAGGAAAGAATATCATGCGGATTGTGGCCACACATGATTAAAGGAACATCAGATGATAGAAACGACTCACAAATTTTCTATATTTATTTGATTTATCCAACTCTTCCATATTATCTTCTAATCTTAATATTCTATTTTCAACTTCATTGTATTATTAAGAGTTTCTCCCCTTCTTTCCAAGTTGTTTGTGGAATGTTGCATTTCATTTTCATTTCAACTTTCATTTTCTTCAATGTTTCTATATCTTTTGTAATTTCATTCCACAATTTATCATTATCCTCTTTCACTTTATCCCTGTCTTCTTATAGGTACCAAACTTCCTTGTTTATAAGCTCCTTAAATTCCCTCAACTCCTTGATTTCTCTAATCATATTCAAAATTATTCTTTTGAGTTATGTATCCTGAGTTGTATCCAAAGAGACTTCACTACAAGGTACTTGAATAGTAGTATTGGTATTTGTGGAGGTCCATTTGAGACATTTGTATTATTATTATTATTATTATTATTATTATTATTATTATTATTTAGGTATTTGGGTAGCTTCTGTTTGGATTGGTTCTAATGTGAAGCTTAGGTGTTTAATGAGCTGACAATGACTCTGGTTGTATTATTCAGGTGTTTTTGTTTACTTCTTAATTGATGTACAGGCATTGATACTTTAGGCTCCAAAATATCAACTCTGTACAGACCAACATCCCTCACCCAACCAGCAAACTGTTCACCCAATGGTCTAAGCCATGCAACACCCTAACTGGCCTGAACCTCCCAGACCTGCAGAACTCACATCCTGAGGGCCCCAGGCACTCCAAGTCCTGTGGCCTGGAAGGTCACAACACTTTTGCTTTAATGCACCAAGAGTCCCCCCACATCAAAGTAGGGTGAGCTCCAATTACCTACGCAGTGAGATGTACTCATGGCACCACCATACAACACCTGCCATCAAACTATTGATGCCCCAGAGCCAGGTGCCAAGGTCTGTACCTGGGTTCAGTAGGAGAAATGCTCAGCCAACATGGGGGATAGCCCTGTTGTCTCTGGACACATTTGGACTATGTCTATAGTAAAAATTGTAATTGCTAAAAATTCAAATGCCCTCAGACCACCTCTGATGCTTCCCAATGCTCTTAGGGGCCACTAAGTCACCCTGGCCAGCTTTGCCTTAGCTGTTCAGAATGCACCTGCTGCCCCAGGAGCCACCATCTTGAAAAAGCCCTTTAGCCCATCTTTTATTTGGGACATTTGTTTTCTTGATCCTTTGATTTTGAGTAATTTAAATATTCTGGATGTGTCACTGGTGAATATTTCCTCCTACTCTGTGTGTTTTCTCTTCACTTCTTTGATTGCTTCTTTTGCTGTATAGAAACTTTATAGTTTAATGAGGACCCACTTGTTGATTGTTGACCTTATTTCTTGCAAAACTACTGTGGTTTAGAAAGTCTTTACCTACATCAATATCTTGTAGGTTACTGTCAATGTTTTCTAGTATTTTCAGTGTTTCAGGTTTTACATTGAAGTCTTTGATCCATTTAGAGTTGACATTTGTACAAGGTGAAAGGTAGGGATTTAGTTTCATTCTTCTAGAAGTAATGATCCAGTTTTGCCACCACCATTTGCTGAAGAACATGCCTTTCCTCCAATGAGTTTTCTTGACTTCTGTCAAATATCAACTGCTTGAAATTGCATGTACTCAAGTTTGTGTCTTCAATTTTGTTCCATTGATCTATGTATGAGTCTATTTTTGTGTAAGTACTTTTCTGTTTTTATGACTATAGCTGTGAAATATAGTTTGAAGTCTGGTAAAATATTCCCCTGCAATACTCTTTTCAGTCAAGCTTACTTTGGCTATCTGGTGTTCTCTGTTTTCTCCATATGAATTTTAGGATGATTTTTTTCTAATTCTGTGACGCAATTCATAGGATTTTGATTGGGATTGCCTTTGAATCTCTATATTACTTTGGATAGGATGGTCATTTATATAATATTATGTCATGTAATCCATGAGCCTGGGACATCTTCTGGCATCTTCCTCAAAGATTTAAAATTTTTTATGAAAGAGATCTTTAATATCTTTTATCAGGTTTGTTCTAAGATATTTTTTGAGGCCATTGTGAATGGAAGCGTTTCCATGTACTCTTCCAATTTGTTGCTTTTTGGATATAGATAGGCCACTGATCTTTGTAGATTAGTATTGTATCCTGCCAACTTACTGAAACTGTTAGTTTTTTCTAGTTTTTTGGTTGAATTTTTGGCATCCCTTAGGTATAATATTCTGTCATGTGGAAAAATGGAAAATTTGACTCCCTCTTTTCCAATTAGTACTCCTTTAATTTATTCCTCTTATCTTATTGCTTTAGCAAGAGTTTCAGTCACTATATTAAAAAAGAGTGGAGATAGTGGGCAGCCTTACTGGGTTAGTTACTTTAAGTGGAAGGCTTCACATTTTTCTCCATTTAGAATGATGCTAGCTGTAGGTTTGTTGTATATAGCTTTAATAATGTTGAGAAATGTTTCTTCCAGATCAATTTGCTCTAGGACTTTCAACATAAATCCATGTGGAATTTTATTAAAGGCCTTTTCAGTACCAATTGAGATGGTCATTTGTTTTTGTCTTTGATTCCATTTATAAGACTTATGGCATTTATTGATTTACATATGTTGAACCAACCCTGCACCTCTGGAAAAAATCAGACTTGATCATGGTGGGTGACCTTTATGATGTGTGCCTTTATGGAGTTTGTAAGTATTTTGTTGAGAATATTTGCATCTATATTATTTAAGGTTATGGGTCTATATTTTTTCTTTGTTATATATTTGCCTGATTTTGGTATTAGAGCAATGGTAGTTTCATAGAAATAATTTGTGAGATTGCTCTCTACTTTTTAAAATATTTTTTATTGATGATTTGTGCGTTTCATATATCATCCTTCAGCCCAATTTAGACACATTCCCCTCTTCCTGCCTCCAACCCTACCCCCAGTTCATGCCTTCCACCATACATGTCTTGGATATTTCTCTCAGTCTTTCCAAAGTTTTTCACTGCAGAGGCTTGTAATTTTGGGCAGAATTTAACTGTATCAGTCAGTTCTTTGACCCAGTATTGATTTTGTTGGTTCCTCTCCTTTGTATTGCTCCAAAATATGGCTATATCCCTATCACATATGTATCAAAACTATGACCTCTGAGAATAAACTGTATTTTAGTTCCAAAATATATTTAAGCATTCACATTTTCCCCTTTAATTTTATATTACTCTAAGATATGAATACATGCCTTCCACCCATATACAGTAATTACCGAGTCTGAAATTAAGTGGCAGGTCAATTGTAGAGCCCGTTAATAGAGTCATATTACGACAGCACATTTGCTTTCAGATAAAAATAAATATAACGGTAATGTTGTTCAGCTTGCCTTGTAACTAGGGATTTGCTGTTAGCATCCAGAAATGAGGATAAAACTTTACTTTTATATTACACTAAAGTATGTATACATACCCTCTCCCCATATACAGCTGCAATGTCTGAAGATAAGTTGTAGATTAATTCTAGATTCCATTAATGTATTCACATTATAATGGTACAGTTACTTTCAGGTAAAAGAAAATATTGCTCAGTTTGCCATACTACTAGGTATTTGGTGCCAGCATCCACAGATGAGGGATCATTTGCTTTTCTGGGACCGTATTACTTCACTTTGCATGTTTTCTAGTTCCATCCATTTGCTTGCAAAGTTCATGGTGTCATCTTTCTTTACTGCTGAATAGAACTCCACTGTGTAGATGTATCACGTTTTCTCTATCCACTCATTCATTTAGGGGCATCTGGGATGGTTCCAGCTCTTCGCTATTATGAAGAGAGCTGCAATAAACATAGATGTGCATGTATCTTTGCAGTAGGATGAGTCTTGTGGTTATATACCCAGGAGTGGTACGATTCATCAGGTGGTAGAATCATTTTGTGTCTTTTAAGGGTTCTCCACACAGCTTTCCATAATGGTTGCAGATGTTAACATTCCCACCGGCAGTGGATGAGCATTTCCCTTTCCCCACATCTTCTCCAGCATTTGGTGTCTTTTGTTTTCATGATTTTAGCCATTCTTATTGAAGTGAGGTGATATCTTAAAGTGGTTTTAATTTCCATTTATTCAATTATTAATGATGTGGAACACTTTTTAAGATGTTTCTCAGCCATCTTTATTTCCTCACTTGTGACGTCTCTGTTCAGCTCTTTATTTCTTTTTTTTTTTAATTTTATTTTTATTTATTTCTGTGTGTGTATCAATGTACTCTCTGCATGCAGGTTTGTGCACCCGTGTCGTGCAATGCCGCGGAGGTCAGAAGAGGGTCTCGGATTCCCCTGGAGCTGGAGTTCTCCAGGAATTGGAGTTTCAGATGGTTCTCGGCCACCATGTGGGTGCTGGGGATCGAACCCGGTTCCTCTGTAAGAGCGGTCGGCGCTCTTAACCACTAGGCCATCTCTTCAGCCCCTCAGGTCTTTATTTCTTGAGTGGGTCATTTGCTTTCTTATGGCTTTGGTTTTTGAGTAGTTTATATATTCTGGATGTAATGCTCTGTCACATTTATCACTGGTGAAGGTTTCCTCCCACTCTGGATTTTCTCTTCATTTCACTGACTGTTTCTTTCACTGTACAGAAGCTTTGAGTTTAATGAAATCCCACTTGTCAATTGTTGACCTTATTTCCTGCACAGGTTTTGCTTTGATTTAGAAAGCCTTTTCTTACACCCATGTCTGGTAGGTTGCTGCCAACATTTTGTTCTATCACCTTCAGAGTTTCAGGTTTCATATTGAGGTCTTTGATTCATTTGGAGTTGATTTTTGTACAGGGTGAGAGGTAGGGTTTTAATTTTATTCTTCTACAAGTGGTGATCCAGTTTTGCCAGCACCATTTGGTGAAGATCCTGTCTGCTCCATGGAGTGTTTTTGGCCCCTTTCTCAAATATGAGTGTCAAATATGAGGTGGCTGAAATTGTAAGTGTTCAAGTTTGGATCTTCAGTTTTGTTCCATTGGTCTGTGGGTCTGTTTTTGTTCCAGTACCAGGCTGTTTTTTTTAATTTTTTTTTTGCCAATTTTTATTGAAGCTTTGTGCATTTCATACAAAATTTCCATTCAATTAAAGACACATTCCCCATTCCTTGACCCCCCCTACCCCAGCAGAGCTCATGCGTTCTGCCAAAAATATTTTTCATCTTTTTCTCAGTCTCTTTTAAAATTTTCAATGCAGAAGTTTACTGTTTTAAGCAGAAGTTCACCATTTCAGTCAGTTCTTTGTCCCAGTCATTTTGTTGTTTTTTTATGTTGTTGTTGTTTTTGTTCTTTCCAATCTGTATCACTCCAAAATATGCATATATGCATGTCACATATATCTTTTAGAATCTTCAGCTTGTCCTTCCTTCCTTCCTTCCTTCCTTCCTTCCTTCCTTCCTTCCTTCCTTCCTTCCTTCCTTCCTTCCTTTCTTTCTTTCTTTCTTTCTTTCTTTCTTTCTTTCTTTCTTTCTTTCTTTCTTTCTTTCTTTTTTATCTTTTCAAGACACGGCTATAGCCCCAACTGTCCTGGAACTCATTCTATAGACCAGGCTGGCCTTGCACTCACAAAGATCCACCTGCCACTGCCTCCCAATTGTTAGGATTAAAGGCGTGCACCACCATGCCCAGCTCTTTCTTTTCTTTCTTTCTTTTTTTTTTTTTTTATTAGAGTGAAAGATGTCATGTTTGAAGGCTCCTACTTGGCAAACCCAAACAACCAACTATCCTGTCCTTGTGCTCCACACTGGGGTTTTCCCTTTCCAGGGTCAACAAATGAAGTGCAGTAAGCATCATGTCCTGTCTTGATCCTCCTGTACTGGTCTCCGTGATATAACCTGGGTAGTCCAACAATGGTAATCAGTACTTTGAAGAGTCTGAAACTCCAGCAGTAGCTCAGTCCACAAGCTGGATGTCTCACCAGTCCCCATCTGACACTGCAGGTTTGGAGGATTCTTGGAGAGACATACCAGGCTGTTTTTGTGACTAGAGCCCTGTAATATAGTTTGAAGTCTGGTATTCTGATTCCCCTTGTATTGCACTTTTCACTCAGGGTTGCTTTGGCTATGTGGGGTATTTTGTTTTTCCATATGAATTTAAGGATTTTTTTTTTCCGAGTCTATGAAGAAACTCTTGAGGATTTTAATTGGGACTGGATTGAATCTGTATATCAATTTGGGTAGATTTTCCTCTTTTTTCTTTTTGAATAAGTTAAGTGATATTTTTTAAAATTTATCTATGTGCATGTATGTACTGTCCACATGCAGGTCTGTGCACCTATGTCGTGCAATGCCGCAGAGGCCAGAAGAGGGTGTCGGACTCCCCTGGAACTGGAGTTCTCTTGGAATCGGAGTTACAGATGGCTCTCAGCTGCCATGTGGGTGCTGGGGATCAAACCTGGGTCCTCTGCAAGAGCATTTGGCGCTCCCAACCGCTAGAACATTTCTCCAGCCCCTGGTTGTAGGTCTTTTTGAAATTTTTTTTTGAATTCTGCCGTGAAACTGTTTGGACCTGGGCTTTTATTTGTTGGGAAGTTTTGTACTATTGTTTCAACTTCCTCATATATTACAGGTCTGTTTAAGCTGTTGGTCTCTTCTTGATCATTCTTTAGTGAGTCCCTTGACTTCAGATATTCATCCATGATTTTTACATTTTAAATTTTTAAAGGTTTTAAAGTTTTAAAGTTTTTTAATGAGGTTTTCTGTATTTCAGACATGATTTTTCAGTTAAATTTAGACATATTCCCCTTTCTCTTCCCCACATCCCACCCCAGATCATTTATTCTGCCATACAAATCCTGCATATTTTCTCAGTCTTCTTAAAGTTTTTCTCTGAAAAGATTTATTGTTTTGGGCAGAATTTAACTAAATCAGTCTGTTCTTTGACCCAGTCCTTATGTTATTTCGGTTCCCTCCCAATTGTATTGCTCCAAAATATGCCTATGTAAACGTCATATATGTACCAGAATGTACCAGAATTATTTCCTTCAGGAAAAAACAAAAACTGTATGTTAACTCTGATATATGTTTAGTTTTTAGCTGCCATGTGGGTGCTGTGAATCAAACCCAGGTCCTCTGCAAGAACAGCCAGTGCTCTTAACCACAGAGCCATCTCTCCAGCCCTGTTTAGTTTTTAAAGTTTAAAAGTTTTTAAAGTATTCCCATATAATGTTCTGGGTCTTTTGTTATCTGTTGTGATGTTTCCCATTTTATCTCTTATTTTGTTGATTTGGCGTTTCATTCTTTCTTTTGGTTAACTGGGCTAAAGGTCTTTCTATCTTGTTTATCCTTTCAAAGAAACAGCTTATGTACTCTTTGATTCTTTGTATTGTTTTCTTTATTTCTATTTTAATGATCTCTGCTTTGTGCTTTGTTATTTCTTCTTGTCTGTTGGGTTTTGGAGTCATTTTTGTTGTTGTTGTCTTTCAAGTGTCTTCATCTACAAAGTTAATACATTTATTTGTGTTCTTTTTTTTTAATGTAGTCACATAGGGCTATAAATTTCCCTCTTAGGACTGCCTTTAAACTATCCTAGAATATTTACTGCATTGTGTTGTCCTTTCCTTTAATTCCAGAAATGCGTTTAATTCTTTTTTTAAATAGTTTTACCGACATTTTGTACATTTCATACATCGTTCCCCAGTCGAATTTAGACTCATTTCCCTTCCATGCCTCCCACCCCACCCAAGTTCATGTATTCTGCCATACACGTCTTATATCTTATTCTGAGTCTTCTAAAAAAATTCATAACAGAGGATTTTTTAAATTTAATTTTTATTGATGCTTTGTGCATTTCGTACATCATTTTCCAATTCAGATCAGGCATATTTCCCTTTCCCTTCCCCCCACCGCCACCCCATCCCAGATCATGTATTCTGCCATAACTGTCCTGCATCTTTCAGGTTTTTTTTTTTTTTCATTTTTTAGCTATAAGTGATAATCCATTAGTACAAGCATCCTTTGTGCAAAACCAATCTGCAGACTGTTGTGCCCAAACCCCCACAGTCCCACCATCCAGTGGGGGGTGACAGGTTGTTTGTTCAATCAAGTTGATCAAATGAGTGTCCAGACTACATCGCTGTAGTTTCACCATTCACCCCAATCGCAGCCTCTACATTCTACCACGCCCCCTCTTCTGCAGATTGTTCCCTAGGCTTAGAAAAGGGGCACAGGTGGATGAGAAGTAAAACAGTCCACTCTCTTTGGAGCTGTTGACTTGGACTCTGGTCAATTCTGGCTGTTTCCTTTCATGGGCTGACAGTTTGTTCAGGAGTAACCTTTCGATCCTACTAATGAAGCACAAGCAATTAGATATATAGGTATTTAAGCAGCACTAATAGTTATGGTAGGTTACTTTGGCATAGACACATATGTTTGGATGATATGTTAATTCATGAATTACATTTTTACCCCCCTGATAATCTGGACGGTCTTCCTGTGGTTTATAACACCTCCTAACCTATAGAGGATGTACGCTTGTGGCCCTCAGCCAGGGTTATTCCTCCAAGGAGAGAGCCAATAGCCAATCTTGATTTGGATTATACAGGCACATAGCACGCTGCACTCGGTCTTTAGCACAGTATTTCCAGGCATGGGTAGAGGGCTTAGCTGAGTCCGCTGCCATCGTTGAGGTTCTTGTTCGTTGAATCGGAGACTGTAGTTTGCTTTATTGTTTTATGGCCTATTCAGGTAACACTCTCATGGCATTCCAGACAGGCCCCTCTGTACCACTTGCATTATGCGGGGGTCTCAAACATCCACTACCATGTTTAACGTCAGGTCTCGGCCAGTGGGGTCTTATGCCTCTCCTCCTGCAGGTATCCCAACTTAGGGGCAATTAGCCCTTACCTTTTGTGGGGCCTTGGATCCCCATAACAGAGGATTTTTTTTGTGTGGGGGGAGAACTTTACTGTTTCAGTTGGTTCTTTGTCCCAGTTCTTTTGGTGTTGTTGTTCCCTTCAACTTGTATTGCTTCTAAATATGAATATATATATATATATACATATATATATATATAATATATATTTATATATATTATATATTTATATATAAATATATATTATATATTTATATGTATATTATATATATAATATATATTATATATATAATGCAATATATATATTATATATATAATATATATTATATATTATATATATATTATAAGTATATGTTATTTATAATATAAATAAATATATGTATATATATATGTATATATATTTTCCCTTTCAATTTCATATTATTCTAAAATATGCCTAGCTACCCTCCACCCATATACCAAGATTACAATGTCTGAAAATAAATGGTATGTTAATTTTGGAACATGTTAAAGGATTCACATCATAAAGGCATGGTTGCTTTCAGATAATGAAGGATATATCAGTAACATTGCTCAGTTTGCCTTACAACTAGGTACTTGATACTAGCATACACATATTAGGAATACCATTTGTCTGGTGTTTGGGTGGAATATTCTGTAGATGTCTGTGAGCTCTATTTGGTGTATTGTACTGTTTAGTTCAAATGTGTCACTGTTAATTCTTTGTCTGGTTGTACAGACCTATACAAAGGGCTCAGTGGTGTATTGAAGTCCCCCACTATTAGTGTACTGGGATTAATCTGCCTGAGGTCCTACAGAATTCAGTGCACCAGAATTTGGTGCATATATATTCATGATTGTGAAAACTTCAGGCTTAATTCTTCTTTGATAAGGATTTAATAGCCCTCTTTGTCATTTCTGATTAGTTTTATTTTGAGGATTATTTTCTCTGATATTAGAATAGCAACTCCTGGTTGATTTTTTTGTACCATTTGTTTGAACTATTTTTTTTTTCTATACTTTCACTTTAAGTTGGTGTCTGTCTTTGAGGGCGAGATAGGTTTCTTGTAGACAATATATAAATGGGTTATTTTTCCTGATCCATTCTCCCAGTCTATGTCTTTTTATTGAGGTGTTTAGACCATTAATATTTAAGGTTTTAATTGAGAGATGTGTATTGTTTCTTTTCACTTTACTTTCTGTTTTCATTCTTGGTCTAGGTTTGTATGTCTGCAGTTATACTGAAATATCCTTATATTTACAGACAAATATCCCAGGCTTTTCTTACAAATCCCTTTCAAATACTCTTTATGTCTATTAATTATATTTTGTTATGTTTTTAATTTTTTTAAGAACCCATTTCTAAAGCAGTGTGGAGAACCCTTAACAAATACTCTTTATGTCTATTAATTATATTTTGTTATGTTTTTAATTTTTTTAAGAACCCATTTCTAAAGCAGTGTGGAGAACCCTTAAAAGACTCAGAATGAGCCTACCACCTGACCCAGTCATACCACACCTGGGTATATACCCCAAAGACTCATCCTATAACAAAGATACATGAACATTCATGTTTATTGCAACTCTCTTCAAAATAGTGAAGAGCTGGAATCAACCCAAATGCCCCTAACAGATGAGTGGATGACAAAAATGTTGTACATCTACACAATGGAGTACTATTCAGTGGTAAAGAAAGATGGTATTTTGAAATTTGCAGGTAAATGGATGGAGCTCGAAGCCATTATGCTGAGTGAAGTAACACAGTCCCAGAAAGAAAAATGGAGAATGGTTTCCCTCATTTGTGGATGCCAACACCAAGTCCCACAGATGAAAGACAAGCCAAATAACATTATTGTTATATTTCTGTGTATCTGCAAGCAACTATGTTCTTATAATATGAATCAATGGGCTCTAGAATCCACCCACCAATTATTTTCAGACTCTGTAATTATTGTACATGGGTGGAGAGTATGCATCTATATTTTAGAGTAATATAAAATTAATGGAGGAAAATGTGGATTCCTAAGCATAAAAAATTACTGAGAGAAAGATGCAGGACAGTTATGGCAGAATGCATGATCTGGGGTGGGGTGGGGTGGGGGGAAGGGAAGGGGAATAAGCCTGAACTGAATTGAAGAACGATGTATGAAATACACACAATGTCAATAAAAAAGATGATTGTAAAATAAAATAAAAGAATCTATTTCTTGCTTTAGGTGCTAGTGTAAGAACACATCTTTGTCCAGTAGGCATTCAAATGTCTTATGGAGTAAATGTCTCTAATTATAGACAAAATCGGCATGTATTGACAGTGTTGGTATTTTGCAGGGCGTGCCAGTCCTGGGTGCCTGCCACATTTTGACAAGCTGTACAAACAGGCATTCTCTATATTTGATTCACAGAGGAAGAAAAAAGTTACAGATTTATATAATCGACAGTGACATAAATAAAATAAATTTGTTCAGATTTATGTACTCAGGAGTGACATAAATACCTGTCCTATATGTACATCCTTCTAATCCAAAACTAGGTTCATTAGTGCCAGACTTTCATTTACTATTGTATGGATCTTCTCTCAGGGATAGCAAGGAACTGCTGAGATTAAAACTAGCTAGATTTAGGGAGTTGGCTTCAGGGATGTTTTCTGATTTGCTTGCCTTTTCAGACTATTTAAGTTGGATACATTTTTAAATACAATTTGATTGATTTGCTTTCTTTTAATGTGAGTTCTAAATTCTGTGAATTTTATCATATAATATTTCTAAGGACTTAGGAGAAAATTCATTTGCAATCTATTTAAAAGAATTTCATTCCTCTTGGGAGAACAATATTTTATTAGCTGAGTTATTTTCATGATGTACCTTCTGTTTCCTGATTCCCAAGTGTTAACTGAATCATCATTAAAAACAAATTCTTGGGGACTTGAGTGCTCAGAGCTTAGCTTGGGGGATTTTGCAGGACCACCTGAAGCACAGGTAGGGGCTAGGTAAATCAGATAAGTGGATTGTTGGAAAATTGGATCATTGTTTTTATGGTTTTGGGAGCAGAGGTGCCCTGCTAGCATGTATAAATGGTGGGCCTGCCGGTTGCCACTGTGGGCCTCAAGTGCTCAGAGCTTAGATCAGGGGATTTTGCCGGACCACCTGAAGCATGGAGTACCAGGGCACAGGATAAGCAAGGCATTCACTATCTGCCACCCCCTGCTGCCTCACATCTGGAATTATGGAAGGAGTGTCCAAGTCTGACCACATTATTGAACAACTCTTACAAATAACCTAGAGGAGCTGACAGGCAGGAAGCAGAGTAAGCACAGTGCTTTGCAGGGTACCGACTGGGTTGTTACCTACCTGGTTTTGGAAAACTTTCAGAGCAGAAAGGGAAGAGTTAGATTTCCACTATATAACCAAAGTTGAAATTCTGGAACCTAGACAAGTCAACACTCAATACACAAGGAAAAAACAATGAAAGCATCTGAAGGAAGCAAGCAAAGCAAGTCTTTGCACAGTGAAGAAACATTTGATATTCACATCAGAATACATATAAAAAGAAACTCACATGCCAAAAGCAAAACAAAAGAACAACATAGGAAAAGTGCAGAATAATTTCACACCAAGTTCTACCAACCCTATAGAAGATTCCTAAAATGAGATCTCACTAGAGATAACCCAGGACACAAATCTTAGAAGAAAAATTGCAGACAAAAATCAAAGAAATCAAAGAATATAAGAACAAGCCAGAGAACTAAGGAAAGAGAATGAAAAACTCAAGACAGACCTAGAGGGAGAGAATGAAAAACTCTGGAAGGAAGTGGAAACACTGAGAAGATCCCGTGATAAAATAAAAAAAAAAGGAAACCAACCAGGGAAGCAAGGAGCTACAGGAAGAGATTGAGAAACCCCAAAAGGAAGGGGAAATACTAAAGAAATCACAGGAGGAAATGAAAAAGGAAATTGAACACTCATTCAATCAAGAGGAAAGGATGGGAGAAAGCCTGAGAAGTAGAATGGAGGAAGCAGAAAAAAGAATAACAGAACTGGAAGATAACACAGAACAATTGAAAAGTTCAAGGAAAGATTATGAAAAATTTAAAAATACACAAAAGTGGAACAACCAGGAAATGTGAGACACTATAAAAAGACCAAACCTCTGGAATTGACTTTTGTACAGGGCAAAAGGTAGGGGTTTAATTTTGTTCTTCCACAAGTGGTGATCCAGTTTTGCCAACACCACTTACTGAAGATGTTGTCTTTCCTCCATTGTGTCTTGTTGGCTCCCTTGTCAAATATGAGGTGGCTGAAATTGTATGTGCTCAGGTTTGGATCTTCAGTTTTATTCCACTGGTCAACTGGTCTGTTTTTGTGCCAGTAGCAAGCTGTTTTTATAACTATAGCCCTGTAGTATATTTTGATGTCTGGTAGAGCGATCCCCCGTGTATTGCTCTTTTCATTCAGGGTTGCTTTGGCTATTTGGGGTCTTTTGTTTTTCCAAATGAAATTGAGGATTTTTTTCCAAGCCTGTGAAGAAGCTCTTGGGGATTTTGATTGGGATTGCATTAAATTTGTACACGAGTTTGGGTAGGATGGACATTTTTACTATATTTATTTTCCTAATCCATGAGCATGGGAGGTTTGTCCATCTTCTGATGTCTTCCTCAATTTCCTTCTTCAGGGGTTTAAAAGTTTTGTTGCAGAGATCCTTGGTGTGTTTGGTTAGGTTTGTTCCTAGGTATTTTATTGTTTTTGAAGCTACTGTTAGTGGGAAGGTCTCCTTGTAGTCCTTCTTCAGTTGCTTGTTGTTGGTGTAAAGAAAGTCTACTGATTTTTCTAGATTTATTTTGTATCCTGCCACTCACTTTACTGAAGCTCTTAATCATTTCTAGGAGTTTTCTGGTGGAGTTGTTAGCATCCCTTTGGTAGACAATCATATCATCAGCAAAAAGTGATAGCTTGACTTCCTCTTTTCCAATTAGAACTCCTTTAATTTCCTTTTCTTACATTATTGCCGTAGAAAGGGTTTCAAGCACTATATTGAAAAGGAGTGGTGACAGGGGGCAGCCTTGCTGAGTTCCTACCTTTAAGGGGAATGCTTCTGTTATTTTCCCATTTCTGCGTGAAATACAAAACTCTGGAGGTGACAGAGAGAATCTTGGCAGCAGACTACAAGACACAGGCGTAGGAAAAGAATTCCTAAATCAGACAGCAGCTGCACAAGAAAGAAGATGAACAATTGACAAATGGGACCTCATTAAACTCAAAAGCTTCTGTACATCAAGAGAAACAATAAAGGAAGTGAAGAGAAAACCCACAGAGTGGGAGGAAACCTTCACTGCAGATACATCTGACAAAGCATTAATTTCCAGAGTATACAATCTACTCAAAAAACAAAAAATAAAGAAAACAAATGAATCACTCAAAAGATGGAGCAAAGAACTGAATAGAGACTTCACAGAGGAGGAATTAGAGATGGCTGAGAAACATCTTAAAAACTGTTCAACATCACTAATGATTAGGGAAATGCAAATTAAGACCACTTTAAGATATCGTCTCACTCCATTAAGACTGGCCAGGATCAAGAAAACAAATGATATCAAGTGCTGGAGAGGTTATGGGGAAAGGGGAACAATCATCCATTGCTGTTGGGAATGTAAACTTGTACAGCCACTATGGAAAACAGTGTGGAAAACCCCTGGAAGACTCAAAATGAGCTTGCCATTTGACCCAGTCATACCACTCATGGGCATATACCCATAAGACTCATCTTACTGCAGAAATACATGCACAGCCATAATTATTGCAGCTCTGTTCACAATAGCAAAAAGCTAGAACCAACCCAAATGCCCTTCAACTGATGAGTGGATAAAGAAAATATGGTACATGTACACAATGGATTTCTATGCAGTGGTAAAGAAAGACAACATCATGAACTTTGCATATAAATGGATGGAGCTAGAAGACATTATATTAAGTGAAGTAACACTGTCCCAGAAAAACAAATGACACATGGTATCCCTCATATGTGGATGCTAGTGCCAATAACCCAGTTATAAATATTTCTTGTGGAGAGGCATGCATATTAAAAGAACAACAACAGAAAGACTGCATCAGAAAACTGACTGAAATGGTGAATCAGGAAGAGTGGGAGAGGTGGGAGAGGAACAAGGGTGTATATTCGATTAATACATATTTAATTGACATGAATTCAACAAGTATCCAATTTTCCCCAGACTCTGTCTACAAGTTGCATGGTGTTTTAGGACTTAATAAAAGTAAATATGTGTATATTAAACAACATTGGTTTAAAGGTTCTGATAAAAACGGTAAAGCACCTGAGTTAATTGGAAATATAAATTGTTGTCCACATTTGTTTTACTTAAAATCTGTATAACAGTAACTTTGGGATTGGCACATACAAATGTTCTCTATAATTTTTCTGTTTTACAGTATCACCTTGTAGCATTCTCTTTTACCTGTAGGATGATTTAACTTAAAAATTTAGTTTACTTCTGAAGTTAACCACATACAGTCACCCAAAAGAGCATGGGTGAATTTGATGAAATATGCTCCTTGATTCCAGCCTATAGGTATGTGTAATACAACTGCCTTTTTGAGACTCATGGGTCAAAGAAACAAAAACCTAAAATAAAAAAGGGAGATACAGATAGATTTGAAAACTTTTTGTCAAAAACCTTTCAATTCAAATCTTAAAACTAACTATGGGAAAAGATCTGTACGTTCAAACAGGTCAAAATTTCACCAACTTAATGGCTGATAAAGAAAAGACACAGCTTTGCATTGTGTAGGATACACCAGGAAGTGCCAGCAGTAAGGTTGGCCTGTCTGAACATTGAAAGGAAGAAAAGCCTCAGATTGTTACAGACATCAAACTCCTCAGTGGATCCTACTTGTAACAACTATTTATAATGAGTCCTAATGAAACTTACCTTCTAGGTGCCTCAAGGTTTTAATACGAGAGACTTTCTTACCTCACCCCTGCCCCCTGATAGAACAAGGAGAAATATGATGATGGTGAGGTTGGTCTTTAACTGTAAACTGGAGACAACTGTTATAGAGGTAATCTCTTATAAAACTGGTAAAACTGACTTCTTTAATTACTAATAGAAATATGAACTGTGAAAAAGATTATTCTCTATTCAGATACAAATATAATACTAAAGTCTCCTTAACCTATGCACTTAAGCAAAATATATAAATACAGGAGAGCTCTGATATCATCAATGGATTATTCTACCAAGGAGATGTTGGTCAGAGGATCCAAGCCCTCCCCCGCAAAAGGTAAAGGCTTCTTGCCTGTAAAGTGGGATACCTGCAAGAAGAGAGGTGATAAAGCCCTGCTGTAGAAGACCTGATGTAAGCATGGGAAAGATGCATTTAGACCGCACTTGCAATTGTAAAGTTGCTCTCTGGAACACCAGGGAGTGTTACCAAAGGCCATTAAACCAATAAAGCAAATATAGGTCTCCTTGAGTCAAGCAAGACTCCTCTGTCAGCACCAGTTACACCTCATCTGCCTGGAAATACTGTGCTGCAGTGGCATCCATATGCCTGTATATCCCAAATCTAATTGGCTATTAGCTCTCCCTTGGAGGAATAACCCATGGCTGATGCCACCAGCTTACATCCTCTAGTGTTAGGAGATGTTATAAGCCACAGTAAGATCCTGTCATATTTTACAGAAAAAACATAATTCATGGGTTAATATACCATCCAAACATCTGTGTCTATACCACAGTAACCTACCATAACAATTAGTACTGTTTAAATACCTATGTATCTAATTGCTTGTGCTTCATTAGTAGGATTACAAGGTTATTCCTGGACAAACTGTCAGCCCATGAAAGGAAACAGCCAGAATTGACCAGAGTCCAACACAACAGTTCCAGAGAAAATAGACTGTTTTGCTTCTCTTCCACCTGTGCCCCTTTTCTAAGCCTAGGGAAAAATCTGCAGAAGAGGGGGTGTGATAGAATGTAAGGGCTGCGATTGGGGTGAATGGTGAAACTACAGCAATATAGTCTGGACACTCATCTGATCAAGTTGATTGAACATACAAGCCCACCCCTGCTGGATGGTGGGACATTTGGGCTGTGTGGGTTTGGGCACAACTGCTTGCAAATTGGTTTTACATAAAAGATGCTTGTACTCATAAATTATTACTTATTGTCGAAAAGTGAAAAAATATAAAGAAGTAATAAAAGAAAGAAAAGACCAAACTTATGCATCATAGGGATAGAGGAAGGAGAAGAATCCCAAAAGAACAAAATCTTCAACATTATAATACATGAAAATTTTCCCAAACTAAAAAAAGACAAACCCATACAAATACAAGAAGCAATTAGAAATCCAAATAGACATGATCAGAAAAGAAATTCCCATATCATAGTTTAAAATGTTAGATGTGCAAGACAAAGACAAATTTCTGAAAGCCACAAGAGAAAAACAACAAGTTACATATAAGGGGAATCCCATCAGAATTATAGCTGACATTTTAGTGCAAACTATGAAAGCAAGAAGAACATGGAACAAAGCAATCCCAGTGGTAAATGACTATAGATGCCATCCCAGGTTACAGTACCCAGCAAAAATGTCAATTATAGTTGAAGGAGAGAGAGAAAAAAACTTCAATGAGATAAACAAGATGATAGAATACATGTCCATCAAACTTGTCCTCCAGAGAATACTTGAAGCAATTCAAAGGACAGAGGAGAGGTGTAACTATCCCCAGGAACCTTGAAAGAGAGATTAATAAAAGTATAACTGTGTAAATATAAAACTAGACCAAAAGTGCAAATAGTTAATAAGGTGAAAAGAAGCAACACACTTGTTTCACTTATAACCTTAAATATTAAGGAACTAAACTCCCCGATCAAATGACATAGATTGGGAGAAATGATTAGGAAACAGGACCCATCTATATGCTGTCTAAAATAAACCCATCTCACTCTCAAGGACAGGCACCAACTTAAGGTGAAAGGATGGAAAAAATAATCCAAGAAAATGGTACCAAAAAGAAAGCAGGAATTGCTATGTTAATATCAGACAATATAGACTTCAAAGTTAAAGTAATCAGAAAAGACAAAGAGGACCATTACATCTTAATCAAAGGAACAATTAACCATGAAAATTTCACAATCATGAATATATATATACAAAACTCTTGTGCACCAAACTTTATAAAAACAATTCTCCAGGACATCAAGGCACAGATTAACCCCAGCAAAATTATATCACGGGACTTCAATACCCCACTGGGCCCTTTGGACTGGTCAACTTGTCAAAGGATAAGCAAAGAGATATCAGAACTGAACAATACGATGCATCAAATGGACCTCACACACATCTACTGAATATTCCATGCCAAAACCAGAGAATACAGTTTCAACTCAGCAGCCCAGGGAACATTCTCCAAAATTGATCACATCCTGAGTCAGAGAAAGAAACCTCAACAAATATAAAAATATTGAAACGATTTCATGCATTCTATCAGAACACAGCAAAATAAAGCTCAATATCAACACCAGGATAAGCCCTATCTACAAGAACACATGTAGACTAAACAACACACTTCTGATTAAGGAAGTCAAGGAAGAAATGAAAGAAATAAAAGCATTCATGTAACTTAATGACAGTGACAATACAACACAGCAAAACCTATGGCATACTTAAACAAACAAACAAACAAACAACAACAAACAGAAAGAGCACAAATAAATCTAAAAGAGCAGCTAAAAGCATTTGAGAGACCATCACAAATGAACCCACAACACTATAGTCAGGAAGAAATAACAAAAATCAGAGAAGAAATCAATGAAATAGAAACAAAGAAAACAATACAAAAAATTCAATGAATCCAAAAGTTGGTTCTTTGGAAAAGATAATCAAGATTGACAGACCTCTAGCCCTGTTAACTAAAAGAAAGAGCAACTCCACATCAATAGAATTCATGATGAAAGGGGAAATATCACAACAGACAATTAAAAGATCCAGACAATCATAAGGAATATGTAAAAATAATATACTAACTTTGAAAACATAAGAGAAATGGATGAATATCTGAGATCCTAGGAATCACCAAAGCTTAACCAAGAAGAGACTGACAGCTTAAACAAACCCATAATATATGAAGAAATTGAAATTGTAATAAGAAATTACCCAACTAAAAAAAAAAAAAAAAAAACCCAGGTCCATATGGTTTCATGGCAGAATTCTACAAAACATTTCAAAAAGACTTGCAACCATTATTACTCAAACTGTTCAGAAGGATACAAGCAGAGGGAAATATTCCAAATGCCTTCTATGAGGCCATCATCACTCTAATATCAAAACCAGGCAAAGATACAACAAAAAAGAGAACTATAGAACCACCTCATTAATGAACACCGATGCAAAAATTCTCAACAAAATATTTGCAAAACACATACAAACCCACATCTAAAAGATCATCCATCATGACCAAATTGGATTCATACCAGAGATCCAGGGATGGTTCAACATATGAAAATCAATAAAACACATATATGGACTGAAAGTAAAAACCACACTGTCATCTCAATTGACACAGAAAAAGCCTTCAACAAAGTCCAGCATCCTTTCATGTTTAAAGTCCTAGAGGGAATTGTTTGGAGGGATCATTTCTCAATATAATCAAAGCTATATACACGAAACTCATAGCCAACATCATCCTTAATGGAGATAAGTCAGAAGCATTCTCCTTAAAGGTAGGAACTCAGCAAGGCTGCCCCCTGCCTCCACTCCTCTTCAACACAGTGTTTGAAACACTTGCTAAGGCAATAAGGCAAGAAAAGGAAATTGAATGAGTAATAATTGGAAAAGAGGAAGTCAAGCTATCCCTTTCTGCAGATGATATGATAATTTATCTAAGTAAGGGATGCTAAAAACTCCACCAGAAAACTCCTAGAAATGATTGAGAGTTTCAGTAGAGTGGTGGGATGCAAAATTAATCTAGAAAAATTGTTAGTCTTTCTACACCAACAACAAGCAACTGAAAAATGAATTAAAGGAGAATTTCCCATCCCATTCACAATAGCATCCAAAGCAATAAAATTCCTAGGAACAAACGTAACCAAAGACACCAAATATCTCTTCAACTAAAATTTTAAATCCTGGAGAAGGAAATTTAAGATTATATCAGAAGATGGAAAGACCTCCCATGCTCATGGATTGAAAAAAAATAATACAATAAAAATATCCTTTTTACCTAAATTAATATAGAGATTCAATGCAATTCCAATTAAAATCAATCCCCAAGAGTTTCTTCACAGACTTAAAAAAAAAACCTTAAATTCATATGGAAAAACAAAAGACCCCCCGAATAGCCAAATTAATCCTGAGTGAAAAGAGCAAACAGGGGTGATTTCTATACTATTCTACAGATCTTCAAACTGTACTACAAGGATATGGTCATAAAAGCAGCTTGGTACTGGCACAAAAACAGTCCCATAGACCAATGGAACAAAACTGAAGATCGAACTTGAGCATATACAATTTCAGCCACCTCATATTTGACAAGTGGCTAAGAAGACACAATGGAGGAAAGACAGCATCTTCAGCAAATCTTGTTGGAAAAACTGAATCACAATCACTACTTGTAGAAGAATAAAGTTAAACCACTACATCTCAACCTGTACAAAAATTAACTCCAAATGGATCATAGACCTCAAAGTGAAACCCAAAACTCTGAAGGTGATAGAAGAGAAGCTGGTAGCAACTTAAAATTCATTGGTGTAGGAAAAGATTTTTTTTTGGTCTTTTCAAGACAGGGTCTCCCTGTAGCCCCAGCTGTCCTGGAGCTCACTCTGTAGACCAGGCTGGCCTTGAACTCACAAAGATCCACCTGCCTCTGCCTCCCAAGTGCTAGGACTAAAGGCAAGTGCCACCACACCTGGCTAGGAAAAGATTTTCTTTCTTGTTTTCTTTGCATTTTTTTTATTTATTGATGCTTTGTGTATTTCATAAATCATTTTCCAATTCAGTTCAGGCATATTTCCCCTTACCTTCCCCAATCCCACCTCACCCCATCCCAGGTCATGCGTTCTGCCATAACTGTCCTGCATCTTTCTCTCAGTTTTTTTTTTCCATTTTTTAGCAATAGGTGATAATTTATGAGTACAAGCATCCTTCATGTAAAACCAATTTGCAAGCAGTTGTGCCCAAATCCCCACAGCCCCTTGGTCCCACCATCCAGTGGGGGTAGGGGGGCTTGTATGTTCAATCAAGTTGATCAAATGAGTGTCCAGGCTATATTGCTGTGCATACTTACCTGGCAGGGGAGATACCATGATCAAGGAAAAGATTTTCTAAATCAGCCAGCAGCTGAACAGGAAATAAGGTCGACAATTGACAGATGGGACCTCATTAAACTCAAAAGCTTTTGTACAGCAAAAGAAACAATCAAGGAAATGAAGAGAAAACCCAGAGAGTGAGAGGAAACCTTCACCACTGATACATCTGACAAAGCATTGATTTCCAGAATATACAAACTACTCAAAAAACAAAGAAGAAAGAAAACAAATGACCCACTCAAAAGATGTAGTAAAGAGCTGAACAGAGACTTCACAAGGGAGGAATTAGAGATGGCCGAGAAACACCTTAAAAATGTTCAACATCAGGGGCTGGAGAGATGGCCTAGCAGTTAAGAGCATTGACTGCTCATGCAGAGGACTCAGGTTTGATCCCCAGCATCCACATGGTGGCTGATAACCGTCTTTGACTCCAGTTCCAGGGGAAACTGACGCCCTCTTCTGAACTCTGTGGCATTGCACAACATGAGTGCACAAACCTACATGCAGACAGTACATTTATACACATACAAGAATAAATTAAAAAATTTAAAAAATAAATCTTTTTAAAAATATTCAACATCGATAATGATTAAGGAAAGGCAAATTAATACCACTTTAAGATATCATCTCAGTCTGATAAGATTGGCTAATATCAAGGAAACAAATGATCCCAAATGCTAGAAAGGATGTAGTGAAAGGGGACTGCCCATCCACTGCTGGTGGGAATGTCAACTCATACAACCACTATGGCACAGTGTGGAGAACCCTTAAAGGACTCAAAATGAGCTTGCCACCTGACCCAGTCATGCCACTCCTGGTTGTATACCCACAAGACTCATCCTACCACAGAGATACATCCACAACCATGTTTATTGCAGCTCCTTTCACAATAGCAAAGAGCTGGATGCAACCCAAGTACCCCTCAACTGATGAGTGGATAGAGAAAATGTGGTACATCTACACAATGGAGTTCTACGCAGCAGTAAAGAAAGATGACATCATGAACTTCGCAGGTAAATGGATGGAACTATAAGATATTATGTTGAGTGAAGTATCACAGTCCCAGAAAAACAAAGGATAAATAGTATCCCTCATCTGTGGATGATAGCACTAAGTATCTAGTTGTAAGGCAAACTAAGCAACATTAATGTTATGTTCCTCATGATCTGAAAACAACTGTGCTCTTTTATTGTGAATCCCTTAACAGGTTCTAGAATTAAGCTCTCATTTATTTTCAGACTTAGGCAGTTATGGTATATGGGTGGAGGGTATGTATACTTTTCATTTCAAGATGAAAAGAATTAGTTGAAAAAACTAGTTTGTCACTGGGCGTGGTGGTGCATGCCTTTAATCCTAGCACTCCCGAGGCAGAGGCAGGCAGATCTTTGTGAGTTCAAGGCCAGCCTGGTCTACAGAGTGAACTCCAGGACAGCTGGGGCTACAAGGAGACCCTGTCTCAAAAAAATACAAAAAAGGTAAAAACAGTTTGTCATGACATTGTGTCTAACAATAGTATTTAACTTATGGGAGTGTTTCTTAGTATTTCTTATACAAGACTGCTTGATCTTTTGTCCAAGCATTTTATAAACTATTATAGAGTAGTTATAAGTATCAGGCTGGTGCAACTTAGCCTTTCTGGATGTTTTAACAACCATACTTAAGGCCCATACCAATTTGGCCTAGGGACTTAAGGGATAAATTTGTTCCTTGCCCTCAGAAGTCAACTAAGTCCCAGGGGACTATGCATGGTGTTATCTCTTGAAATATCCTGCAAAGGTGATTCACCAGTCTTCCTGTGCAGGGAGGTCTTGGCGATTTGCTAATGGGACTCCAGCTAGTGCCCAGTCTATAAAGAGGAAAATCTGCTTATGCTTCAAAAAGGGAAGCCTGGTCTAGCAAGACTTGACTTTGTCCTTGAGTGGATGGTTCCGGTAAATGAAAAGCCAAAAGGAGCCAGGCTCCCCCCCCAAAAAAAAAATAAAGGAGAAAGCCGATGACCAGATTCTAGACTGACCTTGAGAAAACAAAAACCTTGGTTAATCTGGGCTAACAGTGTGGCATTAAACATCCAAAAAGAGAGTATAACCAGAAATCCTTAATTAGTAAGGTCTGAGAAATTTTACTTCAGGTATAAAACTTGATATCTTAGTAAAAAGACGAAAAGGAAAAATAAGCAAACAAAAAAGAGCACAATTGCTTTGTATATCTTAGTGGCAAGTGTGGCTACCCTGTGGCTGCTTATGATTTGCCATCCTTCAAAGACACGAGACACAGATTTTCAACCTTCTAATATGTCCATATTGAAGAGTCATGTCTCTCCAAGAAACCTCCAAGCCTTCAGTGCCAGATGGGGACTGCTGAGACATCTAATCTGTGGACTGACCTACTACAGGGGTTTCAGCCTCTTCAAAGTATTACTTAACATTGTTGTACTACCCAGGCTGTATCAAGGAGAGAAGTACAGGAGGATCAAGACAGGATGTGGTGCTTACTGGACCTCATTTGGTGACCATGGGAAGGGAAAACCCCAGTGTGCAGCACAAGGGCAGAACTGATAGTTGTTTGGGCTTGCCAAGGAGGAGCCTTCAAACATCACATCTTTCGATCTTAATAAAAAAAAAAAGAAGTCATAAGCTGAAGATGCTAAAAGATATATGTGGCATGAATATATGCATATTTTGGAGTGATGCAGATTGGAAGTAACAGCAAAAACAACAGCAAAAAAAAAAGACTGGGTCAAAGAAATGGTGGACTTCTGCTCAATACAGTAAACTTCTGCATCAAAAATATTAAAAGATACTGAGAAAAAGATGAAAAACATGTTTGGAAGAATGCATGAACTCTGGGGGGTGCAAGGAACAGGGAATGGTTCCAGACTTGATTGGAAATTTTGTATGAAATGCACAAAGCTTCAATTCAAATTGGCTTTGAAAAAAAAACAAAATTCTCATAAAATGGAAATTTTATATTTATTTACAGACAATTTTCCACCATATAGTATTACTATGAATTTACAAATGCATTATATATGAATCTATCTATCTATCTATCTATCTATCTATCTATCATCTATCTATCTATCTGTCTACACACATTTACACATACAGGTATCTCCAGTCTTATGAGAAACCTGTATGTACCTATTCTGATATATGAATGTTACAGGTGCCAAAAGTAATTTTGATTTGACACTGATTAGTTTTCTAGGTTCATTAGTGAAACAGAAATTATTGTTGATCTTTTCCTATGTTTTTCTCATATTCCTAAGTTGGTAATAGAGTTTTGCGAAATTCAGGATATTATAAACCTTTTAGATATGATAAAAATCTGATGAAATATTTACATACATGAGTTTTAGGGCACATGTGTGCTTTGTTATTACAAGCAAAATGAAATTCCACTGAAAAAATATTCAGTTTGAAATAAAAGGATATGCAAATCATTCAATTCTGAATTTTGGTTATAAAAAGTACAATTTGATCCTTAACATTAAATTTCAGTATATTGTATTAGCAATATTTTTATTTTTAATTTAATTTAATTCAATGTATTTTTTGAGGATAAAGGCACTCTTTGAATCAATGAGATGGTGCACACTAATATTTACAATACTTGTATCAATGCAGAGCAGAGGGAACCTCTTTTCAATGTATTTTAACTTTAAAATAAATAGTAAATTGATTCCAGTAAGCTTTAATATTGATTTAAAAATCAAAATTTCTTTTATTTTTTAGATCTTGAATATATAGTGACAAAGTTTAATTTGTTAAATCAATAATCCAGAAAAAATGAGACATAATTTAGGACATCTTTATGCTTTCAAGAGCTCACTTACTGGCCCAGCTAAATGTTGGGTAAATAGTATCTCCAAAGCACCTCTGGATAATCACTGTTTATCATATCTAAGATGTGTTGAGTAATGTGCTGTAGTTAGATGTTTAGAGGACAAATTACTAACTTACAGTCCATCTGATACCACTCTATTCTAATTACATTTATTTTTATATGTATTCTAGTTTGTTATTTGTACATTTTTAAATAATAGTATTACTTTTACTTTAAAATTTTTTCCTTTTCTTTATCCTTTGACTTAAATTATTTGAATTTTCTATTTACTCACTCCCCTTTAAGTTCCACATTAACATTTCTTCATGGTAAATGAGTCACGTCCATTCTTATGGCTTAAATTACTGCCATGTTAACAACAGTATCACCATCACCATAATTTACTTAGAATGCTTGAATTATTTCTGTACGCCTTATTTCACTTGAACTATTTTCAAAAATAACTTCATATGTGTAGATTTGGAAATGGGTTAAAAGTTATACTAATGTTGAGAATTTGTCCAGCCAGTAATTTGGATTTTTTGACAAATTCATACATTCATACAGTGTATCATGATCTTATTTATCCCACTATTGTCCTCCACTCCCTGAAAATTCTGCTGACTCCTTTCCTCACTATCTTTCCTACTCCACTGCCTTCTGTGTGCAGGTAGTCATAGATGCTGCAAGTCCATGATGGCTAGAGTCCTGGTCTCCCTAACAGACTGTTTTACAGAACTCCTCCCTATACTAGCTCTCTAAGTTTTCTAACCTTCTTCTGTGGTGTTCCCTGGGCCTTGGAATTGGAGTTGCAAGATGACTTTAGAAACTAAGTGGCAGAGAGAGGCAGTTAATAATTGTCTAATTGATGGCGTTTAGAATCCCCATAGAAACAAATCTCTGGCATGTCTATAAGGGTATATATATATATATGGAACACTGAAGTAGAAAAACATACCAAAATATTGGCCTACCATTCCCTGGGCAGGGATACTGGACTAAACAAAAAAAGAAGATAGCAATACTAGCACAGTCATTTACCTTTCTGCTTCGTGACTGTGGGTACAAAATATGACCATTCTCCTTTGCTCTTGCCTCCAACTCTTCCACACCGTGTATGTGAAACTATATGCTTTGGCAGCCTTCCAAAGTAAGTTGCTTTTGTCAAGTATTTTGTCACAGTAATGAGCCACATGATTAAGACACAGAGACACTGATGAAATCCAGAACAATCACAGAACAGATTTTCACTCATGTTACTAACACAAACTCATTGTTTTAGTTTGCTTCCTATAACTTATGTGATTAGTACAATTTCTTTGCCCTGACTGGTTACTGTCAATGATAAAAGGTAAATATGCTTACCTGTAGCAGTGATGATGGCGCTGGTTTCCGCCTCCCACCCCCACGGAGGTGAGCGCTCCATGCAGCAAACATGTCCTTATTTGGTTTGGCTTTGCTGAAGCCCTCTGTTCCGCATAGAGATATCCTATCCTTGAGACCCACGTGGTGGAAGTCAATTGGTTGTGACATGCCTTATAGGTGGTGAACCAGGAAGAGACAGAGAGAGAGCGGATGTAAGGTTACCCAAATAAACTGCTGGAGGAAGATCGCTCTCCTGTCGTGTCTTCTTTCGCTGGACGAACGGGGACATGACAAGTGGTGACCCAGTACGGGGATCCTCGCTTCTGATCAGAACCTCAAGCAGTAGGGGCGGCGCCGGAAAGTCCCCAGGTAAGGAAGGACGATAAAGGTCGCAGTGAGTGACAAGTCAAAGACCGCAGTAAAGCGGCAAGGATAAATTCGCTGTTTGGCGAATCAAAAGCTCGTGGATTTGTGAGCCAAGATCAGTAGATGGAAGTATATCTACTTCTTGCTGGGAGTCTGGTTGTTAGTTTTCTTTTCGGGGTGATTGTTTTCTTAGTATTCTGCAGGGCATGTCCAAAAGGAGTTAACATGGGGAACTCACCGACCCACCCAATTTTTTATGCCCTCAAAGACTTGCTTAAGGCAAAGGGGCTAAAACTTAAAAAGGAAACATTGATTAATTTTTTGACAGAATGTGATCTTATTGCCCCCTGGTTCTTAGTGTCAGGGAGTTTGACAGTAACAAGCTGGGATAAATTGGGGAGAGATCTTGATTTTGCGTGGGAGCAAGGCACGCTTAAAGCTGGTACCGCCCGATATGGAGGTTGGTGCGTGCCTGTTTGGGGGCGTCAAAAGTGCTGTCCAGCAATTGGAAAGAGGGCAGGCAGCCTTGGAGCAGTTACAGGAAGAAAGATCAAAGGGAGATAGTCAAATGGTAGAGAGGAGTGACAACATCTTGAAAGCTCAGATTCAGCTCAGAGTGAACCCGAGGACGAAGAGCAGGATAATGTCAGCTGATGAGTTGGAGAGTTTGTAAAGAAAGCATGGGAGCAAGTGAGGGTTAGCATACGCCAGCAGGCCCGGGACCTCCTGTACGCCAACGGCCCCGGGACCCCCCTCCGCCTTTTGCAGTACCTGCACTTCGTTTCATCCGGAGGGCTGGAGGAGGTAGCCACTCAAAATCCAGCCTGGCCCATTTGAATAATAGACATAAAAATTGCTTCTTTTTCATTCCCTTCATTCTAAGACACGGTAAGATTCTTTCACTGTCCCCTCTATAGCCATAACAGTGTTTCAGACCTTTAATGCTCCTTTCAACCTGATTTCTGACAGCCAATATGTTGTTAATATCCTAAAAAGGCCGAGGAATGTAGGAAAGATCAATCTCAGGGCAGTCATCGGGTCTCTTCTGCATCTTTACACATGCTAATTCTCTAGAGAGACACCCATTCTTTGTTCAGCATATTCGGGTCACCGGATGCCCGGCCCTCTACTGAAGGCAATGATTCAGTTGATAAGGTGCAAGAGCCTCTGATGTGTTTTCTATCCTCCCTCAGAGAACTTGCAAGCACCTTTCACCCCGCTTTCATGTTAATTTAACGCCTCCCGATTTCACATCTCCGAGCCAGATGCTCGCTATACTGTAAAAAAATTTGTCTCTAATGTGGCCGCACTTCTGTGTAGCCGCCCTTTGGGATTAATACCAGGGGTTCTCTCCCGTTCATGTCTCTCTTGATACCCGCCTCAGGAATTACAACTAAGGAGTGCCTTCAAAAACAAAAGGGGGGAATACCCGGCACCCAACCATCTACCCCTCCAAGGAAAGACTGCATTGCTTTTTACTATAAACACTTCAAAAGGGCTTGTAATGGTGGAAAGACATACTTACAGGAAAATGGTATGGCCCGGACCCGTCCTAACATGGCGAGATGGAGCTGTCTGTGTTTTTTCTCAGGATCATCAACACTCTTTGGATCCCGAGAAAGGCTCACCCGAGTGTTTCAAGATGTGGAAGTGTGGGAACTCGTGATGATGGTGCCATGGCCTATGGCGATACGAGAAGAGCTTTGTTGGGGACTGATGACAGTGTTCCAAAACCTATCCCAGTCACCCAATTCACGCAAGTATTCCCCCGCCCTTTTGCATCAAATGACCATTAGATGACACATTAGAGCAGTACAAGAGACCATACAGCTGCCCTAAATCGGATACTGTGCTTCAACTGATTACTAACATCTCCCAGGACAGTGATTGTGTACGTACGCATAACCAGACAGGAGGCTGGTTTGATGCACCCCTCCTGGGGACCAGCTGGTCCAATTCCACATGGGTCAGGGGAGCTTGGCACTTTCAAACCCTTGCCTGTATGTGTATGGCCACCCTTTGTGTTCCTTGTATATAATGGAAGATTCAGGCCTTTGCATAACTAGTATTCAGTATAATAACTTTTCCCATGCTGCAAATACTATCTAAACAACTTTCTAGCTATTCTTCTAGGAAACTGGTCTGAGTCAGTTTGAATGATTGGTGACCCAACGAAGAGTGGAAATAGTGACAGTGAATTCAACAAGCGAGTGGACCTGGATCTTGCCATGGACAGGAACTGGTCATCCTGGATCTCAACAGTCAGGAATCATCTCAAAATTGGCGGGGTTGGGATCCTTGGCATGGCGTAAGTTGTTTCGTATCTTTCCTCTTCCTGTGGTGTCTTTTGTAAAATGAGAGTATCTTGACAGCGGAATATGGCTTTACTGCACAGGCCTTTGTTGCCATTGAAGATGGACATTGCCCCACAAGCTTGGCTCTCAATTATGCAAAAATATTAAAGGTCGTGTCGCCCCTAAATGTCTTCACAATCCTACTCAGAGATGGCAACTTTCCTTCTACCTAAGGCATGGAACCACTCAGGGCGATGGGGTATCCTATGACGGTTTAATGAAGGAATGATCCTAAGACAGGGGGGATTGTTGAATTCAGCCATCTGCGGCCTTGAGACACATGCTCTATTAAAACAAAAGGGGGAACTGTTGGGACTGTGGAGTGCCGTGCCTCAAAGATGGCCTGGTTTCCCCTCCCACCCCAACGGGGTGAGCGCTCCATGCAGCAAACATGTCCTTATTTGGTTTGCCTTGCTGAAGCCCTCTGTTCCGCATAGAGATATCCTATCCTTGAGATCCACGTGGTGGAAGTCGATTGGTTGTGACATGCCTTATAGTTGGTGAACCAGGAAGGGACAGGAGAGAGCACATGTAAGGTTACCCGAATAAACTGCTTGAGGAAGATCGCTCTCGTGTCATGTCTTCTTTCGCTGGACGAACGGGGACACGACAGTGACTGTCTTTGGACTTCTTAGGTCAGATCACCTTCCAACTCATAGTTACAATTTTTGACAGACCTTCCTCATTTCTAACTTTGTTTTGTCGCTTTGTATTCATTTTTCTTGCTGTACAACCAATTTAATTAAAATTAGCTACATTCCTTTGTATTGTCGTGAGTTGTTTTTTATTTTTTTCCTACTTTTTAAAGTATTTACCTAGGAACAAACCTAACCAAGGACACCAAGGATCTCTAACAACAAAAAAAATTTTAAAAACCCCTGAAAAGGAATTGAGGAAAGACATCAGAAGATGGAACAAACCTCCATGCTCATGGATTGGGAAATAAAATATAGTAAAAAATGTCCCATCATCACTCAAACTAGTGACAGATTTACTGCAATCCCAATAAAAATCCCCAAGAATTTCTTCAACAGGCTTGGAAAAAAAATCCTCAATTTTCATTTGGAAAAAACAAAGACCTCGGAATAGCCAAAGCATACCCTGAAGCAAAAGGAGCAATACAGGGGGTGATCGCTATGCCAGACATTCAAACTATACTACAGGGCTATAGTCATAAAAACAGCCTGGTACTGGCAAAATAACAGACCCATTGACCAAAATGGAAATAAAACTGAAGATCCAAAACCTGAGCTCATAACAATTTCAGCCACCTCATATTTGAAAAGGGGGTCAAGAAGACACAATGGAAGGAAAGACAGTATCTTCAGCAAGTGGTGGCAGGCAAATTTGGATCACCACTTGTAGAAAGAATGAAAATTAAAACCCCCTACCTCTCACCTTGTACAAAAAGTTTAACGTCCGCAGATGGACCAAAGACCCTCGAATGTGAACCCGCAAACTCTGGAGGTGAATGAAGAGAAACTTGGCTGAACAGACTACAAGACATAGGTGTAGAAAAGACTTCCTAAAAATCAGACAACAGCTGCACAGAAATAAGATCAACAATTGACAAATGGGATCTCCTTAAACTCAAAAGCTTCTGTACATCAAAAGAAATAATAAAGGAAGTGAAGAAGAAAACCTACAGAGTGGGAGGAAACCTTCACTGCAGACACAATCTGACAAAGCATTAAATCCCAGAATATACAACTAATCTTCAAAAAACAAAGAAGAAAGAAACAAATGAAACACTCAAAAGATGGAGCAAAGATAAGAATAGAGACTTCACAATAGGAGGAATTAGAATTGGCCAAGAAACATCTTAACAAGTGTTTCAGATCTCTGATAATTAAAGGAAATGAAAATTAAAAAACCACTTTGGGATATCACCTTACTCCCATAAGACTGGCTAGGATCAAGAACACAAAATGATACCAAGTGCCGGAGAGGTTGTGGAGAAAGGGAAGCACTCATCCCATTGCTTGGTGGGAATGTAAATTGGTAAACAGCCACTGATGGAAAGCAAGTGGAGAACCCCGGTAGAAAAACTCAAAACGACCTTCCATTTGGACCCAGTCAGACCACTCCTGGTATATACCCACATAGACACATCTTACTCACAGAGATGTAACCCAGTCAATGTATTTATTGCATGTCTGTTCAACAATAGCAAAAATCTGGACCAGCCCCAGGTGCCCCTCAACTGACGAGGGGATAGAGAAATTGTGGTCATGTATACAATGGAGTTCTATGCAGTGGTAAAGAGGGACAACATCATGAACTTTGCAGGTAATGATGGAGCTAAAAGACATGTGTTAAGTGAAGTAAACACAGTCACAGAAAAACAAACGACAAATGTAGTCCCTCAATATTGGGATGCTATACCTAATAACCCAGATATAAATAAATTTCTTTCGTCGGAGAGGATGCATAGTAAAAGAACAACAGCATAAAGACTGGCATCAAGAAGAACGGTAACCGAAAAAATGGTGAAATTGTGAAGGGGGGAGGGGTGTGGGTAGAGGGACAGCGGGTGGTAATATTCGACTTAATGCTATTTAATGACTGAGTTCAACAAGAGTACCCATTTTGCCTAGACACTGTCCAACAGGAAAATAGTGTTATTAAGATTTAAGGTAAAAAGTAAAATATGGTGTATATTTAAAATAACTTTGTTTGACAGAACTCTTGATAAAAACGGTAATGCAACCGAGTTAAATGGAATATGATAATTGTTGCATGTGTCCACATTTGTTTTACATAAAAGTTGTTAGAGCTAATAACTCTGGGATTGGCACATACAAAGTCCTTAAGTTTCATGTTGTACAGAATCACCTTGTAGCATTCTCTTTAAGATGTTTAACATAAAATTAAGTTTGCGCTTCCCAAGTTATCATATATAGTCACCCAAAAACAACATGGGTAATTTGATTAAATCTGAGCCTTGATTCCACCTATAGTGTTATGTATAATACAACTACTGCCTCTCTGGAGTTAACTCATGGGGTATAAAAAAAAAAAAAAAAAGGGGGGTTACAGATAGACATTGAAACCTTTCATCAAAACCTGGCAATTCAAATCTTAAAACTAACTATGGGAAAAGATTTGTTGTTCTTTAAAGTTATTTTCAAAATAGTACCAAAACTTAACGGCTGAGAAAGAAAGGATACAGCTTTGCATTGAGATAGATAGTCGCCAGAAAGTTGGCAACTAAAGGTTGACTGTCTGAAATCGAAAGGAAAAAAAGCCTCATTATTGCCATAAACAATATGAACCCCTCTGTGGCCCTACATTGGTAAACAACTATTTATAATTGAGTCAAAGCAGTAGTAACTTACCTTCTAGGTGCTGCAGAAGTTTTGAATATGAAAAGGAATGTTCTTACCCTCCCCCCCCCAGAAAACAAGGAAAAATAATGACGATATGAGGTCGCGTCTGCCAACTGAAATTGGAGACAGTATTATAAGAGGGGGGTAATCTCCTTATAACTGGGTAAAAAAACTGGCCAGTTCTTTAATTGACTAAGTAGACAATAGGAAACTGTGAAAAAAGGATTATTCCCTGTTCAGAACCAAATATTAACCACAAAGTCCTTAAAACTAGCACTTAAGGCAAAATGTATATCTCAATACAGGAGCTGCTGACTCAGTAATTGGGATTATTCTTACCAGTGAAGATGTTGGCCAGTGGATCTAAAGGCACCACCGAAAAGGTAAAGGTCTCCTTACCGACTCTAACTGGTGATCCCTGCAAGAGAGAGAGAGCTAAAGGCCTGCTGCTGAAGACACTGAGTTAACAGGAAGATGTATTGAGACAACACATGCAAGTGTACAGATGGACCTTCAGTGGAACAGCCAGAGGGTTACCAAAGGCCACTAAACCAATAAAGCAAATACGGGTCTTCTTGAGTCAAAGCAAGCCCAAACCGTCAGCACCTGCTACCACCTCAACCTCCTGGAAATACTGTGCAGCAGAGGCAGCCATATGCCTGTATATTCCCAAATCTAATTGGCTATTGGGCTCTCCTTCCTTGGAGGAATAACCCATGGCTGATGCCACATGCTTACATCCTCTAGAGGTTAGGAAGATGTTATAAGCCACAGTAAGACCCTGTCATATTTAACAGGGGGGAAAATTGTAATTCATGGATTAACATATCCAAACATGTGTCTATGCTAAAGTAACCTACCATAACTATTAGTGCTGCTTAAATACCTATATATCTAATTGCTTGTTCTTCATTAGTAGGATCGAAAGGTTATTCCTGGACAAACTGTCAGCCCATGAAAGGAAACAGCCAGAATTGACCAGAGTCCAAGTCAACAGCTCCAGAGAGAGTGGACTGTTTTACCTCTCATCCACCTGTGCCCCTTTTCTAAGCCTAGGGAACAATCTGCGGAAGAGGGGGCATGGTAGAATGTAAGGGCTGCGATTGGGGTGAATGGTGAAACTACAGCAATGTAGTCTGGACACTCATTTGATCAACCTGATTGAACATACAACCCCTCGCCCCCCGCTGGAAGGTGGGGCTGTGGGGGTTTGGGCACAACAGCCTGCAAATTGGTTTTACATGAAGGATGCTTGTACTCATGGATTATCACATAGCTAAAAAATGAATAAAAAAAAACAGAAATATGCAGGACAGTTATGGCAGAATGCATGATCTCGGTTGGGGTGGGGGTGGGGGGGATGGGAAAGGGAAATATGCCTGAACTGAATTGGAAAATGATGTATGAAATGCATAAAGCATCAATAAAAAATGTTAAAAAAATAAAAAATAAATAAAGTATTTACTAAAATTGTATCATGTTACAAATGAGAGAGGAAATACAAACATTTATTCAGCTCATTGTCCCGAGGCAGGTGAAAGATGTGAATTTTACTGTTGACTCTTAAAATTTGACTTCCTTCTAACATACTTCCCCCATTCACCCTTTTTCTTTTTTTAAATTTTTTTTAATTTTATTTATTTTTGAATGTATATGAATGTACTGTCTGCATGTAGGTTTGTGCACCCGTGTCATGCAATGCCACGGAGGTCAGAAGAGGGTGTCGGATTCCCCTGGAACTGGAGTTCTCCTGGAATTGGAGTTATAGACGGTTCTTAGCCGCCATGTGGGTTCTGGGGATCAAACCCAGATCCTCTGCAAGAGCAGTTGGTGCTCTTAGCCGCTGGGCTATCTCTCCAGCCCCCCTTCACCCTTTTTCTATCTTTTTTAATGGAGGTCTTTCTGAGATAGTTTCCTTGTAGCCTGAGCTGGCTTAGAACTCCCTTTGTAGACCAGGCTGGTTTTAATATCAAAGAGATCAGCCTGGCTCTACTTCTCTAGTGCTGGGGATAAAGACTTGGAACACCACACCCATCTTTGATGTACTTTTATGGATAAATTTCATTTGTCTCAGCAAAAGGAAGATTCCTTTGAAATGAAATAATTCATTTACCATTACATTTTAGTTTTCATTAGTTTCTCATTCACCAAATTTTCAAATAAATACAATTTTATCTATAAAAGCATCACCAAACTGAATATGTTAGTTAAGTTAGTAAAGAACATGATTTCTTTTATCAGGCAGTCAGAAAATAATATAAACTATTGTAAATCAATTAATGATATTTTTACAGGTACGATATTAGTTCATTTAATTAAAATTAAATAATCATCATAACAAAATTTTTATCCAATATGTCATTGAAAAACTAGGTTGAAATTTGAGAGCAATACAACAGTAATAGAATAAAAAACTACCCTCCTGTGACTTAATGGAATAATTTGAAATTAAACCTAAAATCCATTCAAATTTAAAACATTTAAAATACCAGAGAGTTTGTGCACAAAAGAAATTCTCTTATATTATCTTTAAACAGAAGATTTTGGATTATGTGTATTTTTTGTTATTTATGGGGTGTAACTATATTTCCAAAACTAGGCTTTTCTGTTATACTAAAATTATTTTTAAAGTTATTTTGTTATTTTTATTATTTGGCATATGACTGTATTGTCTGCATGTGTGTAATTGCAAACAAGTCATGCAATGTCTGTGGTGGTCAGGAAAGAACATTGAAAAACTGGAATTGGAGGTATCAACAGCATTTAGCTAGCATGTGGTGCTGGCAATTAATTGAACCTGGGTTCTCTGCAAGCAGTCAGTTCCCTTAATGGCTGAGCCATCTCTACAACCCCTCTATTAAAATTCTTACCCATGGAAATAAAAACTGGTAACTTTCCAAAAGAAAGAAGCTTATTTTTTCCCCCAGTTAGGCCTATATTAAAGAAAAGTTAGATGGAACTTAAATGTACTCTATCACTGTCTGTTAAAACAATAAAATGATCTGATCCTGCATTCATTAACAGAGGTTTGAGAAATATGTTCAGAATTAATTCTATTCTGTTGAGGTATATTTACAAAAGTTTCTGACTTTTAAGGTACTCTGGTACAGGATGGAGATATATATATATATATATATATATATATATATATATATATATTTCATAATTGAACTGTGGTCAGTATAAGGTAATGGGCTATTGAAACTATATTCAATTATTACATTTTCTTCAAAAAATTATTTAGGTGGTGATTTTATTTGTTTTATTAATTGAAAAGTTTGAAACTAAAGATAGTGTAGTTTCCAAATATTTTTCTAGCTCTTTAACAAGTATGATTTTTGTTTTGGTTAAAAAGACTGAGAAAGGGTTGGAGAGATGGCTCAGTGGTTAAGAGCACTGACTGCTCTTGCAGAGGACAAGGGTCTGATTCCCAGCACCCACATGGTGGCTAAGAAGGTCTTAGGCCAGGTGTGGTGGTGCATGGCTTTAATCTTAGCACGTTCGGGGCACAGGCAAGCGGGTCTCTCTGAGTTCAAGGCCAGCCTGATTTACATAGTGAGCTCCAGGCCAATTGGGACTAAAGGGAGATGCTGTCTCAGAGAAAAAAAAAAAAGTCCGGGATGGGGAAATATGGAGATATCTGTAAGCTGGAAGATTGGTGAGAGTGTCATAGTTCCTCAAATATTTACTTATATTACAAAGTAGTATATTAATAAAGCAAACTGAATTGCAAGGCAAATTACATGCCTTCCTTTAAGCCTTGGGAAAGCTGAGGCAGGAGAATAACAATTGCAGAACAGCCTGGTCTACAAAAAAGCAATAAAATAAAACAAAACAAAAAATCCCATGAGGATTTTCCCAAGGAGAAGAGGGTTTTTTTCATCCTTCAAGGAAAGGAAGGATATGCATTTGTATGCACATACAAATATTAGTTTTTCATGTTTCTCTTTTGTAAAATAGAGTTCAAGTACATGGCATCTCCCAAAAGCTGTGGTCTCCAATGAAATTGAGGCTGCACCTTCACCAATGGGCACTTCTGGCTCCACCTGGTGCGAAGCCTCAGCTTCTCTTCATGATCAGTGCAATCTGTGCCAAGCACCAGCTGCTCTCTATGACCCTTTCACATTTCAATACCAGAATCATATAGGAGACACCTACACAATGCCAACCAAGTCCTGCTTCTGGCTTGAGATGGAGGCTTGAGCCCCCTCTAGGCCACAGCTTCTGTGTGCTGTCCCTGAGGAAATTCTTCCCAGAACATTTCACCATGGTGATGCTGCTCTCTTGTTACAGCTGATTTTTCAGCCCCAGCTAACCAGCATCGACTGTCCCAATAAAACAAAAATTTCACTTCAGGTTCTGGTATCTTGTTTCTTACAGCTGATTCTTGAGCTATCCAGAGCCCATAAATTATCAATTCAAAAATCCATACAGACAGCCCTGATAGTCTCTGCTTCTCTTTGAAGCTTCACAAGCCAGACCTCCATCATCTACAACTCTTTCAGTGTCAACTCTTCAAAGTTCCACAAGAACAAACTCTATGGCTTTTCCAGCCCAAATTTCCAAACACTTCTACAATCCTCCCTAAAGCTCCAAGGTTAGGTCTGTCACAGCAATACCCCACTCTCTGGTACCAATTTCTTGATTATTATTCTAGCTAATTATCAAATTAGCTCACAGGATAGGGTCTGAGTAGTCCAACAATGGCTGCACCACATTGGAGAGGCTGAGAACCCAGTAGTTTCTCAGTCCTCAAGGCCAGATGTCTTAGTAGTTCCAATCTGTTGATGAAGGCCTGACGGATTTTGGGAGATCTTCAGTCTACACTGGAATTCAAGGAGTTGGTCATAGAAGAAAAAAAAATTACCAGTGAGAGAGAAGGATGTATGGTGGCAGGAGAAGAAGCAGAAAACTGAGGTTCATGTCTTCCAGTGAACCTTGCCAGTCTCCAGTTGCTGTTTCTGTGCTTCCTGTGCTCACAGGAGGATGACAGTGTTCTTTTTCAAGAGGCTTGTCTGTAATACAACAAGGTTGAAGATATTTCTGTAGTATTTTCGTTCTATACATGCCTGTGTAAGAGGTTATTTTCCTTTCTAAAACAAATTCTAGGTATTTTTATTTTGGGCTCAGAGTTTGTAGTAAGTGACTCTATTGCAATGACAGAATGGAGTGGTATCTGACACGGGGGGAATAGGAAGACCCTTTGAATATCCTTGTTTGTCTTCAAGGGAACAACTGGAAGGTTGTCCCAAAATAAACTCTATCAGCTTGCTTTTCTTCACATGATATTCTTCTATTTCTTCCTCTCCATCCCTTCTTTAAACTCCTGTTACTTTCCTTTGTTAGATGAATCTTAATCATTTTAATTTATCTTCTTACAACATATGTGTACTTACCAAATTTTGATATCATTTAGTTGTGTATATTTGAATCATCCTTATCTGTTTAATTTTCTAATTTAATTTTTGTGTAATTCATTCAGAACATATTGACCAATCTTAATCACCTTTATACTCCCTTCCTACCTGGCACCTTACCTCATCCTCCTCCCCACTGGAATTCATATACTCTGTCATATATTTCTGTTTTCTTGATTTCTTTTAACTTGCAAATTTCATTATTTCATCTTTCTTCACCACTGAGTTTCATTGAACTACTGGCATAGTTTTGTGCCCATGCCAAGCTGTTTCATGTATATAGGGTTTGTAATATGGTTTGAAATTTGGTATAGTAATCCTTCCTGTATGGTTTATTGTGAACGTGGTTGCTTTGGTTATCCAGGGCCTTTTGTGCTTCCATAATAATTTAAAGATTTTTTTTGTCTTCTTGTCTGCCTTTAAGGCCTATCATGTCAAGTTAGTGGTCCATGGACATTCCTTAGTGCAAGTTCATCTACTGAGGTCTAGTCAGCCTATCCAGAGTCCATCATTTTAAGAAGATTGACTTTTCTCAAAAAACAGTAATAATCTTCAAATATTCCTTCAGCTAAGATTGGAATATGCTGTCCATTTCCCAGTTTCATGTTGGGTTTTTGTCTGTAGAGTTTCCATAGTTCTTGCAGATGCAGACACCATTGCTTTAGGTTCATAAGAGCAGGGTCTCGAGCTTGTACAATTCTATTTCCATATGGTCATGCACCTCCTCCCTGATTCTTACAATCTTTCTACCCCCTCTTTCACAATGGTCCCTAACATCTAGGTGAGAGAAGATTAATATAGAAGTTTTGTCCAAGGACTCATACTCTGTAGACTCCTAATCCCCATGCTTTGGACAGTTGTGATCTTTCATGTTCTTGTCCCTCTCTTGAATGAATGACTTTTATTAATGAGGGTTGAGAGATTCCTTATTGTTTGCTTTACTACTTGACCTAAGTTATATGAGCCTTAGCTGAAGAGGTGGCATTGTAGATATGCCACTTAGGCTTGGACAATTTACAGACAAATCTGTGGTTAATGTGGTACTTTCTGTCTCAGGTGCAAAAGAAGCTTCTTGGATGAGTGGTGACTAGGATACTTGAGTGTAAATACAAGGATAAATATGTTGCACTTAATAAGAAGTTAAATTATCCTAGGGCTGTGAAAGCCTTGGTGATTTCTCTAGGTTCTATGACCTCTTCAGCAATGCATATTTTGCTATGTTTACAGTACCACATATGAGTTTCTTACCATTAAGTGTGTTTTAAATTTATTTAGGGAGATTTTGATTGCCCCCAAGATAAAATTATCAATACTACACCAATGTGGTGTGATGTGCCTGTCACTGATTTGGTCATTTGTTTTTAAATCTGGTGTTGGACCAGTGATTGATGTTCCCTTAGGTGTGAGAGCTAGCCTTCAGGGAATGTGGTTTCCAGGTCAATTCCAGCTTCATTGCTCAAAATCCAGTCTCTGAAGTATGTTCTTCTATCTTCAGCAATAGCATCTTGCCTTCAAGTTCTGGGAAACAATCAGGGGCTGTGGTAATAGTCTATGTAATTTGGGGAGTCTGTTGGACTATTCTGGCCAAAAACTCAAAGGAAGGTTTCTGGAGTCTCTACTGTTGCTTGTTATGTAGACTTCAGTTGTACACATAGACTCATGTAGAGATAGTGCATGTGTAATTTGTTATTGGGACATTGGACTAATATGATTTCCTCTGTTTTTTGATACTAGCTAGGTATTATTTCTCTCTCTCTCTCTCTCTCTCTCTCTCTCTCTCTCTCTCTCTCTCTCTGTCTCTCCCATCTTTATTTCTTTTTTCAATAATTCCCTGCTCAGATACTTAGCCCATCTTTTAATTGGGTTATCTGTTTTCTTGATTTCTTTTAACTTGCAAATTTCATTATTTCATCTTTCTTCACCACTGAGTTTCATTGAACTACTGGCATAGTTTTGTGCCCATACCACGCTGTTTCATGTATATAGGGTTTGTAATATGGTTTGAAATTTGGTATAGTAATCCTTCCTGTATGGTTTATTGTGAACGTGGTTGCTTTGGTTATCCAGGGCCTTTTGTGCTTCCATAATAATTTAAAGATTTTTTTTTGTCTTCTTGTCTGCCTTTATTTTCAGCTGAAAAGACATTAGGCAATGCAAAGAAATAAGTAATAAATGTGAAAACATCATTTTCATCATTAAAACAGCCCTCTGGTGGGCATATACATTGCCAGACACTTTTCTTTCTTTCTTTTTTTTTTTTTTTTTTTTGGTTTATTTTTATATTCTTTCTCACATGAAGGGATTCTACATATAATAAGCACAGTTGTTTGCAGATAACATGATGTTACTCAGTATGTCATACAATTAGGTAATTGGTGCATTTCACAAGTATCTATGTCTCCAAATTTTGAACAACCCCAAAGTTCCCATAGTCCAGTTGGAGAAGCTTGTATGCACAGGCATGTGATCAGTTAGGAGTCCAGACTATATTTCCTGCTAGTCTTATGAGTCACCCCTATCTCTCTCAGCCCTTCAATCTACCACCCTCCTCTTCCACAGTTTGTTCCCTGGGCTTTGGGAAGGGGGCACAAGTGGGTGAGAGAAAACAGTCTAATTTCTTTGGAGTGTCATTTGGACTTAAGCTGTTCAGGTTGTTTCCCTTCATGGGTTGGACAGCTTTTCCAGTGATACCCTCTTTTAGTCATATAAAATCACAAGCTATTGGATTTACAGGCATTTAAGCAGTACTAATTATTATGTCAAGCTAAGCTGTGAGCATAGACACAGATGCTTGGATGGTAATGCTAATCTGCAAACTGTGGTTTTCTCTATAAGGGTGACAAGTTTCTTATTGTGGCTTATAACATCTCCTAACCACTAGAGGACATAAGCTTGTGGCATCCAACTGTGAGTTATTCCTCCAAGGAGAGAGCTAATAGCCAATTAGATTTGGGATATATAGACAACTTGGCTGCTGTCGCCGATCTCCAGGCTGTTTAGGTGTAGCTGATTTTTTTCTAATTCTGTCAAGAATATCATGAGGATTTTGATTGGTAATGGAATGAATCTATATACTGCTTTTATTAGGATAGTAGAATGGTCATTTTCACAATATTAATTTTTCCATCCCATGAGCATGGGAGGTCCTTCAATTTCTGCTTCTTTTCTCAGTCCATTTAAATTTCAAATTTTTTATTGTAGAGAGTTTATTGTCTTTGGTCAGGTTTGATTCCAATTTATTCATTATATATTATATAATTAATATATCTATATCTCTATCTATAGCTATGTTATATCTATCTATATCTCTATCTATCTATCTATCATCATATATATATATATATATATATATATATATATATATATATAGTCTATTGTGAATGGGAAGGTTTCTATGCACTCTTTCTGCAATTGCTTGTTATTGGTTTAAAGAAAATCTCTGGATTTTTGTAGATAAATTATATGACCTATAACTTTCCTGAAAGCTTTAATAATTTCTAGGAGTATTCTGGTGGAATTTTCAACATCTCTCTTTACCAATTTGTACTAATTTAGTTTCCTCCACTTGTGTTATTGCTCTAGCAAGAATTTCAATCACTATATTAAAAGGGAGCAGGGCCGGATGTGGTGGCACACACCTTTAATTCCAGCACTCAGGAGGCAGAGGCAAGGGGACCTCTGTAAGTTCAAGGCCAGCCAGGTCTACAGAGCAAGCTCCAGGCCAGCTGGGGCTAAAAGGGAGACACTGTTTCAAAAATACCAAAAAATAAAATAGAATAAAATAAAATAAAATAAAATAAAGTGGGGCATAGATATTGGCCAACCTTTTCATGTTCCTGATTTCAAGGGTAATGCTTCCAGATTTTCTCCATTTAGAATAATGTTGTCTGTGGATTTGTTGTATATAGCTTTCATTATGTTTCATTATGTTGAGATATGTCCCCTCCAGTCCATTGCACCTATTGAGTTGACCATGTAATTTTTGTCTTTGAGTCCATTTATATGATTTCTGAAATAATGACTTATGTGTATTGCACCATCCCTGCATCATTGGAAAAATTTCCACTTGATCATGGTAGATGATTTGATGTGTGCCTTTAAGGATACGAATATATTCTTTTCTTTTTTAGTTGTATCTTTACCTGGTTTTGGTGTTAGAGTGAAGCTGGCTTAATAAATGAAATTTGGATGTTCTCTGTTTCTTTTTGAATCAATTATGAAATATTTATTATTGATATTCTTTAATTGTCAGGTAGAATGCTGCTGTAAATCTATGTGGGCTTGGGGTTGTTTTATTTGGGAGATTTTGTATTACTCTTTAAATTTCCTCATCTTATTGGTCTGTTTAAGTCGTTGATCTCTTTTTGCTTTATCTTTGGTGATTCCCATGATTTCAGATATTCATCCATTTCATGTAGGTTTTCATATTTAAGAGAATACAGGTTTTTGAAGTATTTTGTTATAATGTTCTGAGTCTTTTTGTTTTCTGTTGTGGTGTTTCTTCTTTCATATCTATTTTTTATTGATTTAGGGTTGCTCTTTCTGTCTTTTGTTTATCTGGGCTAAGGGTCTATCTATCTATTTTGTTTATCTCTTCAAAGAACCAGCACTTGAATTCATGGATTATTTGCGCTGTTTTCTTTCTTTCTATTTCATTAATTTCTGCTCTGATTTTCCTTATTCATTCTTATCTGTTGAGCTGTTGTTTCCTTTGCTGTTGCCTTTCAAGAATCTTGAGTTGTCATGTTAAGAAATTTATTTTCCCTCTTTCTGATTTCTTAATGTCAGCACTTATAACTGTAAACTTACCTATTCAGACTGCTTTTAAAGTGTCCCAAAGGGATTTTTGTCTTGTATTGTCCATTTTCATTTATTTCCAGGAATATGTCATTACTTTATTAACTTTTACTTTGACCAATTCATTATTCAGTAGTATATTATTTAATTTCCATGAATTCTTGTATTTTCTAGGACTTTTCCCAATGTTGATTTTAAGTTTTATTGCATTATGGTCTGATAGAATGCTGGAAATTATTTCAATAATTTTATTCACTGTTTCCAGTATGTGCTAGAATTTATAAAAAATTCCATGGCGTGCTAAATAGAAAATATATTTTTTGATGGTTTGGTTTAATATTTTGTAGATGTCAGGTCCTTTCGATGTATGCTATTCTTTAAATTAGATGTTTCTATGTTTATCCTTTGTCAAGTTGACCTGTCTAATGTTGAAAGTTGGGTATTAAAGTTGCCTCCTGCTAGTGATGTAGGATCAATTTGTTTCTTAAAGTCCTGCTGTACTGTAGTATTTATGAAGTTGGGTGAAGCAGAGTTTGGTGCATATGTATGTTCTTGTTTGTAATATCTTCTTGGTTCATTGTTCCTTTGATAACAATGAAATTACATTGTTATCTCTTTATCCCACTGATTAGTTTTAGTTTGAAGTCTATTTTGGTAGATATTAGAATTGGAACTCCTGCTTGCTTCTTTTTTTAATTTTTTTTATTTATTTTGGTATGTGTATGAATGTACTGTCTGCATGCAGGTGTGTGCACCCGTGTTGTGCAATGCTGCGGAGGTTAAAAGAGGGTGTCATTTTCCCCTGGAACTGGAGTTCTCCTGGAATTGGAGTTTCAGACGGTTCTCGGCCACCATGTGGGTGCTGAGGATCGAACCCGGGTCCTCTGTAAGAGCAGTCAGTGCTCTTAACCACTAGGCCATCTCTCCAGCCCCTCCTGCTTGCTTCTTAATGTCATTTGCTTGGAAAATTTTTTCTATCCTTTCTCCTTAATGTAGTGCCTGTCCTTGAAGTTGAGATGGGCTTTTTGCACATAACAAAAAGATGGATTTTTTTTCTTAATCTATTCAACTAGCCTGTGTCTTTTGACTGGAAGTTAAGTCTGTTGAAAATTTAAATTCATTATTTAATATAGATGATATATATATATATATATATATATATATATATTCGTTCCTGTCATTTTAATTTATTTTTGCCTTCTTGGTCTAATTTTGTGTTTCCACACTGATACTGTCATTTAGTTTCTGTTATTGCTTGGGTATAGTTGTTCCTTTTTTCAGCTTTGTATTGTTTTTGTATTCTCTGAATGTCTGATTTTCTGGGCATGCATTCTTTCAGTCTCTTCATATTACAGAAGATTTTTCTTTCCCCTTCACCTATAATAGACATTTTTGTTGGGTAAAGAATTCTGGGTTGGCATCTATTGTCATTTAGGCCTGGGAATTCTTTTGTCCATGCTCTTCCGGCTTTCATAGTTTCCATTGAAAAGTCAGCTATAATTCTGGTGGGTTTTCCTTTATATGTTACCTGTTTTTCCTTAGCAGGATTCAGTATTCCATTTTTGTCTGTTCATTTACTGTTTTTACGATGAAATGGCATAGAGAGATTCTTTTCCTGTCCTGTCTATGTGGTGTTTTATGTGCTTCTATTTGTATGGAGATGTCTTTCCCTAATTTGGGAATTTTCAACCATTTCATTTATTTTAATGTGGAGGCTTTCTCCCATGGTTTCTATTTGGCTTACTGAATGTTTCATTTCCTTTTTTATTTCAGTGCGAATTTTTTTTAATATTTATATCTCTTTTGTGAATTCAGTCAGGAGATTTTTCCCTATCTACATTTAGACCTCTGAGTTGTTTAAGTGTTTGTGCGTGTGTGTTCTTTAAATTTGTTGAATTCTTTGATCATGTTTATAATGGTTTTTATTTAAATTCTGTGTCCTCGAATATATAAAGGGATTTCTCATTGTGGAACCCATGTATAGAACTGTGTTTGATGGGAATATATTATTTGGGTTTTTTATATTGAAATTCAACATGTGGGTTTCTTTTGTATGTGATGCTGGAATGAAACTCAAATAATCTTTATTGAGTTGAAGACTGATTTTCTTTGTGTTCTTGATGTGCCTTGGTTGTTTTCTTATTAGCTATGAAATCTGGTTGGTCTAGGTTTCAAGTTCTCTCTTTTGATTTTATACTAGAGTGATCAGATGGTTTTAGTCCAGTACCTCCCACAGATGCACAGGTCAGGCAACAATTGGAAACTCTCAGTGTTCCTTCAATGGTCTAGCTCCCTAGTAGTCAGGAGGCAAAGCACAATTTGGGAAGTTCACAAGACAGAATCTGGATTCAGGCACTCTCAGGCAGTGTACAAAGGTCTGGACCCTTGTTAAGGACAGAGAAGTCTAGGTCTGCACTGGTGGGTGGAGTATCAGATGGCTTCAAGGTAGGAGGATGGGCGCAGTGCAATTTGGGAAGCTTACCAACACTGGGATTTTGAATTCAGGCACTCAAGTAGTCTTGAAATCTCTGGACCCCTCTGCTTTTCCTTTTAACCTATAAACTCTTCAGTCTATGGTACATTATACTGAAAATCTGGTGCTGTCTACACATCTACTACCACTTATTTTTAATTAATTTGCCATGTAGTCAGAGAAGAAACTCCATGTAATTTTAGCCCTATGAATTTACTGATAATTGTTTTGTGTTTCAGCATCTGAAATTTATTCGATTAAAGTATATATGATATGAAATCACATGACAGAAAAAATGTTTATCTTTATTTCTTCCATGCCTTTTCACATTCTTGACTATTGAGAAAAAAAAACATTAAAATAATCTATTATTGTTAACTTGTCTATGGCTTTTTTGTTTTTCTCAATATTTACTTATAATTTATTGAAACTATGTATTAGGTACTATCAATGTAAGGTTTCATGTCTTTGTGATAAAAAGACTTCTCATTTTGCAAGATTTTTTTTCTTAATCTCTAGTCTTACTCTTTGTTTGGTCATTTATTCTAACCAAGTTTAAGATACCTAATGCATTTTACTTTCTAAAAATAAGGTAAATTTTTATTGTCTCTTTTACCTACTTTCAACACGTCACTGCATTTAAAGTATGTCTTCTGTAAATAGTATTACTTATTCATTTATTTTAACAACTTAAACATTTTTATTGTAATGTTTATAGCATTACTTTTCGTGTAACTATTTCTAGTGTTGATTGACAACTCTCATTTAGTATTTATTTCATTTTTCTTTTGATTTGATTTTTTATTACCTTTTGTGGTCTCACATAATTTCTTGTCCATCACAAACTCATTTCAATGAATTCCCTGACATTTTATATTATTTCTAGGTGTTGCATTAGCATCTAAGAATTTTTATAATCAATTCAAAGTTAATATTGTTCTACATCAGGTAAAAGTTAGAAAATTTGCTAAAGCAACTTTTTCCTCCCACCTTTATGGTATACTTCTTGTATGGACCATAAGTTGAAACTTACACTGGGTGCTCTGATTCAAACTCAGGTCTTAAGACTTGCCCAGCAATTAAAATTTACCACTGAGACATATCTCTACCCAAAGGAATTATTTTCTTTAAATATTATCATTTGAAATAATCTTATGTTACTATTATTCCTTTGGAATCAATACATTTTCATTTTTTGTTTGATTTTTGTTCTTTTTTCTCTTTTTCTATTCTCTTTATAACTTCAGTAAATTTTAAGAATATTCTGTCTTTTCCTTTTTGTTAGTATAATAATTTTATTAATGTTTTGTGTATTTCAGACATCATTTTTCCAGCTCAATTTAGCCATATTTCCATTTCCCTTCTTCCCACTCCCACCCCAGTTCATCCATTTTGTGATACATGTCTCTCAGTCATTTTAAAGTTTTTCTCTGCAAAAGTTTATTGTTTGGGGCAGAATTTAACTATATCTGTTCTTTGAATCAGTCCTTATGTCGTTGTGGTTCTTTCCCAATTGTATTGTTCCAAATATGCCTGTATATATGTCATATAAGTACCAGAATTATATCTTCCAGGAATAAATTGTATGTTAACTCTGTTATATGTTGAGGAGTTCACTTTTTTCCTTTTAATTTTATATTACTCTAAAATATAAATATATACCTTCAGCCCATATACATTAATTACCATGTCTGAAAGTAAGTGGTAAGTTAATTCTAAGGCTCATTAAGAGATTCACATTATAAATCCCAGTAGCTTTCAGATAGAAAGAAATAAAACAATAATGTTGCTCAGCTTGCCTTCCAATTGGGGGATTTGACACTAGCCCCACAAATGAGGGAAAGCATCCCTCATTTGTGTTTGGGGACTATGTTACTTCACTTATCATAATGGCTTCAAGTTCCGTCAATTTACCTGAAAAGTTCATGATGATATATTTCTTTACTGTTTCATAGAACTCTATTGTTTAGATGTACCACATTTTTCTCATCCAGTCCTCAGTTGAGGGGCATTTGCATTGGTTCCAACTATTCCCTATTGTGAAAAAAAGCTGCAATAAACATAGATTTGCATGCATCTTTGCAGTAGGCCCTCGCCTAGATAGTTTCACAGCAGAATTCTATAAAACATTTAAAGAGGTCTTACAACCATTACTACTCAAACTATTCATAGGATACAAACAGAGGGAAATCTCCCAAACTCCTTCAATGAAGCCAACATCACTCTAATACCAAAACCAGGCATAGACACAACCAAAACAATAAAATTATAGACCCATCTCATTATTGAACACAGATGCAAAATATGTCAACAAAATACTTGCAAATCACATACAGAATCACACCAAGAAAATCATCCATCATGATCAATTGGAAGTCATAACAGAGATGCAGGGATGATTCAACACATGTAAATCAATAAATATCATAAAGCACATAAATGGATTGAAAGACAAAAATTATACAATCATCTCAATTGATGCAGAAAAGTCCTTTGACCAGATCTAGCATTCCTTCAAGTTTAAAGTTCTAGAGGGAATTGGACTGAAGGGAACATTCCTAAATATAACTAAAGCCATATACAACAAACCCACACCCAACATCATCCTAAATGGAGAAAAATTTGAATCATTCTCTTAAAGGTGGAAACCCAGAAAGCCTTCCCCTTATCACCAATCCTCTTCAATGTAGTGTTTGAAACACTTGCTAAGGCAATAAGGCAAAAAAGGAATATTAAAGATGGACTAATTCGAAATGAGGAAATCAAACTATCCTACTTTGCAGATGATCTTTTCTTCATTGGTTGTGATGTTTTCCTTTTCATCACGAGTACTATTAATTTGGAGTTGCTCTATCTTTCTTTTGGTTAACTGGGCTAGAGATCTGTCTATCTTGTTTATCTTTTCAAAAAACCAGCTTTTGCATTCATTGATTTTTTTAAATATTTTTTTCTTGTTTCTCATTCTTTCATTTCTGCTCTGATTTTTGTTATATCGTCCCGTCTGTTGTGTTTAGGGTCCATTTGTTTTCATCTCTCAAGTGTTTTTAGCTGTAGTGTTAAATCATTTATTTGTTCCTTTTTTTATGTGGGCACTTAGGGCTGTAAATTTCCTTCTTAGGACTGCTTTTAAAGTATCCCACAGATTTTGTTGTGTTGTATTGTATTTTTCATTTAGTTCCATGAATCCTTTGACTTCATTCTTTATTTATTCCCTGACCCATTCATTACTCAGGATTGTGTTGTTTAATCTCCATGTGTTCTTTAGCTAGTCAGGCTTATTCTGGTGTTAAAATTGAGCTTTATTGCACTGTGGTCTGATAGATTGCATGAACTTATTTCAACTCTTTTATATCTGTTGAGGTTTGTTTTGTGTCCCAGGATCTGGTTGATTTGGGGGGAATGTTCTGTGGGGTGCTGAGTAGAAAGTAGATGCCTGTGAGATCCATTTGTTGTATTGTATTGTTCAGTTCCAATGTCTCTCTGTTATTTATGTACAACTGATCTATCCAAAGGGGCTTAGAGACTTACTGAAGTCTCCCACTATTAGTATGTTGGATTAATCTGTGTATTAAAAACCTGCAGACTTGTGTCTATATAGTTCAGAGCCCCCAAGTTTTGTGCATAAACATTTAGGAATTAGAAGTCTTCCTGATTAATTGTTCCTTTGATAAGGATGTAATTATTCTCTTTGTCTCTTCTGATTGACTTTACTCTGATGTCTATTTTGTCTGATATTAGAATAGCAACTCTTGTTTGCTTTTTGGTACCATTTTCTTGGAATATTTTTTTTCCATCCTTTCACTTTGATGCTGTTGTCTGTCCTTGAGGGTGAAATGGGTTTCTTATAGGCAGCATATAGATGGATTCTGTTTCCTAATCCATTCTCCCAGTCTATGCCCTTTGATTGAGGAGTTTAAACCATTAATATTTAAGTTCATTATTGAGAGATGTGTCCCTTTCAACTTATTCTTGGTTTGCATTCTTGGTCTAGATTTGTATTTATGCTGTTATGCTTTTATTAGTTTCTTTTTTTTAAATATCACTTTTAAAAATTTTATTTCTTTTTTATGTGTATGAATGTACTGTCTGCATGTAGTTTGGTGCACCCAGTGTCAGGCGATGCCATGGAGGTCAGAAGAGGGTGTCAGATTCCCCTGGAACTGGAGTTAAAGACAGCTTTCAGCCACCATGTGGGTGCTGGTGATCGAACCCAGGTCCTATATAAGAGCAGTTGGTGCTCTTTACTGCTAGGCCATCTCTCCAGCCCCAGCTTTTATTCTTTTCTTTAACTGGTTGGGGATATTTGCACATTTCCTTTGTTCTTTGAATTGCTTCGAGTATTTTCTGAAGTGTTTGTTTTTTGACATGTATTCTTTCATTTTGTTTATGTCATGAAATATTTTTCTTTCTCCTTTAACTATAATGGACATTTTTGCTGGGTATAGTAGTCTGGGTTGGCATCCAAATTCATTTAGAACTGGAAATACTTTGGTCCACTTTCTTTTGGCTTTCATAGTTTACACTGAGAAGTCAGCAATAATTCTGATGGGTTTCTCCTTGCATGTAATTTGTTGTTTTTCTCTTGCCACTTTCAGTATTTTATCTTTGTTTTGAGAATCTAGTGTTTTAACTATGATATGAGGTGGGAAGTTTCTTTTCTGGTCTTCTCTATTGGGATTCTATGTGTTACTTGTATTTGTATAGGTTTGTCTTTGTTCAGTTTGGGAAAATTTTCTTCTATTACCCTATTGAAGATGTGATCATTATTGTTGTCTTGGGATTCTTATCCTTCCTCTCTCCCTATGATGTGGAGATGTGGTCTTTTCATAGTATCCCACATTTCCTGGATATTCCACTTTTTAAAAATTTTTCATAATCTTGAGCACTTTAGATGTTCTGTGTTATCCTGCCAGTGTGATATTCCATTTTTTGCTTCATCCATTCCGCTTCTGAGGCTTTCTCCCATCCTTTCCTGTTGATTGGATAAATGTTCCATTTCCTTTTAAATTTCTTCCTGTGATTTCTTTAGTATTTCCATTTCCTTCTGTACCTTGCAATTCTTTTCTTGTAGCACCACAATCTTCAGCAGGGGTTGGGGGGCAGTTTGCTTCTTTGGTCCATTATTCTGTTGACCTACTGTGCCCCTGTCTAGGTGCACCCATACTGTGGTTCTTTCTGGAACCTAAGGCTGTAGGTTCCTGGGGCAGGTCTAGGGCCACAAAGCCCTAAGGCAGTTCCATGCCTTGGTGCTCTCTGGAACCCAGGTGGGAGGTTCCCTGGGTTGGGGTAGGGCCCTATATCACCAGGGCAGTTCTGCCTTACCAGGGCATTGCACTGTGCCCATGTCATGGTGCTCTCTCTTTTTTCTATTCTTTTTAAATTATTTTTTTATCAACACTCAAATGTTGGATACAATGCATTTTGATCATATCACACAATTCTGCTAGGTCCACCTCTCTATGTACCCCTTTAACTTGGTGTCCTCTAAAACAACCACAACATCAAAAACAACTACAGTATTGACAGGAGTGGACAGATGGCTCAGTGGTTAGGAGTACTTGTGTAGAATCTGGATTTGGTTCCCAGCACCTACATAGCTGGGAAAACTGAAGTACATTTAAAATAGAGAGTAAGAGTTAACACATCTTATATTGCTCATTAAGGTAAAATTTTTAAATATTTTTGTTGAATTTTAAGTATTTCACACATAATATTTCTTCGAAAAAAATTATAGCCTTCTTAAGAGAACTCAAATATCACAGGAAAATACTTAGAGATCAGAACTTAATAAAGGGCTTGCAACTATAATCCATAAAGCATCACAAAACTCAACTATGAAAAACTTCAGTGCCAGAAAAATGGCTCAGTGAGTAAAGGAACTTGTTGCCATGTTTGACAACCCATGTTTCATCCTCAGGATTCACATGAAGAAAGGCGAGAACTAATTCCCACAAGTTGTCCTCTGACCTCAGGAGCAAGAAGATGGTTAGACCAGAAATCACTCAGAATGGCCTGAAATGAAGAAAATCCACATAAGGGGAGGCAAGGGGTCCCCTACAGCCAAACACAGCCTATAAGAGTTTGGTGTTAGGATCCATAGATGCAGGATATAATATTTAACTTTTTTTCCGTGAATGTGTTACTTCCCAGCATAACAGATCCCAGTTACACCTATTTACCTGGAAATTTCATGATGTCAACTTTCCTTATTGATACTTGGAAGTCAATTGTGTAGATGTACCACATTTTTATTATCCACTCATCAGGTGAGGGACACCTGTGTTGGTTCTATTTCTTCACTATTGTGAAAAGAGATGCAATAAATATGGTTGTGCACATATCTCTGCAATGGGATGCCTCTTTCAGGCATATGCCCAGGAATTGTATGGCTGGGTCAAGTGGTAGGTTCATTTTGAATCTTTTAAGAATTCTCCATACTGCTTTCCATAGGGGTTGCATGAGTTTGTCTTCCCATCAGCAGTGAATGAGTGCTCCACTTTCCCTATAGCCTCTCTAGCATTTGGTATAATTTCTTTTCTTGATCATAGCCAGTCTTACTGGAGTAAGATGAAATCTTTTTTTTTTTTTTTATTTCTGTATGTGTATGAATATGAATGTACTGTCTGCATGCAGGTCTGTGAACCTGTGTTGTGCAATGCCGTGGAGGTCAGAAGAGGGTGTTGGATTCCCCTGGAACTGGAGTTCTCCTGGAATTGGAGTTTTGGACGGTTCTCTGCCGCCATGTGGGTGCTGGGGATCGAACCCGGGTCCTCTGTAAGAGTGGTCAGCGCTCTTAACCGCTAGGCCATCTCTCCAGCCCCAAGATGAAATCTTAAAGTGGTTTTAATTTGCACTTCCTTAGTTACTAGCAATACTGAACACTTTTTAAAAATGTTTCTCAGCCATCTTTACTTCATTTGTGAAGTCTTTGTTCAGCTCTTTGCTCCATCTTTTGATTGGATCAGTTGTCGTCTTGATCCTTCATTTTTTGAGTAATATATCTCAATCTCTCTCTTACTAGTATATATTCTGGATGTTAAACCTTTGTCAGGTGTGTCACTGGGGAAGATTTCTTCCCACTCTGGGTTTTCTATTCACTTCCTTGATTGTTTCTTTTGCTGATCAGAAGATTTTAAAATTAACAAGGTCACATTTGTCAATTGTTGACCTTATTTCCTGTGCAACTGCTATCTGATTTAGAATGTATTTTCCTACACCTATATCTTGTAAGCTATTTCCAATGCTTTCTTCTATCTTTTTTAGCCAGGTTTCACATTGAGGTCTTTAATCCATTTGGAGTTGCTTTCTTGTATAGGGTGAAAGGTAAGGGCTTAGTTTATTCTTGTACAAGAGGTTATCCAGTTTTGCCAGCACCATTTGCTGAAGATTCTTTCCTCCATTGAATCTTCCTGGCCCCTTTGTTAAATATGAGGTGATTGAAATTTCAGGTGCCCAAGTTTGTTTCTTCAATTTTGGTTCACTGTTCTACTGGCCTGTTTTTGTGCCTGTACCATGTTGTTCTTATGAGTAAAGCCCTGTAAAATAGCTTGAAGTCTGGTATAGTAATCCCCACCTGCATTGGTCTTTTTGTTCAGGGTTGCTTTGACTATCCAGGGTCTTTTTTTTTACTAAATGAATTTTAGGATTTTTTTTCTAAATCTGAGAAGATCGTTTTGGGGAGTTTGTTTGGGGTTGTATTGAATTACATAATAGTTTGAGTAGGGTGGTCATTTTTACTATATTAATTCTTCCAATCCATGAGCATGGGAGGTTCTTCAGTCTTCTGGGTCTTGTTCAATGTCCTTATTCAAGGATTTAAAATTTTCATTGTAGAGCTCTTTAGTGTCTTTGGTCAGGTTTATTCTGAGATTTTTATTTTATTTTATTTTATTATTTTATTTTATTTTAGGTTATTGCAAATGGAAAGCCCTCCCTGAATTCCTTTTCCAGTTACTTGTTGTTGGCATAAAGAACAGCTACTGATTTTTCTGCTTATTTTGTAACCTGCCACTTTATTGAAGCTGTTAATCATTTCTAGCAGATTTCTGGTGGAATTTCCAATGTCCATTAAGTACACTACCATGTAGTATAAAAAGGGATAATTTGACTTCCTCCTTACTAACTACTACTCCTTTATTTTCCTTTTCTTTTCTTATTGCTCCAGCAAGAATTCCAAGCACTATATTGAAAAGGGGTAGAGATAGCCAGCAGCCTTTGCTGGTTTCCCGAATTTAAGGGGAATGCTTCTAATTTTTCCCCATTTAAAATGATGTTGGCTGTGGGTTTGTCATATATGGCTTTAATTATGTTGAGGAATGTATCCTCCAATCAGATTCTTTCTAGTACTTTAAACATGAAGGCATGTTGAATTTTATTAAAGGCCCTTTTTACATCAATTAAGATGACCCTATGATTTTTGTCTTTCAGATTCCCAGCAGCTACATAGTGGCTACACCTGGATCACATTGAAAATAGATAAGTAGATTTAATACATCTTATATTTTCATTCTGGTAAGATTCTTTTTCATTTTGTTCATCTTTGAATTATTCTTAGGATGTGTTTTTACACAGAGTGAAAATTGTCAGTAAGTATCTGAAATGTGCTTCATATAGATTTTCTTTTTTTTTTTCTGGTATATATGACTTGGTTATTTTTCTTTTTTACAAAGCTCTGATTCTGAGATTCTCACTGCCAAAATAATATTTGTACCTTACTAATGTTATAAATGCTTTATGTGTATACGCTTCTTAATTTCTAGGCTTTGATATCTATGTCTCTCCAACTAGATATGTGGCTTCTGAACTTAACTTTGACTTTATTTTTCTTCTTATTTATTATGTTTTCCTTGTTATTAATATACAACAATTAAATATTTAAGAATATTTCATTTATTTCATTCTTTATGAGTGCATTGCCTGCATGTATGTAAGTATACCTGTATCTATAATGTCCAGGAACATTTGAAGAGGCTGTTGGATTTCCTTGAAATATGAACTAAGGACAGTTAGTCACAACCATGTGAGTGTTGGGTTATTATTTTTCAATTCTATATTTATTTTCATTTTCCTGGGCATACCATTCAGGTTTACATAAATTTATAGTTTATTTTTTCTAAGACATAGTAATTTAAGCTATGTCTCTATAGCTGTATCTTACTAATGATGCATAGTATATGGATAGAATATATATCCAGATACATTTACATGAATGTATATCCGCACTAAATGGGAGAAGAATATACTGGTAGTATCTAGTTGAGTTGGGATACACATTTATTTTAATGAGAGCAAAGACATATCATAACTTTTAAAAGTATCTTATAAAAGTCTCCTACTCAAGACAAAGAGAAAACCAGCTATTTGAATTCATTTAAGATGATTAGTTGTGTCCTTACCTGATGTAGTTTCCTTTCAATTACTGAGACAAAACACTCTGACCAAAACCAACTTTGGGAGGAAAGGGTTTATTCATCTTTTATCTTCCCAGTCACAGTTGATCACTGAGGGAGCCCAACATAGGAACTCAGGGTAGGAAAATGGAGGCAGGAGCTGAAGCACAGGCTCTAGGCTTGCTGCTCAGACCCACGCTCAGCCTGATTTTTTTTTTTTTTTTTTTTTTTTTTTTTTTTTCGAGACATGGTCCTCCTGTACCTCCAGCTGTCCTGGAACTCACTATGTAGACCAGGCTGGACTTCAACTCACAGAGATCTGCTTGACTCTGCCTCCCAAGTGCTGAGATTAAAGGCATGTGCCACCACGCTAGGTCAGCCTGATTTCTGTATAATGCACAACAACCTGCCCAGGGTTGGCACCTCCCACAGTGTGCTCATCACTCAACAATGAAGAAAATACTCCACAGTTCTTGCCACAAGACAGTCCAATGGAGAAAACCCCCCAATTGAGGCTTCCTCAACCCAGGTGTGTCTAGTTGACTGAAGCAAAACAACTGAGAATAGCAAACTGCAAAAGTTGTGCATGGAATACTTGGCATATCTTATTTTTTAACTTTGCCAACAACACCAAGTTTGTAAAGCACTATTTCAAGCCATAGCATTATTGACATTCAGTTAAAAAAACTAATATTTGCTTTTTGTTACTCAAAAACAATCAAAAAGCAATAAAAGAAGCAATGGGCATACATTACAGAGAATTTCAAATTTAATATCCTTTGTTTAAAGGTCAGGCAATATATATATGTTTTCTGTATCTGAAGCTGTACTCTGCCCAACATGAGTTTCAAGTTTGTACAGAGCTGACCCCAAATAATTATGTTGTTAACAACAGCTTCACAGTTTATGGGGCTTGGAGAAAAAAAAGAAAAGCTGAATCGATCCACTTTCATCAGATCTGGAGCCCTGTAGGCTTTCTTCAAAGGAACTCTTTGTTCATCAGTAGGAAGAAAGAGGGAAAGGAAAGGGAGGAAAGAAATCTCTTTTTTAATACTTTGCCTGTGAAACTGACTCAGTGAGGCAGAAAACGTCATTGCACAGCTATGATTCAGCTCCTGGAACAGGCGGCAAAGGAAAGTGAATTTCAAAGTTCTTTTCAAACATAGATTAAAACAACAACAGTACTGGAAGATGAGGCCAAACAGAAGGTTGCTTATATCCATGAAATCAACAGAGGCAAAAAGTAAGTTTCTGTGTTGAAGTGTTAAAATTGCCTTCTATTTATGTTGCTTATTTTTGTAGGAATGTTATAGTTCCCAATATATATTTTTTCCAATATTTATATACCAAAAATGGAAGTTTAATATTAATTTAGAAGGTTTTTCTACTCTTTCTTTTTTTAATATTTTTTTAAAATTTTATTTATTTTTTATGTGTATGAATGTACTGTCTGCATGTAGGTTTGTGCACCCGTGCTGTGCAATGCTGCGGAGGTCAGAAGAAGGTGTGGGATTCCCCTGGAACTGGAGTTAAGACAGTTCTCAGCCACAATGTAGGTGTTGGGGATTGAATCCAGGTCCTCTGCAAGAGCAGTTGGCACTCTTAACCACTAGGCCATCTTTCTAGCCCCTCTTCTTTTTCTTAAATAGAAAGGGATCCATGTTCCTCATGTACCTTATTACTGTGTCCATGTTGATAAGTGTTTCTGTATTACACAGACATATATTTTGTGTATTGTTTGTGTGCCTTAATGTGAGAAAAACACCAAAAATGTTACACAATCATAAACAGCAACACAAGCACATATAAAATGATGAACAGTATATTATTCTATACTATATTAATTTTAATATTGATTTATCAACCTAAAACTTTAAAGAGGTTTCACATTTAAAATGTATGGCATTAAACTCTTCTGGGATATATTCATATGTAATAATAAACACAGATTTGAAAGTTCAATAATGCTTTTGATCTCAGTTCTATAGATTGAAGAGAGACCATAGTCCTGGCTTTTCTACTATTCTAGTTGTGCCAGTTTAGCTACCATATGTAACATTATGGCTTATTTAATTATGAATCCAGGAGTCAGTTTCCATTCACATATATGATAACAGTTGAGAAAAATAAATGATCAGTGTTCTACATGTTTCAGGTAAATGGTAGTACTGACTTTTGCACATAAGAAGAAAATTTATTTATTTATTTATTTATTTATTTATTTATTTATTTATTTTATTTTGTTGTTTTCCAGGCTGGAGAGATGGCTCTGTGGTTAAGAGCATTAACCACTCTTGTAGATGACCTACGTTCAATTCCCCGCACCTACATTTCAACTAACAGCCATTCATAACTCCAGTTACAGGGCGATCTGACACCTTCTTCTGAGCTCTGCAGCTATTACACAACACAGGTACACCTACCTCCATGCAGGCATTACACTTTTACAAATAAGATAAGAAACTTATGAAGTCAAGTATCAAAAAAGAAGACAATTTATACTTTAAAATGCAAGGTACATTTTTGAAAAGAGAATAGGATATGATAAAAAATACACCATGCTAAGATAGACATCAGAATTTGAGAAAAGATAAATTCAGTAAATGTAAACGAGTTAAAAATATTAAAAGAGCCAATCAGGAATGGTATATTTCCAATGTTAATGTGCATGAGAAAGATAGGCCTACTTTTGGAAAATAGATTAGAAATTTTAATGTTTAGAACTTAAGGTGCTTTAGAGTCTGTCACATATGACATGAGACATGATCAATATTATCATAGGTGTTTTAGTGGAAGGCAGAGCCTATGGAATCTAAAATATCCTACAATTTTGGTGTGTGGTTTGTGTTTACCTAGCCATTGCATTACCTTAGAATTTGACTCAAGAGTAAAAGACTATGCTATTTGAGGACAACAAAATTCCTTTATCTACTGTTAAATCAGGGATGGAGAGATGGCTCAGTAGTAATGATCATCTGCCACACTTATAGAGGACCTGGGTTTGGTTTCTAGCAACCACATGGGGACTAACAACCATAGATAACTCCAGCTCCAGGGGAATATGATAATCTCTTCTGACATCTGCAGGTATTGCATAACATGGATGCACTTTCATACATACATGTAATAAACTCATAGATATAAAATAATATTTTTTGGTCTTTTTGAGACAGAGTCTCCCTGTAGCCCCAGCTGTCCTGGAATTTGCTCTGTAGACCAGGCTGGCCTTGAACTCACAACGATCCACCTGCCTCTGCTACCCAAGTGCTAGGATTAAAGGCTATAAAATAGTATTTTTTTAAAAAAATAAAATAATATTTTTAAAAGGCATATTGAAGCAAGCCTCGTGTTTTGAGTTAAGATCTCCTACTTGCTCATGGCTAATGCTGCACTGACCATGTTAGAAAAACAGTCATGTTTACAGTAGGGATGGCTGTGATGTCCTCACATGATTAATTTGAGATACTTCTTAAGGACTCTTTACTGACTTGACAAAGTTGGCCACCAAAGTTAGGCTGTGTTACTTTAACCAAGGCCCCTTAAAGATAGACTGAATTAATACCCAGACCTTTCAGATTTAGGGCAAATCTTTACTGGTTATCTAAAATACAGAATATAAATAAATAAAAGAGCTATTAAGTACTTGGGTTTTATTTTTTTTTTTTTTTTTTTTTTTTTTTAAAGATCATCCTGTTAAGAACAAACATTTTTTATTGACATTGAACATCATTTACTAATTTTTTACATATAACCAAGATATTGAGTACATATCCAGTAACATGTATGCACACTTATGTAAGGAAATATGTGAATGTCTTTGTGAACTCTATTCATATAGCACAGAGTCCTTGGATCATGTAGTGCTCCTTATTCATTATCACAACACTTACAAAGATCTATTGTAATTTCTCCATTCCAAAAAAGTATGCACATATAGTAATGATTTGTTCGTGATAGGATGTTCCTTACCACAGGATTAAAGAATAAGAACATTTTAGAAACATGGTAAATAAATCATTTGTTTCATCAAATAAATACAATCACATGTGTAATCTGTTGAAATTTTCTTATTCATGCATTTGATCATTATTATCTAAGTGTTTTAACAATTCCACCTGCCCTAACTTTGGTCATGATAATTATACAGATCTTCACATGAAACTAAGAGTTTTCTGGATATTTGAAATTTTTTAGCAGGTAAGTGATTTAATTGGCATGTATCTTAAGAAATATTGAGAATATAAGTGTTAGATGTCACATTGCTTGTACTTCCCTTATTGTAGACATTCACACACTCAAAGTATATGATTTTAACCCTTTGGTGTAGCTCTACATTTTTACCCTTCTGAAATGTTTATCTTTTTTTTTTTTTTTTTTTATTTTTATTTTTTTTCTTTTTGTCTTTACCTTTCCTTTTTATTGTGCTTTTTGAGTTCCATCCTTTTTTCCAATTCCGTTTCCAGGCTTAGTTTATGTATGTATGTATTTTTTTTTTTTGTATTATTTTTTTTTGTTGATTTATCCCTTAATCCCTCCCCCCCAACCCTGCACCCCTCCCAATTCAGGCCTTCGCACCATGACTGTCCTGCATCGTTCTCTCCGTTTTTTTTTATTTTTGCATTTTTAGCTATACGTGCTAGCTCCCTGCGTACCAGCCTCCCTTCTGCCACAACCTTATCTTGCCGGCTTGTTGTGCCCCCACACCTCCAGCCCCACCCATCACGTTGGGGGTGCCGGTTTTTTTGTTTCCATCACGTGATCCAATGAGTGTCGCCGCCTCCCATTGCCAGGTAGGTTCACCATTCACCCCCAATCGCAGCCCTTACATTCTACCCCGCCCCCTCGTCCGCAGGTTGTTCCCTAGGCTTAGGAAAAGGGGCACAGGTGGAATGAGAAGCAAAACAGTCCCACTCTCTCTGGAGCTGTTTTACGTGAGACTCTGGTCAGTTCTGGCTGTTTCCTTTCATGGGCTGGACAGTTTGTCCAGGAAGAACCTTTCAGATCCTACTAATGAAGAACAATCATTGATATATAGTATTAAGCAGGAGAATGGTTATGGTAGGGGTTACTTGGAGCATAGACACATGTTTGGGATATGTTAATCCATGAATAACAATTTTCCCCCCTGTTAAATCTGACAGGGTCTTACTGTGGCTATAACATCTAACCTGTCGAGGATGTAAGCTTGTGGCAATCAGCCTGGGTTATTTCTCCAAGGGAGAGCCAATAGCCATTAGATTTGTTGGGATATACAGGCACATGGCTGCCTCTGGCTGCACAGTATTTCCAGGCAGGTAGAGTGTAGCTGGTGCTGGTACTTGAGTCTTGCTTGACTCAGGGGAGACCCATATTTGCTTTATTGGTTTAAGTGGCCTTTGGTAACACTCTCTGTCATGCCATTGGCCATCTGTACACTTGCATGTGTGGTCTCAATCCACCTTTCCCATGTTAACGTCAGGTTAGCTCTCTGCAGCAGGTCTTATGGCCTCTTCCCTCGCTGTATGTTCCCAACTTAGAGGCCAAGGCGCCCTATAAAAAAAAAACAAAACCCCCTTTTGTGGGGGCCGTGGATCCCCTGGCCAACATCCACCTGGTAGAACCAATCCATTGCTGAATGTCAGAGCTCCTGTAGTAATATATTTGCCTGAGTGCATAGCCCAGTTGGTTCTGAACAGAGAGTAGTCACTTCCACAGTTCCCATGTCTATAAGGTCAATTAAAGAAAGCAGTTTTACCGGTTTTATAAGAGATCAACTCTACAGATAGTTTGTCTCCAATTTACAGTTGGGGAGCGACCTCATCATTTCAGATTTCATCCTTGTTCTATGGGTGGGAGGCAAGAAAGTCATATCAAAACCTTTGTGCAACCTAGAAGGTAAGTTTCATAAAGGACTCATTAAACATAGTTGTTACATGTAGGGATCCACAGAGTGGTTCGATGTTTTATGGCAATCTGAGGCTTTTCTTCCTTTGAATGTTCAACGGGGTCAGCCTTTAGAAGCCGTTGCCATTTTTTGGTGCATCCTACTCAATGCAAACCTGTATCTTTTCTTTCTCACCGTTAGGTTGGTGACGTTTTGTCCTGGTGGAACCAAACAATCTTTTCCCATAGTTATTTTAAGAATTTGAAATTGGCAGGGGTTTTGATGAAAAGGTTTCATGTCTTTCTTTAATCCCCCCCCCCCTTTTTTTTTAGCGTATGAGTCGCCAGAAGATAGTTGTATTATAAATGACTATAGGGCGGAGTCAAGGCAAAGATTTCATCAAATGCACCCAGGTTGTTTTGGGTGACTTTATATGAATAACTTGGGAAGCAAACGTAATTTTTACATTAAATCACTTAAAAGAGAGTGCTACAAGGTGATACTGGTAATAACAGAGAATTAGAGGACAATTGGTATGGGTTCATCCCAGAGTTATTGCGCTACAGATTTTATGTAAAAGCAAATGTGGGCAACAGCGATTTATCTTCCATTTAATTCAGATGCATTACCAGTTTTTATCAGATTTCTGTAAAACCAATGTTGTTTAATATACACTTTTGACTTTTACTTTTTACTAAGTCCTAAAAACACCATGTGTCCTGTAGACATGGTCTAAGCGAAACTGGGTCGGCTGAACTCATGTCAATTATATACGCATTAATCGAATATAACACCCGTGTCCTCTCACCACCATCCCCCCTTTCCAATTCACCATTTCAGTCCATTTTCCTGATGAAGTCTTTCTGTTCTTTTACTAGGCCTCCCTCTCCATGAGAAATATTTATATCTGGGTTGTTGGGATAGCATCCACATTGAGGGACAAACCATTTGTCTTTTGTTTTTTCTGGGACTGTGTTACTTTTCACTTACCATAATGTCCTTCAGCTCCATCCATTTACATGCAAATTGTCATGATGTTGTCCCTCTTTACGGCTGCATAGTATTCATGTATAATGTAACCACAGTTTTCTCTAATCCACTCGTCCCATGTGAAGGCACTAGGGCTGGTTCCAGCTTTTGGACTATTGTGAACAGAGCTCAATAAACATAGCTGTGCTCATGTATCTTTGGCCGTAAGTTGTTGTCCGTGTTGGTATATACCCGAGGGTATGACGTGTCAAATGGAAGCTTCATTTTGAGATCTTCTAAGGGTTCTCCACACTGGTTCCATAGTGGATGTACAAGTTTACAATGTCCCACCAGCAATGGATGAGGTTCCCCTTCCCCACAACCTATCAGACATCTGCTTTGTCATTGCATGTTCCGATCCCCCACCTAGCAGTCTTATTGGAGTAAGGGGGTATCTCAGAGTGGTTTTAATTATGCATTTCCTTAATTATCAGAGATGTTGAACACTTCTTAAATGTTTATCGGCCATCTCTAACTCCTCCTCTGTGAAAGTCTCTATTCAGATCGTTGCTCCATCTTTTGAAATATTCATTTGTTTTTCTTTTTCTTTGTTTTTTTGAGTAGCTTGTATACTCCCTGGAAATTAATGCTTTTGTCCAAAGATGTATCCTGCTGTGAAGGTTTCCTCCCACTCTGGTGGGGTTCCTTCTCCTTCTCTTCACTTTATTGCTTCCTTTGATGTACAGAAGCTTTTGATTTTAATGAGGGTCCCCATTTGTCAATTGTCGATCTTATTTCTTGGGCAGCTGCGGTCTGATTTAGAAAAAGTCTTTTTCCTGAAACACCTATCTTGTAGCGGCTGCCAACTTCTCTTTCTAGGCACCTCCAGAGGTTGGGGGGTTTCACTTTGAGGTTTTTGGTCCATCTGGAGTTGACCTGTGTACAAGGCGAGAGGTAGGGGTTTAAGTGCCATTCTTTTACAAGTTGTGATCAGTGTTCAGCACCACTTGCTGAAGATGCGTCTTTCTTCCATTGTGTCTTCCTTGGCCCCCTTGTCAAATATGAGGTGGCTGAAATTGTATGAGCTTGCAGGTTTGGATCTTCAGTTTTATTCCATTGGAACGGTAGGTTGTGTGGCCAGGAAAGGCTTCTTTAGGACGATAGCCCTATAGTAAATGTGATGTCTGTATAGCGATCCCCCCTGTGTGCTCTTTTCACGCAGGGTGGCTTTGGCGATTCGGGGTCTTTGTTTGTCCAAAGGAAAATTGAGGATTTTGTTTTTTCCAGGACCGGGAAAGAAAACTCCCCTTGGGGATTCTGAATTGGGATCGAATTAATCTGTAACGCTAGTTGGGGTAGGATGGGACATTTTACGAAATTATTGAGTTTTTCCAAGCCATGAGCATGGGAGGTTTGTCCCATCGTCCTGAGGTCTTCCCTCAATTCCTTTGTCAGGGGTTTAAAAATTTATTGTTGTAGAGACCCTTGTGTCTTTGGTTAGGTGGGTTCCTAGGTATTTTATTGTTTTGTGAGGCTAGTTGTGAGTGGGAAATCTCCTTGTAGTCCTTTCTTCAATTGCTGTTGTTGGTGTAACAGAAAGGCTACTGATTTTTCTAGGTTTATTTTGTATCCTGCCACTTTACCAAGCTCTTAATCATTTCAGGAGTTTTCTGGTGGAGTTCTTAGCATCCCTTAGGTAGACAATCATATCATCAGCAAAAAGGGATAGCTTATTCTCTTTTTCCATTTTTTTAGAACTTTTTTTTTTTTTTTCTTTTCCTTTTCTTCTGGGTTTGCTAGCACTATATTGAAGGAGGTGGTGACAGGGTTGGCCGGAGCCTTGCCGAGTTCCTACCCTTTAAGGTTAAATGTCTTCTAGTCATTTCCCCATTAGTGATATGATATTGCTGTGGTTTTTCTGTATCTTGCTTTATTACATTGAGGAGATATCCTCCTCCTCAGACCAATTCCTCCAGTGCTTTCACATGATGATGGTGCTGGATTTTTGTCAAATGGCTTTCTCCGCATCTATTCTGATATGCGTTTTTTTGTTCTTCAGTCCATTGATATGTTGTGATGATGTTTATTGATTTTGCATGTTGAACCATCCCGCATGTCTGGTATGAATCCAACTTGGTCATGGTGGATGATTTTCTTGATGTGAGTCTGTATGCGATTTGCCAGAATCCTGTTTAGAATTTAGGCATCCGTGTTCATTAGGGAATGGGTCTATCATTTCCTTTTGGTTGTATCTTTCCCTGGTTTTGGTAGTAGCGTAATGCTGGCTTCATAGAAGGAATTTGGGGA